>CM016930.1:1905000-2374069 GCA_006352305.1 Cryptococcus floricola | reverse complement strand
AACCCCGCTAACCCGCTAACCCCGCTAACCCGCTAACCCCGCTAACCCCGCTAACCCCGCTAACCCCGCTAACCCGCTAACCCCGCTAACCCTAATCCACCCTATTAATCACCTTCCCCCCCTCCCTAATCCTCTTGACATCTTCCACCAACAAATCCGCGCCCACATCAAAGTACCCCTCCACATTGCTCGACGTATGCGGCGTAAAAGTGACGAGAGATGAAGTTCATTAGACATAGAGTTTGCGACTCCGCCCACTTCAAGCAAGGCGAGCCCGCTGCAATGCTCGCATCTGACTTAAGATAACAGCAAGAGTATACATGACCAGACTATGTACACCAACACTCCGACTTAACGCGCAACACAACTCCACCGACGAAATCCCCGGAATGACACTCACCTGAGACTCCGGCCCAACAGCGAAAACCCGGCCCCGCACTCCGACCCATCCAGCACATCCGCAACATTCCAGCACACCGGCACCACGACCCTTCAAATAACCCCCCAGCACGCCAACACCGATGTCCATCCGATTCTTCCACCACATCGTCTACACCATCTTTGCCGAAGACTGCTTTGCCGAATACTGAAAGGACGAGGGCGGGGAGGAGGGAGGGAAGGAGGGGCGGCTGTACGACCGTGACCTAAAAGCAAGTCAGAGACGAAAACTCAACACGTCAACCAAACTCACATACTGACCCGAGCATCATGACCGCCGCGCCCCTTCAAAGTCTCCCAAACCCCCCAGCACGCCAAAACCCATGTCTCCATTCCATTTTACCACAATGTCGGATCGAGCGAGGACGAGGGCGCAAAAGGACGGAAAGGTCCAGAGATGATGACACAACCTAGACGGAGGTCAGACGATGAAACTCTTGGCAGAAGCAGACTCACATATCGGTAGACTCCTTCCCCCATTGACTCGCACTCCTCCCGACCCCAAGCACGCCGCCCTGACCTTTCCAACCAATGACGCCGCCCCGCCCTTCATCCACTCTCCCCGGCCCCAAGCACGCCGCCCTGCCCTTCCCAGATGCTCCAGCTTCTCAGACGGTGACCAGTAGATGACATAAGGCGAGATTGAACGAGGAGGACAGTTGGATGGCGAAAAAGCAAGTCGATGTGAGAGATGAGGTGGGTAGGCTATGCAGACGTTAGTATGTGATATCCCATGAGGCCGGTGGCACTTACCAGTTGCTTCGCCTGTGAAAAAAAAAAAAAAAATTAAAAGTCGAGGTTGTAGAAAGGAAGAGAGAAAAGAAATGATACGGCGGCGCGACAAAATGGAATTCGGCAATTCGGCATTACGTCCATTTTACGCGTGGCACCCCTTATTTACACCCTTTTCTAACGCGTCCAGTTTCCATAAATATCTTTTTTACGCGTCTTCCACTTTTATATAGTGGAGGTGACGGGAGACTTGGGGAGCCGAAGTGCCGCGAGACTGCAAATTGACTACCACCCACCCCATGCAAAGTGGAGGCTAGATTAGCAGACATGCACGATGTGATGATATGGCTCAATGTGTAACAACGGCATATGATATGCATAGGTGTTTTGGCAGAAAGCTTACGCGCGCGACTTTCTCCAAAAACACCCTATATCCGGAAACCTCATATCTCTGCGACCATAAACGATAGCATTATTCTGAGACTATGCGCCAAAACTAGAGATCAAGCGGTACATTTCAGTATGCATCGGAATTCATGCACCTTCCTTATGCGTCCGCTGGAGAAATCTGTTGTCTTTTTCCCTCATTTCGACATCGTCTTACGTAGAGCCCAGTACATAGCACCAATGAGTTCTAAAATCTTCATGTAACTCTCTTCACCCTCTTCACCCTTCACCGCTAGACATCAGATGCATCATCATAACCATCTACTTGATAATCAAATTCTCAAAGTGTTCCCCCTCCAATGACAGCAATATCCACCTCCCACCATTGATTGGGTATTCACTACAAGAAAGCCTGCCATCAGAACTCTTGATGATGACAATGTTGATATCGTATACCCTGCTGAGAGCAAAGATGGAATACTCGTCTGCCATAGCAGAACCAGATTCAAGTGCAGCAACATACTCTAAGTATGTGCTATGTCTGTCACCTGACCCTGCTTCTGGAGCATAGTACTGCTCTAACTCATCCCTCAATGTCCCTCGCATGGCACTCACAACTCTCTTCCTTACGTCCTGCCAAGAACCAATAGCCCCAGGATATGCTCTGTAGAAAGAATCATACAGACATTGCAATTGATTGCCTGAGGTCCACCGGGTCTGAAGGTGGGGGGAAGGGTGTTGAGGCGTTTCAAATTCGAGGGGGGAGTGAATTTGGGTTTGAAGTACCGATGTTTCGGTAGAGGGAATTCGTTGAGATGCTGCTTTTATATCAGGTCATGTTCTGGCCAGCTCAAAGCCATAAATAAATGTACTCACCTCTGGTCTTCGACTCTCATCCGGTAGTCTCTTGGCCTTTTTCAACTTCCTCCCAGCATTCTTCTCTATCTCTTCCCTAAACTCGCGCACTCTCCTCTTTTGCAAGGTGCCAGGACTTGGGCTTGGTGCAGCATGTGTGGGGGGAACCCATCTGCGAGGTGGGAGCTTAGGAGTAGAGAACTGTAAAGGCAGAAATGTGTCAACAAAAAGTGATGGAAGGGACAGATTGATACTTACTTGCCTGGAGCCCAGGCCTGCTTCTCTGTCCTCGTCGGTGGGGGGGAGAACCTCCAGTGATGATGATCTAGAGGGAGGAAGAGGCATAGGCACAAAGATGGAAACATCTTCAAGCTGAGAGGTGGAAGGCCAGTGGACAGACTTCTTTTGAGTTGGTGGAGGGGGAAGAGCGAGTGGGAGGGGAGGAGATGGAGTTTTGACTGGAAGAGAGGGATCCCAGTAGTTACTGATTCTTTCAAGCACATCAGGCTTCTCGATCCACTCAATCTCTCCATTGGAAAGTCTCTTTCTTTCCACTGCCCTTCGCTCCAATGAACCATCAGGCATCTTGACACTCATTGCCCAAGACCACTCGAAATTCACCCAGTCCTAAAACTTGTCAGACTTTTGTTCTTTGATGCAGCAAAAGTAGCAAAGACTTACTGGGTTATCCCCCACAATCTGCCTGTAATACTTCTCTTCCTCCTCTTCCTCCTCTTCCTCCTCGCTGCTCTCTTCCAAATATCTCCTCACCGCTTCCGACTGCCACGCCTCCTCCTCATCTTCCTCCTCCTCTGCTTCCAGTGCATGCTCAACCTGCTGTCCATCCTCAACTTCCTCCATATCCTCATCCTCTCTTCCTGCATCTGCATTGCCAGAGGCCTGTTCTGACTCCATGTCAGGTTGCCATTCCACAAAAGGTGGTGTATCACCCCAGGAAAGTATAGCTGGCATATCAGGACCATGATCTGATGAGTCAATGGAGTGGGAGGAGTGGGTTGACTGAGGAGAGGGTGGAGAGGGTGGAGGGGGGGAGAGGGAGGGAGGGAGAGAGCGGATAGGTGTGTTGTCAAAGTTATCCACCTGTGAATGTGTCAGTCAGACATCAGGCATACAGCATGAGTAGTTTCTTACAGCAGCACTAGCATTCCTGTTATGAAGGTAGCCATAATGCGGATTGCCGGTGCAAAGATGTTGCTGACTTGAGGCTATACAAGTGTCAGCATGTGTCATGAGGTATGAAAAGTGTTGGGAGAACTCACAAGTGTATAACTATGACGCACTGCTGGGACTACAACATCCTCATCTCCTTGATAGAGTCTGCGCACCATGTTGAAGGTGTCATCATCTAATTGGATCAAACCATGTGGGATGGTCCTCTCCAGCACCATCGTAGTGAACAGGCTGCGCACTTCCGGAGGATGGAGTAATATCTTGCAGGCCCTTCCCATTCCACACCTCAGCCTAAAAATACTCCCACCTTGTATGCTAGACTTGTTCAGGTGTGTGGCTCTGTGAGAACCATCACCTCTGTCATTTGGGCAGGAGAGTCCACCAATGACCGACCTGATCAAGTCACAGAGCCCTGACAGTGCCCTACCTGACCCATAGAGACTTTCAAGATGTCCGCTGACAGTCATTGTCGCTCTTTGCTGGGGTGTATAGGCTGCGTCCTCCCACCAACCAGGTTCACCAGGGACAATAGCTCTGACTACCCTTCTCATCCTTGCCTTGCTAGTATAGTCATAGGGATTGAGGTTGAGACCCAAGGTCACCCATCTTTCCCACATGGCTTGCAGCACACTCTCCTCTGGCACAGAGGTGCTAGCACCATTGCGGAAACCAGCAGCATTGAAGGCATTGGACATGCGCCTGTTCTGCGCCATATAATCCCCTTTGGTGACAAGCAAAACCTCAAGCCTCTTGTTCTTGATCTTCTTGTAGACAGGGTTCATCCAAGTCTTGAGGTCGAAGATCGCGCACCTAGATACCTCCTCAGCCATAGGAGGCACCGGAGGAAGGACGTAGCGACCAGTGTCTGGGCATTGGCGAAGAGGGAAGATAGGGGGTGGTGGCGGTGGGGTTGGTGAGGAGAGTGAGGATCGTGGTGATGAGGAACCCGAGGATGAAGGTTCACTTGCAGAGTGCAAGGAGGACTCATAAGAGTAGTCTGAGTCGTCATCAGAGCTCTGGTTGAATGAAGCATTGATGGTGGTTTCAGGCTATTGCACTAGTCAACCACTGTCCCCAAAGAATACAAGTAAGGTTACTCACCTCAAGCACATGATTGTTGAAATCCAGCAGAATGCCCATAGCCTCCTCCAATGTTCTTGCCTGCAGAGACACCTCTATCCTCCAGCCCCCAATAGCCCCAGGTGGGTGATCCTCCAATTTCTCCAAGATACGCTCCAGCTGCGCATGTCTGTTCCTGAGGCCATTGTTGGTCTTGGCATCTGTCACATTGATTCTGCTGTTGATAGCCTTGAGACGATGTACTAAGCGAGGGTATATCTTGACAGTGATTTCCTGACCTCGGAAGCTGAAGTGGGTCTTCGCACTGCCAAAGCCACCACTGGCAGGGTAGAGCATCTCCCAAATCTCAACACCACTTCTGTGATGAGCTTTGTTGAAGAGGAAGATGAGGTCTGAGTATCTTGTCAGACCAATATCCCAGATATTGTCGCCAGCACGGGGGTGCTGAGCCTCAGCCGGTTCTCTTTGGTAGCGCAGCATGGTGGAGAGAGGCCTCTTCATCCCGTAGTTCTGGAGGCGGAGAGTGGGGCAGCCTAGCTTGATGAGGATTTGAAGGACAACAGTCATTGGCACTGGCAGTGAACCTACAAATGTGTAAGCAATTTCTTGTGACATAGTGCGGGAATAGGGCTCACCAGTGATGATGGCACGTCGTACACTCCCATTCTCCACAGTATTCCACTGTGCCAACAGACGGACAAAGTCAAGGCCATAGTGGGGCTCCACCAGCACCCGGTGAGGTGTAGTCACAAGCAGCAACCACTTTTTGTAAGGCTGAATATCCCTTGCACCTCGGTAGTGACTTTGGTGAGATGATGCCAGCTTCACCTCTAGCAATGCACTGTCAAAGTGGTCCAGATAATACTGGGGTGACACACAGAGATTGTAGCAGTCCAAGTCGGCATCTCGGAGAGGGGAGCTGTTGATGATATCATCCTGCACATCAGGGGCATACTTGGAGATTGGCTGGAAGGAATGGATCTCGTGCCTGATGGAGGGGTGCTGAGGCTGAAGGGGAGGGGGGGAGGGAGATGCTGACATGGTCTGCAGACCATCAGGGAGGTCAAGGGATTGCTCAGAGAGCCTTGGGAGCTTTGAGATGAAGGGGCAAAGTCGGAGCCATCTTGACTGGTAGAGTAGTTGCTCATATTGCTAGACCAGAGTGTCAGCAGAAATCCTTTTTATGACCACAAGAGATCTGAAAAGAGATGTAACAAACAGATGTGTGATTGGGGTGCTTGGATGGTAGTGTGATGTGTTTGGATGGTAGTGTGGTGGGCTTGGATGGTGGTGTGGTGTGCTTGTGGTTTGCTGAGGGTAGTATGCGGTACAAGATGGAAGTGTGGAAGAGAAATGATAAGTCTGGCTTTTTTTTATGCATCAGAAACTGGGCAGGGGTGTCCGGATCGCTGTGCCGCGGCTGCCGCGTTCATCTTCTCTTTCATCTCTTTCAATATCCATTCAACATCCCTATTCTGCATCTTCTGGTACATTTAAGGGGTTGCACTTCTATTGAATATGATAGCCGACCCCTCTGGTGCCACATCTATACCAAAAACATGCATGGTTAACCCAGCCAAACACCCACAATTGGAAAAGCGCGCGCCAGCATTTGGTTCCGTTTCCCTATATCTCCGCCGTCGAGGCCTCTATCGATGATATCTCAATCGATATGAAACGGAACTGGTCACCGCTACCTGCACGTACTTTACCCGAGCGATATAGACGAAATATACATATCCAACAAGTCAATGTGTCCAAAAATGACCCCTATGGACGGTAAGCGCCATATCTGCCTCAATATTGAGAAACTCGAATGGCATATAATGGAGCTTAGGTACCTGAGAAGCATATCTAACGTTTGAGCCCATGAACGCCATGATTGAAGCATCGGCATAATCAGGAGAGCTCTGTAACCCCGCATTCTTTACACCGGCCGTACTCAACCACCACCTCCTACCGAAATCATCGACGATTACGAGGAGTACGAAGTCGAAGAAGTCCTCGACTCTCGCGTATATCGCGGGAAGTTCCAATACCTGTTTAGATGGAAAGGCTATGGGCCTGACCACAACTCCTGGGAACCCCTCGAGCATGCGAAACACTCACCCAACCTGGTGAAAGAATTCCATAATCGATTCCCAAACAAACCCACGCCGCCCAAAGAGGCCGTGAAATCAAAGCGGACACAACGTCCTACATTATCAGTACCAAAGCGTACTTCTCAGAGAAAGAATTAGTTACCCATTTAGTATATTATAGTCCGGAATGACGTTAAACTACCCCTTTTTCAATCAAACAAAAACAAGAGACGACATTACCTCTTATTATGGTCCGGAATGACGTTAAACTACCCTTTTTAAGAATTGAACGACCTACTTCTTGTCCTTAGACCCCCCTCATTTCTCGAGGACTTTTCACAGTTCCTTTGTTCAGCCTTCGCATTTGCGAACACACAATTATTCATCTCGACCTAAAAGATCCCAAAGTGGACAAACCCTACGGGATCGTCGCTTCAAGCGCCAAATAGATCCAATCACGAGTGTCCTGCTCGACTCCCGTCATCTTCATCAGGAGATTAATCGCGTGGAAAACCTCGCGACGCTCCTCAACGGCGGACTCCAACAAGCAGCCCTCCCCCATCCTCATACACTCCCAGCACGCCTCTGTCCCCGGAATCCACACACACTGCGCACCCTACCCTGGGTGTGAGCACGTGTCCCTTTCCACTACGGGGACTCACCTCCAAGGCGCACTCGCAGCAAGCCCGGTCACCCTCTCGAAGGGCACCATTTCGAGAAACCAAGCTGCGAAGCATCTTCTCCCGGGCCTATGAGACAAGTTCAGTATTGTCGCTTCACCCCAGCCGAAGTACCACCTACGTTGTGCCACCTCTCGAGCGCCTCTCTCTCCTCCTCCTCTTCCTCCTCGTCGACGCGCGCCTCCGTCCCCGGCACCACCTCGTCTTCCTCGCCGGTCCCCTCCCTCTCGCCCTTGACATGGTCATCGGGCCCCAACGATCATCCCTCAATATCCCTCGCATGGCACTCACAACTCTCTTCCTTACGTCCTGCCAAGAACAAATAGCCCCAGGATATGCTCTGTAGAAAGAATCATACAGACATTGCAATTGATTGCCTGTGGTCCACTGGGTTCTGAAGGTGGGGGGAAGGGTGTTGAGGCGTTTCAAATTGGAGGGGGGAGTGAATTTGGGTTTGAAGTAGCGATGTTTGGGTAGAGGGAATTGGTTGAGATGCTGCTTTTATATCAGGTCATGTTCTGGCCAGCTCAAAGCCATAAATAAATGTACTCACCTCTGGTCTCCTACTCTCATTCGGCTGAAAGGCTTTGCTCTGCTCTCGATCCACTTGCACACGTCAAGCACACCGGAGGCTGTGATGATGTCTACTGCCCCTGCCAGTGTGGGAGAATGAATGGTGGCTTCAATGCGAAAACCACCAAAGTCTTCAGGTGCAACCTTCTCCCCAATGAATGTTCTCTCGCCCATCTTGGCGACCATAGCAGCAAGACGTTGTCGGCGCATGGTCTATCCCAACTGTCAGCACCGTGAAGGGGATACATGAGGACCAACATACCTCCGGCGAACGAGGGGGCCGAGCCACCCGCGTATTGTCGACAGCGTCCTGCACCTCGTCACGTCGAGGGGGCGTAACCGGCTCCTACTACAAGTCAGTATACATTCGTGTGTCCCCTAGCCAACTACGCACGGGGGGAACCGGAGCCTCCACGGGCGGAAAAGGCGAATAGGACGGCGAAGGGGGTGTTGGCGAACGCACAGGAGCCCTCAGATTCCAAACTGGAATCCTGTTGGGGGCCTGCACAACATTAGCTCCATCATGTTGGTGGATATCTAGCGAATACGTACGAGAGGAGGCACTCCCCCGATGGGAGTCCTCGTGATCCCACCAGTCGAGTAGATACGTGGATCGAGAGGGCGAACCATGGGGGTCGGCGTAGCAGCAGAGTTGGAGATCGGGTGGAAGGAATGGATCGCATGTCTGATTGAGGGGTGCTGAGCCTGAAGTGGAGGGGGGGAGGGAGATGCTGACATGGTTGATGATCTGTTGACTAGTGACGAGCGATTGACGGGCGAAACAAAAGCGAGACGGATGCGTCGATCTCCGCTTCGGTGGTCGCCGCATCATTCATTCACTTCGACATCGTTCCTCATACTCCCTCATATCCCCCTCTCCAACAACCATGCGCCCCTCTCAAGTCTTCCGCGCCTCGCACGCAAGCCCATGATTGAATTCCTAGGCTCAAGGAAGAACCTGCAACACCGTACGTTCTTCCGCTCCGTCACTTCTCCTCTCGCCCTACCGTCCTCCTCCGAGCTGACACTCTTGGCAGCTCCGCACAAACCATCCCCCCACACATGCGCCCCCCCCGAAATCCGCAAAGCCTTCCCCTCCTTCCTCTCCCAACTCAACGCCTCCTCTTCCTCTTCATCATCCGCCCCTGCGTCGTCCAAACAAGATACGGGCTTCAAGCCTTCGGGAAAGCCGGTGGACTTTGAGAATTTCTGGGAAGCGCCGGGGTATTTGTGGAGGACGAAAGAAGTGGGAGAGCTGGAGATGGATGCTGTTATGGTGAGTTTTATTCGATTCGCTCCTTGCTTGCGCATTGGACGGGCTTGGTGGGGCGACGAGGCTATAAGGGGCTGGTAGGCTCAGCGACCTCGAGGCGGACTGGAGTGTTGGGGATCGTCGTATATGTGCGAGCAACAGGGCATGATGGCTGACTATCTCTCTAGAGCGGTGGTGCTACGAGTATCCGATCTTCTCCCTGAGCCTACCCCTCCCCATCGTCTTCTTCCCCTCCTCCTACACATCATTGCCGTCTCGCACCTTGTTCTCAAAGTTGTATTCGCCATGCATTGCTATACCATCAATATCAGAGCGTAGAGGCTGTCTGGGAGGGACTTGAGCAATGATAGGCGTCGTGGATGGTGGGCTGAAGAGGTGTCGGGGACTGTCGACGATGGAGGCAAAGTCTGTACAAGAAAGGGGAGGAGGCTGTTTTGCGTCGACTACTCGAGTAGTGTAGCATGTGGGATGCGTACGTTGCTATGCTATCATGGATGACATGCATGCGGATCGTCAAGGTCGTGGAAGGTCGTATCATGAAGAGAATGGAGTAGGGGTGAGGAGATAGGCACTCATTGCCCCGGGTCTTGCAGAACCACAAGGACATACTTTTCATCTGCGCGAGCGTCAGTGTCCTGTCCCGGTGGTCCATGAGGCCTAGTACTCACCGGGAGTGATGATAAGCTCGTGTCTCTTCGTTCTGATCCTCATCAGTCTGAGTTCGTCCTACATCAAGAGGCGTCAGCACATCATCAGGAGGGGTGGAACAAGAACAGAACTCACGCCTTCCTCGCACTCGGCAATAGCAGCCCCCGTACTGAGCACCTAAACCTCTCCGGATCCGTCATGAACGCGTGCCGAATCTAGGCCGTCTGCTATTTATCCGGACGACACCAGATCCCCCCCGCCAGGATCGATTTCCCACCTTGTGACAGACACAAATGGTACGCTGCCAATGGCGAGCCCTTACGCCCGCCGCGTTACAGCCCTCGCACTGGCCAACAAGCACTTTTTGAATGATATGATACATCTCCCATACTCCAACACCCCCGCATCCGTACAACTCTACTTGTTCCCCTTCCCCCCCTCAAACCCAGGTCTTCCCCCCTTCTTTGCCCCACCACTCGCCCCTCCCTTCCCTCCCTTCCCTCCTCCCCCACTCCCCCCCTTCTTCCCACCACTTCCTCCCTTCTTCTTGTCGGCAGATCCACCAGCCCGCTTGTTGCGTTTATCTTCGAGACGTTTGGCGAGATTGTCGTTTCGTTTCTTGATGGAGATTTCGGATGATTTTTGGAGTTCTCTCTTACGCTCAGACCTGGGTATTGAGTCAGCCGACATGTCGTGGGGTACATCGAGAGAAAGAGGGGGGGGAGGAGGAAAAGAAGACGAAAACTCACCATTCCTTTCCGCTCTTAGCCTTGCCCTTCTCCTTCCTCTTGACGGCATTCTTCAAAACCTTCTCCTGGTCGGCAACCTTTCCTCCACTAGCCCTCTCCTCCGCTTTCGCCCACCTCTCCCTCTCCTCAGCCTCCTTCCTCTTATCCTCCGGCAACGCCGCCAACTTGGCCTTCTGGTTCTCCAAATGCGCCAGCGCCTGGGACGGGTTGGCGATACGCTTGTACTGCGATTTCGGTCCTGACGACGACGAAGGGAGTGACACTGAAGGGAACGAGAGCGAGTCTTCTTGGTGCGCGGGGAGTTGGGGGACAATCAGTTGCGTTTTGGCGGGTTTGGCAGAAACGTCCGCCGGGCCCTTCTGCGCCGCCTTCTTCTCCTTCTTCACATCCTTCTCCTCCTTCTCCTTCCTCCTCTCCTCCTTCCTCTCATTCCTCCTCCTATCCCTCATCTCTCCCCGCTTTCTCCTCTGCTCCTGCTCCAACGCGTCTCGGGAAGCAGCATCCTCGCCTTGGGCAGGCGCGCCGGTGGAGAAGGAAGAGGAGTCGTCGGCAGCGCGGTTGCGTCTGAAGTGGTCGAGGCGCATTTGGAGCTTGGCTCTCAGTTCGGAGATGGAGGCGGAAGCGGGGAGGGGGGTGAGGGCGGGGGCGGGGGCGGCAGAGGGGGCGGCACCAGACTCTTGGGCGAGGATTTCGACGGTGGTACGGTTGTTGGCAGGGTCAAGCTAAATTTTGGTCAGCAAACTGCTTTTAGTATAGTACCACACCCCCCATAGTACCACACCCCCCATAGTGCCACATTCTCGTCCCCCACTCGACTGCCCAGAAAGAATCACATGCACACCCGATATACGGGCAGACTTGTCGTAGGGAAAGAACGTACCTTGGCGTGCTTGGACTTCTTCTTACTCTCCTTGAGCTCCTCTCCGGTCTTTCTCTTCTTGTTGATCATCCACTTGTTGTCGGCCTGCATTCTCCATCAGCAACAGCACACCATCGTATGCAAGATACTCACCTCCTCCGGGGCAAGCGCGATATAGTACTGGGCGGGAATGAGCGAGAGCAGCTGGGTGAAGGCCGCATCGTGCTTCTCCAAGGACGAATAGAGTTCGGCAGGGATCTCTTGCGTTGTGGCCGACATGTTGCTGTTGTTTTGAGAGGCAGTTGACGGTGGCTGGAAAGAGAGCAGATGTCCGAAATGAAATCTTGAAGACAAACCACGTGACTTGACATTGTTGAGGGCGGCGGTGGCCGAGGGGTGGAGGTCTCAATATTTGTGTCTGTCTGCCAGTGTCCCCCGACCATCCATCGCACTATGAAGCGCACAACCAACCCCGTACCATCTCTCGCCAAAGGAAAGGGCAAGCAAGTAGATCGCGCTGTCAAACGAGCCAGAGTCGCGTCGCGGGCGAGCGAGGACGAGTCAGATCGAAGTGGCTCCGGGTCTCATAGCCACACGGACGACGGCAGCTCTGACGACGAGAGCGAAGGCGAGGAAGAGGACGGGGAAGCACGCAAGGCCGCGCAACTAGCAGCTCTCGAGGCCCACTCTCGAGCTCTACTCGGTCTCCCTCCTCTCCCCTCACCTTCCAATCCCGACGACGACGAGGACGATAGCGCAGAGCAGGAAAGTGGACAAGAGGCAGAAGACGACGAGGTACAAGGAGAAGACTTTGAAAGTGATGATGGATGGGGAGCCGAGGATGGGTTTGTGAGCGATAGCGAGGATGAGCTTGCCGGTACGTGCTTGGTATCGACGACTATCGTCCACTGCTGACCTCTGACTCTAGCACAACCTCCCACAACCAAATCAAAGCCGACAGCCCCCCCTATCGAGACCTCAAATGTCCCAGTCGTCGTCTTTGACCAGCCCAGTGCTGCCTCTTCCTCTACTCTCTCCAAAGCCGAGCGCCGTGCTTTCCTCGTACGTCTTCCTCGTCAGGCGTCAACATCGCCAACTAACGACTTTTTCAGACCGGCAACTCTACCAAAATGATGGGCATCACCTCCACCCCCGACTACCCCCCCTCCCGCAAACGTTCCCGCCAAACCGCCGAAGAAGACGACGAAGACACCACCGCCGCCTCCCTCGACAAATCCCTCCACTCCATGCTCCTCAACTCCCTCCTCCCCGAGCACGCCGCCTCCCTCGCCTCCCGCCCCGTCGACAAACGCAACGCCATGTCCGCCAGGCTTCTCGAGCTCGCGAATTACGAGCTGCCTGGCGAGGGGAGCAAGGTCATGAAGACGCAGCACTTGAGCAAACATTCGGCGAAAATAAGGACGGGCATGGTGCACAAGCAGGAGGCGAGGGATAAGGCCAAGAGGCAGGAGGCTATCGAGTCGGGCAACAACGTCCGCGGTATGAGCAGCTTGGGCGACGGTCTACAAAAGTCTGGCGGCAAGGGGTCCCAACGAGCAATGATGGGTATGGAGACGGGCAAGAAGAAGGGTATGGAAAGCCGGAAGAAGGGCGATGAGGATAGGGCGCGAGGTTTGGGCATGGGCGTCGGAAGGTTTGCTGGCGGTATGCTGAAGTTGACAAAGGGCGAGATTGATGGTGTCAATGGGGACTTTGAGAGGCGGAGAGAGAGTAGTCGGGGTGGAAGGGGTGGGCGAGGAGGAAGGGGCGGTCGAGGTGGAGGAGGGCGCGGAGGGGCAGGGCGAGGGGGAAAGAGATAGTGTTCATAGCAGTGCTACATGCAGGCTCATAATCATCATCGCCATTAGTGTCATTGTCGATGTAGTCGTTCAAAATGGTATGGCGGACGGTCTAGACAGAAACGATGACGCAAATACATGATACTTGAGCCACAAGTCACAATATAGACATGGCACATCACTAGAACGTAAGCACATGTATCGCCCCCGACTATACACACAAGTCAGTCATCGACCAAAGCTGCTACTATCTCCAAACTCACCGTAAACCCACTCAGCAGCACCGTATTCCCATCAAATTTCACCCGCGGCATCATCCTCAAATCCATATCAATCTCCAACACCGCCGGCGCCTGCTCATTCGGATACGACGTCCGCTCGTACACATAAGACTCCTTCGCATAAACAGCGAGTTCTTTCGAGCGAGGGTCGCGATGGAGGCGAACAGAGATTTCCCTGTCGGAAGCGCCGGTGGTGATGTGGGAGATGATGGTTTGTTGATCTTTGGCGCGAGCTCTGGCCGAAAGTTTCTGCACCCGTTCTCTCGCCTCTCGCTCATACTTCTCCCGCCTCGCCTCGATATGAGACACAGGAAACACTACCGTCCGCCCATTATAGTCATTCAAACTCAACACAAACGAAACCCTCTGAGCCTTTCCATTCTCATCCAGCTCGTCCCCCAGCAGCGTCGTGACCAGCCTCGCCTCTCTAGCGCCATACACCGAGCTGAAAGCGGGCGCCAACTCCATACGCAGGTGGCTCGTATTCGGATGGGATTGGAAAGAGTGGCGAGGGACGGAATCGGGATAAGCAAACATGTCACCAAAGTTGTCGGTGTCGTAGCCGTGGGTGGATCTGTATTCTAGCCATGCTGCCCCCAGAGGCGAGTCTGCGGGCTGGAATAAGGGTTTCCGCACAGCAACAGTCTTCCCTCTCCCTCTCCTGCTGCCCATCAACTTTCGGTTCACTGCCGGCGCCACCGCTTTCCGAACTACATCCCTCTTCACCCACTTTCCATCTGCGCCAATCCAATCTCCATACTCAAAGTGCGCCATGAACCGGGCCGCAAGTCTGACTTGATCTGCTATGGGCAAGCTCTGCGCAGTCCTGATGTCGGGGACTGCCGGAAAGCTGTTTCGGAATATGCGCGTCCTCGGGAGCTTGCCCGTCATGCGGGCGAGGGTGAAGGCGGTGGAGACGTCGAGGATGGTATTGAGGTTGATAACGCTCGTCCTGCCCGACAATCGCCAAGACAAGACTCCATTCAACTGCCCATTGTGCACATCCTCGCTATATCCACACTCGGCAATTGAGAAATTGCCAGGCTGATAGACCTTGTCGAGCGTGAATGGGACCAAGTCGTGGAATGGCAGGTCAAAGATGCCTGCGGGAAAGACGTGCGGTATCGCCGCCATGTGCCACGAACACGGCATGTGGGGGTAAGGCGCCGCATACGGGTTCTGGTCAGGGGGATCCGGTGTGTGCGGGGGAAAGCCCAAAGATGCTGGGAGAAGGGTGTAGGTGGTGAAGGACAATTGCAAAAAGTGGCCTTCGGAGGCGGGGTGTGGGCCGGGGATCTCGAGCTTTTCCAGCGCCGATGCGTACATGTCGGCTCTGAGAAAGGCGGGTATCTTGCTAGACGTGGACGCAATGACAAAAGGCCCCAGGAAGCCGACACTTGTAATGACGCTGGTGGGGTCTAGAGCGCCCGGAAGAGCCTACACGTCGTCAGTACCAATCAGACACTATGCTCGTCATCACTCACCCCTAGCGAAACACCCTTCTTCCAATCCCAGAATCCCGCAAACACCGTCTTGTCCTGCTCCTGATTGCTCAACAACAAACTCATCTGCCCGCCTGCGCCCAACGCAAAGCCCGTCCCTACACCCCCCATCGGCATCGGTATAAGCACCTCGATGAATGGGAGCTTCGCTTCAGGATGTGGGATTGCTGGAATAGAGTCGCCGTTCTCCGGAGGTGCTGTGCCGATGGGAGGGACGAGGGTGTAGAAGAAGACGCGCATGGAGAGGGCACAAGTCTCGGGGTTGGGACCATGGGGGAAATACGCGCCTTTATGTCTATCAACTCGTCAGTTTCGCCTTCGCTTTCCAAACAGAGCTCACTCACACAACAGCCACGACATTATCCTCTGCACACATCGCAATATAGTGATAGTCTATCCCTAGATCCGTCTTCCACCTCCACAGCCCCTGATCCTTCACTGCCCCTCTGCTCTCCGCATCTTCGTCTGAAGCAGCGCCCTTGACGCGATATAGCTCCCACCCATCTGTCATTTCCGTAAGGTGTGGCGCATCGGTGGAGAATGCGAGAGCTTCTTGAAGAGCCTGACCGGGGACGCCATCAAACAGCTTGCGAGGGCACGCCTCGTCGGTACAGTGGTGGTGATGGGATTCGTATGAGGAGTCGGAGGTGTAGTCGTCCCAATCTGACTCGTCGTCCCTGATGCTCTCTTCTTCCGGCGGCCCATCTAACCTCAGCTCCCCTGCTTCTCCTTCCTCCTCGCCCTCGCTCCCTCTCTCAAAATCCGAATCATCAGACTCGCCAGAGACGTAGTTTGGATCAAACATCTTTTTCCGCTTGCTCGTATCGCTTTTCTTGCACTCAAACAGCATCAGCCCTCCTTCAAAGTCCACCAGCTGTCCATCATCCTTATTCAGCGTCTCCAAGGACCGCGGCCTGAAGCAATTCAGCCTGTGCTCGCGGTCCTCCAGAAGAGCGATCTTTTCGGCGGAGCTCGTCGCATGTGTGGGGTGCAGGAAGGGTGCAGAGGGGGGACAAGAATAGCGGCATAGCCGATTGGCGAGCTGGAGATGGGGGGATGTAGAGTAGGTGTAGTACAGGAATTTTGAAGCCTGATTTTGAGTCAGCAAAGGTCCGTCGGCGAAGAGAGTCGAATGAGCTGACCTGTGCAACGGCTAGCGCGTCTGTAGGTGGGAGATTGTCGTAGACCTTGAGCAAGATATCGTGGTGGACATCGAGGGCGAAGATACTGCCGAGAGATGTAGGGCCTTGGGCCACCATGGCTCTTTGTCGGGGGCTCGGGGATGATTCCGCAGGCTGCGAACTGGCTCTGCCGGAATGTGCCGTTGTCGGGGAGTAGAGGGAGAGGTGAGGGGTGGGGGTTGATATGGGAATACGCGCCGAAAGCGATGAATGTATGGGATGTATTAGCAAGAGGAACCAAAGACAGCGAACAAATGCACAAAGTCCGCGGGCTGGCAATTTGATCCCGCTCGGATACAGGCTGGACACGGTTGACCGATGCTTTGTCAGTCGTTGACTGGTGATAGCTCGAGTGCGACGCAGTGCATGATAAGAAAATGCCAGTGGGAGCCGCAAACCAGTGCCATAGCCCGGCGATCAATCTCATGATGCCCAGCCATCTGCGATTCTGTTACACGCGCGACCAGCTTCTTTCTTGCCCTTCCTCGCCCTCATTTCCAGGCGTTGTATGGCTACAACTGTCTCTATCCACTATTTACACATGCAAGAGACACCCTACCTTCGAGCCATACCGGGCTTCCCTCTTATTCTGTGACTTGCTTTCGCAAAGTAAACGACGTCTTCAAAGTCAACATTACCAGCGCGCTCATCACTCGACTTCCAAGACTATCCATCATGGTAATTATGAGCTTCTAGAGCCCCCAACAATTACCTAATTATGTTGCATTACTCTGAGGATCCAAATCGCGAAATATACAGTAGAACAGAACAAGGGTTGAACGAGCACCGCGGTACCTGCAATCTGATCCCGTCGCACCGGCCGCCGAGGTCCCGGCTGGGGCCGATTATCATGTTGTTCTCTTTCATTTCTTGTATTTCCAGTCCCAAGCATCAACAGGCTATCCGACATGACTCTCACACGGGGATCCAAGGTACTCTTCTTGGACTCTATTAAGCTCGCAAAGACACAGCTTGCCGCCTTCCAGAAGGTCGCGACCGTTGTTGTGAGTCCTGCATTATTCGAATTGCATTTGCATTCCGTACTGACTATACTATCTCCAGCCGAATACAAGCACCACCCGGGAACAGTTTATCTCCGACCTTGGGACAAAATACAAAGATGTGTCTGGCATATACCGCCATTTCAAGGCGTCCGAGTCTATCAAGGTATGTTTCCGAGCACGTCGCCTCTGCGCAATCGTCTCTATTGACGTCTTCCCGGGATTACTGCTGACATTTTGATAGATCACCGGACGCTTTGATCAAGAGCTTGTCTCCAAACTGCCTCGAAGCTTGAAGTTTATCGCTCATAATGGCGCCGGATAGTAAGGCTTTCCTCGCCCTAGCTCTAGACGATATTAGTCGCTGACCAATTCATGTAGTGACCAGAGTAAGATCCACCGCCTAAATCAATGTACTTCACTCACCACCGTGTAGTCGACATCCCAGCCTGTACCACCCGGAAGGTTCAAGTCTCCAACGTCCCCACCGCCGTCGACGGCGCCACTGCCGATACCGCTATCTTCCTCATCCTCTCTGTCCTTCGCCAATTCCCACTTGCCCTTGCCCACGCCCAAGCTGGCACCTTCAATTCCGCGCTCCCCCTGTCAAACGATCCCAAAGGCAAGGTACTCGGTATCGTCGGAATGGGCGGTATAGGCAGTGCTTTGGCGTTGCGAGCGAAGGCGCTGGGGATGGAGGTGGTCTACCACAACAGGAAGAGGGTGGATGCTGGAAAGGAGAAAGATTTGGGGGTGCGGTATGTGGGCTCTGTGGAGGAGCTTCTCAAGACTTCTGACGTTATCTCCCTCAACCTTCCCCTCACGCCTTCCACCCACCACCTCATCTCCACCCCCCAATTCGACCTCCTCAAACCCACCGCCGTCTTGATCAACACCGCCCGAGGCCCCATCATCGACGAAGCTGCCCTTATCCAAGCATTGAAAGAGAACAAGCTGGCAGGCGTGGGTTTGGATGTGTACGAGAATGAGCCGAAGATACCGAAGGAGCTTTTGGATGATCCGAGGGCAGTGTGTTTGCCGCATGTGGGGACGGTGACGGTGGAAACGCAGGAGGAGATGGAGGCGGTTTGTTTGAAGAATTTGGAGACGGGGTTGAAGACGGGCAAGATGGGCTTCGTTGTCGCGGAGCAGAAGCAGCTGTTGGAAGAGTAGACAGTGGATGGTTAGGATCGAGGCATGTATTTGATGGAAGGTATTGAGATCTCTAAGCTGCTTAATTTAGAATTTAGCGGCGGCCAGAAGCATCTTCTCAAAACAAATCTGCTTCTCAAGGTGTTGATCGAGTTTTTCGTCGGTCGTGCTCGTCAAATTCTCAAAAACGCTAGGCTTGTTCCGAATCATCAGAAAGCTGCCGACATCGCCGAGCTGTCTCAGAGTCAATCAACGATCCCTTTATGACTTGAGTGGAGCAAACCTGCTGGGCTACAGAAAGACGGGAATGTGAAGAGTATTGGAAGTAGGGGCACGTTGGCCGGTACAAACGATGTGCGCTTTTATCACTCTTCGGACTCTATCGCCCATCATATGCTTGTCGATCATCCGGGCAGTCTTCACATCCGTCACGGCAGAAAGAAATACTCCGATTCCACCATTGTCGGCGCTCGGGAGCTGCAGTGTGAGTTCCTCCGGGCCAAAGTGCCCAGCAAGGACAAGGTTGTTCTTGTCCTTCATGACTACAGCACTAGTGTCGCCTCTAAGAGCCATCCGACCTCCCTCGATGAAGAGGGCTCAACGCACCAGCGTTTTCTGCTTCGCGATTTTCGAGGCAGAATTTGGAAGGTTGACATCGAGGTCGAAAGCGAAAAAGCCTGCAAGGAGCACTTGAAACGGTGTGATGAAAAGAATGATCGTTCTTCCCGTCCCTTCAAGTTACCTCAGCGATCTACTCTGGCCACTTTCAGTGCTGAGGCGGAGGATGGCCGTTGCTATGTTAGGGACGTTGTTGAGAGCTGCACCCCAGGAATGATGTTTGACGGTGTCAACGTTATACTGCAAGGTCTAATTGTGAGTCGCCTATGTCACGTTGAATGATCAATGATAAACATATATGTGTAGCCTGGTTCCCTCTTCGCCTCACCTTCAAAGGCTGAAAGCGGGTATGCAACGACCTCGGCGGTCCTAACATTTGCGTGCCGGTAGTCATCGAAAAGTCGCGTTTGGTTGCGGCATACTGGAGGAAACGTTCCAGAAGCTACGAAGTAATGAGTGCAATGTCAAGGATTGATGTGAGTAGTTTATGTATCGGTCAATGGCATTACTCTCGGACGGCTTCTTCTTCAACATACCCCACCATTTTTACCCCCATCGATGATGATTCGTCGGCGTCCGCCGTTCGCGTTCGCGCTCGTCGTCAGTGACGGTACGAGTACTCGTATTGCATCTTTCGTCTCCAAACATTTCCACCGCCATGTCCCCCCTCCTGCCCCTCTTCTCCCAGAGCGCCTATGCAGAGGTGCTCATAGGGATATTCGACTGCTTGACGCTGCGAGAAGTAGTATCCTTGATCCGAGTGAGTCGCGACGCGTCCCATCCCTCTACACCCACTGACAGCGCCCAGGTCAACAAATATATCCACCATGTCTTCACCAATTCTTCCTCTCTCCAACTCGCACATACCCAAAGATTCCTCTCCGTCCCACCCTCCGCATCCGACCAGACAGCCGCCCCAGCCGAAAGACTGTCCGCTCTCAAGGAGCGACAACGGCGCATGGACGAGCTGGACCCTTCGTGCATAAAGTCTATCAGGAAGGAGCTGAATGCGGATCTGATTGGGTTCGGGAATGGCATGCTGGTGTTCCATGTTGAAGGGGAGAATTTGAAGAAGCGCAAGAGGACTCTCGACCAGATCGAGGAGGAGCACAAGCGGCGGGTCAAGAAATGGGTTGCCGGCGAAGACGACGACGAAGGGGATCATCTTGACTCGCCCGAGCCTCATGAAAGATCTCAAGCAGATAAACCATCGCATTCGGGATACGACATCGAAGACGACCCTCACAACCAAATGTTTCAACAGTCCCTCTCTTTCATTGCAGGGGACAGTTGCGCTGGCGAGTCGTCAGACGGGTGGGACATTTACCGTGCGCCTGGAGCGGCTTTGGACAGGGACTCGGTAGATCGTGGCGGGGTAAAGGACCAAGGCCTGTGGCACTGGAAAACGCGCACCGTGACAGAGTTTATAGACCTCCAGCTTTGCGGAGAAGACAACCTCGTTGCATTGATGTAAGTGACCGCTATGAGACTGTTACCTGGACCGTACTGACTTGTGTCATAGTCAGAAAGGCGGCCACTTTCCCAAGGGTATGGACCCAGAAACCTCCCGTCTCTCTCTCCGGATCACATTTCACTCGGCTCTTCCTCCTCTCGGCACCCCCGCCCCCCCGAAAGGCTTCTTGGATCCTATTCCCCATCCTGACGCTGCCCTACCGTTCATCGAGCTCTTGTTCCCTGTCCAATGGGGTGCGGCGGACACGGATGTGATGTTTGGCCCGGGAGGACAAATGTCAATCTTGATCAATGATCATGACTCGTTCAAGACGATATTTGGAGGTGTTTGGGATTGGAAGAAGGGCGTCAGTCTTGGGGTAAGTACGTTGCTCATATATGAGCTTTCAGTTGATATTGTATAGTCCATACCTATCGCGGAAAACCAAAACATATCCACAGTCAGCCCATGCGGCCCTTTCGCCTTTACTGCCTCTGCTCGCCGTATTCCGCCCTCTACTTCTCCAGACACGTACGCGAAAGCTATGGCTGCTCTTCAACTCCCCCTAGCCGCCATACCCGACGAGCTTGAAGGCTTCCTACAATACTCCTTCGATGCCCACATCCTCTTCCCTTCCTCCCTCGGCTTCCCAGCGATGACGCCCGACCCGCCAGACGCGAATCCTTATGCGCAGGCTTACCCGAATAAGAGCTGTAGCTGGTACATCCCTGATATACCGCCTGCTTTCCTTGTGGGACAGTTCAACCTGCCGCTTGAGAAACTCATTCCCTACACTCTGGCTGCCGCCTATCAGCCCGGAGTCTTTAGCATCCAAGACCTGCACTATTCCCCTCCCGTCCACAATTCCGAATCTCTTGGGATCTTTACTTGGGGTTTGTGGGGCAAGACGCATGTTGCCGACTTGTCTGCTCTCCTCGGCGTTGCTACGGATCTCTCCTTCCGGTTGGCCATGGCGGAAATGGTGCACAAGCCGGGAGACGAGATGATCCGGCTTCGGGAATTGTTGCCAAACTCTGCGAGGGACCAGCCGACTGGTATAGCGGGGAAAGCGTCGATGGCTCTTGTCTTGATGAGATATGAGAGACGGGTTGCAGAGGATGGGCGTTGGAGAGAGGGGCATGCTGAAGATTCGGAAGCGGGCGACGGAGGGTCTGAGAGCGGGGCGGAAGATGACTCGGGTGAAGAGGCGAGCGACGACAGCGACAGCGACCAGGACGATCCGAATACCAACTTTATCGACTCGGTCCACGGCAAAGATTTTATGGCATCTTTCAAATCTGCCTTTCCCCTCCCCCGACCCCAACCCACTCCCAAGGCTACCACCTCGACCTCCCACCCCACCCCCGACCCTCATTCGACGGATAGCCCTTCGTCTCCGGCCTCGCCCCCACCAAAGCTTCTGCCAAACTATCTTCAAGGCGATGTCACCTCCTTCTTATCTCTCGCGACCGTCCCCGTACTCCCGTATAACGAGTGGAGCCAGTCCAGCCATATGCGCATGGGTTCTGAATCGACGCTCGCGAGCGCGTATGGGTCGAGGGAGGCGAGGCTTGTGCCAGTCCATCTGTGGGACGAGGAGGATGAGGAGGAAGACGAGGAAGACCGAAATTCGACGTTTGTGCTGAGCTTGAGCGATTATAACGAGAGTACGCTTGCGGAGGGTGTTCGGGCAAAGAGGAGGGTGGCGGGGAGACGGAAGAGGGAGGTGGAATCGTTCACGGCCTTGGTGCGCGATGTGCCGGATGTCGATGACGATATCGCTGTCGCTTCTCGCAAGACCAAGGTCGACAAGAAGCTCTCGGATCTCCGCAAAGAGCTCGCCAGAATCGACGCCTGGGTCAATATCGAGAGGGAGGAGTTGGAACGGATGGTACATCAGATTGAAGAGATTCGTGAAATGGGAGAAGAGGGAGATGAAGTAGGAGAGTGGACGGCAAAGGCTGCGATGAAATCGGTGGAAGCGCAGGGGCAGAGTTTGATGGGGGTGGCGGGGGAGAGGGAGGAGGTTGCGTGGTTGTTTGAGGAGTTGAAAGGGCTGGCGGTTGTACATGGGGTGGCTGAGGAGGGGGTGGAAGAAAAGGTGGAAGAGGCGCCAGCCAGCCCGGGACCCGACGATGCGCCTGCTTGGCCCTCGAATGCTCGCCACCAACCCAATCGCCCACCCCCGCCATACCTCACCCTCACCCTGAACCATCCCCACAAACGCACCCCTTCCGACACCCACGCCGTTCCCTCTACCACCCGCACCCTCATCCCCACCACCAGTCCCAACATGCCCGAGGTTCTGAAAGACTACTATGAGGATATCAAGGATCAATGCGAAGGGACGTTCTTCATGAAGCGGTCAAAGGAGATGGTGGTGGAGATGGAGATGGAGATGGTGAAACCGCCGATGGTGATGTTGGATGGGAGGTCGTTGGTTTTGGGGGGATTTACGGTATGTGATCTTTCTTTGTTGAAATGGTGGGTTGCGCTGATGATGAGGTAGCCTTACGATTATCATTTTATCAACTTCTGATGTCAATAACGAGTGATGCGCCACATGTACATCACAATACTGTTCCATCTACTGCGGATAACTCTTGACATGTTGCGTCTGGTACAGATTACACGACTTGACAAAGCTTGCTCCTCACGGGCACATTCCTATCTGTATAGTCCGGGAACCCCTCGAGCTCGACACCCTTCTCAAACAGCACACAATGCGTCGACCCGCCGAAATGGAACATGCTGTTTGCTATCAGCGCTGATCCCAATATACACGAACGACTTACCCAGTCTGATCGCCCTTCTTGACCCTATCCCCTTCCTTGACAGTAATCTCACACGTACTAACCTCGGTCATCCCAATCCCCAAAAACGCCACCGTCCCCAGCCGCTTATCATCCGCTTCGATAAAGATGACGGCCCTCGTCGCCGTCGCCGAGAGATACTCCTGACTCGTCGTCTCCCCATGCACGTCCGCCTCCTTCCCCTTCCCCCCTTCTCCTGCTTTGGCATTTTGGTTAAAATCAACAAAGAGGGGCTCGGAAAAGTATGTGCCCTGGATGATGTATGCTTTTTTAACCGTACCAGAGACGGGGGCATGCCAGCGGTGATAAGAGAGGGCGGAGAGGAAAGCTTGGTAGATCGTTCCGCCGATGTACTCGGAAGAGAGAGGGTCGAAGGCGAGGATGTCGAGGACAGAATATGGCTGGCCTTTGACCCAGAACTGGTCTCGCGCTTTGATACCACGGGCGACTTTGTAGAATGTGCTTTCGCAGGCGTTTGCGACGACGCCGTCGTCCGAGGGGGAAGCGACGGGGCGGACGGCGTCTTTGAAGCGGCGGGTGAAGAATTCGTCCCAGGATGCGTAACCGTGGTGAGGGAGGGAGGGGTCGGAGTGGTAGAATTCTTCGAAAGAATAAGAGGTGGAGAGGGGGGCGTTGGCGACGGACATGAGGGAGGGTTTGCCGATGGGGCCGAGCCAGTCGTGGGGGCCGGTGCCGAGGACGTAGGCAGAGGAAGGGGAGGAGAGGAAGGCGCCCCAGACATTGAGGATCTTTTTGAGCTGCTTGATCGTCAGCGTGTGTCGAAAAGAGTAAGGAGAGGGACGTACATGCTCGTTCACTTCAGGATCTTGGAAAACACAGAACCCAGCGCTCGTACCCATGGGCCAGTCAAGCAAAGCGTTGACGGGGACACCGACGATGCCCACTTTGTGAGCAGTCTCAGTCCAGCGCGGAGCGGTGGAGATGACATGGTTGAGAAGCTGGAGGAGGTGATCGAAATCGCGGACTTGGGTCTCGCCAGAGGGGTCTTTGAGGTACTCTTTGCCCACTGGGATCTACGCCGAGTCAGCTTGGTACCCTCGCCAAGAGACGACAACTTGCTTGTTGGAACATCAAATCAAAAAGCATGGTGAGCCTAGTGCTCTTCTCAACGGCGGCTTTGAAGTCTTGGAGTACGGGGTGGAGGGGCTTGGGGTTCTGGTCGACGTGCTGGACGGTGTCGTTGAGGAATTTGTGATGGTGCCTCTTGTCGGAGGACATCCAGCCGCCGACCTGCGATGTATTAGCTGGTGCTGCATGTATAGGCAGGGGACGTACGCGGTGGACATGGTGTTCTTTGGGGGTGTCTGTCATTGCGGTCGCGGAGATGTAGAGATGCAGATGGAAAAACGTTGCAGGAAGGGTATTCATAGACTCCTCCTCCACCGATGACGTTGCGCCTGCGAGATGGAGATTGACGATGGATTGAGCCCGAAATAGCCCTGTATGCTCATCTTCTCGAGGGATGCCTTACAAGGGATCCTCTCACTACAGCAGAACCAAACAACAGCCATGCATAGAGTACAGCACCCCGTATACTGCGTGCGAGATCGCTCAGTATACTGCCCGACGGCCATGTCCACTTACGTAACACGTTTGACACGCCTTCCTGCTGAATAGGCGGGATCAAATATAGGCGTGCGAGTTGCCACCCTCGATGACAACAGCGTCAATGCGCCTCTTCCTCTCTTCCATCTCCATAACACGTAAGTGAGAGGGTGTATACTGGACATCCCTAACCCCCCACAGCCCCCCGTATCCATCCCTGCCCATCCAACCCCACCGTACGCACCCCTTTGTCTCCCGCTCTCCGCATAAACGCTTACCCGCCCCCTGCAGTATCAGCAACACTTATACTATCCGCAATGGTCAGGAGCAAATTCAAGGACGAGCACCCCTTCGGTATGCCACTCTTTCCCATCCCGCTCTCGCCCGGTGCACCAGCTGCGGCATGGGCACGTGGCGGGATGGTCCCGGTACCGAGGAACGACCCCGCTGATAAGCGTTTGTAGACAAGAGGAAGGCGGAAGCAGAGAGGATCAGGCAAAAGTACCAGGACCGTATTCCGGTGAGTGTGTCTTGTTGGAGAGTGGTAGATGGGGCGGATGAGAGGGGGGGGGTGCGGGATGGGTCGTGTATCGCGTACGAAGGCGGGAGGCGTGTTTAGCCGGCGGGACGTGTTGGGCGGAATGCTCGGCGGGTCTTCGGCGCGCGCAGAAGGGACAAAGGAGCTGTTGAACCATCGCTGACTTGCCGTAGGTTATCTGCGAAAAGGCCGAGAAGAGTGATATCCCGACAATCGACAAGAAGAAGTATCTCGTCCCCGCTGTACGTCCCTCCCTCTCGCTCTCTCTCTCGCATTTGGACGCGGCTGACAGAGCACGTAGGATCTCACGGTCGGCCAATTCGTCTACGTCATCCGCAAACGTATCAAGCTCGCCCCCGAAAAGGCCATCTTTATCTTTGTCGACGATATCCTCCCTCCCACGGCGGCTCTGATGAGTTCGATCTATGACGAGCACAAGGATGAAGATGGTACGTCTGTTCTTTCAAGGGGAGAGGTGCGGGCTGATGGAGAGTAGGATTCCTTTATGTGCTGTATGCGTCGGAGAATACGTTTGGCGAGCTCGAGCAGTACGCTGTCGAGGATTTCGAGTAGATCAACCCGCCCCTCCCCCCCGCTCGACTTCTTCCATCTCTTTCCCCCCTCAGCTTGGCGAGAATGGACCCATATTTGGACGATGGGGTGTACTATCAGGAAGAAGTGAATGGGCGGGAAGGATGTTGAGCGGGAAGGCGAGATTTGTGTTTGGGACGGAACCCTTTTTGTGTATGACTTTTCTCTTTTGTATTATTGGAAATGGAAATAAACTACTCTTCATCTTGAAGCTGCCATCGCGGAGTGTGATTATAAAGACAAGGACTCGAACGCGAAAAGAATACTACTGCGACCCTTCAGTCTTCTCACTCCTACTCACTCCCGCCTGCTCTCCGCCATACTTCGCCCCCCGCCCCGTCTCCACTCCCTTATCACCCTCTCTCTCCTCCTCTGGCAAACTCTGCAAGTCGCCCAACCTCGGGTTCCTCAACAACAACGCAATCCCCACAATCACAGTACTCAAGCAAATCCCCGTAATCGTCAAATACCGCTGCACCTCCCTATACGCCTCTCCCACCGCCTCTCTCACCGGCGTCCCCGGCGGGTAGCTGGTTGTGATCGTGACGGGGTCGGCGAAAGCCGAAGCAGCGAGGGTGGAGGCGTCGGCGACGGAATAGCGGGTGAGGGCGTTGAGGAGGTGGGAGGGCATGGTGTTGGTCCAGATGGCGCCGGCGATGGTGTTGCCGAGCGCGGAGCCGACCGAGTAGGAGGCGAGGTAGAGGGAGGTTACGGTGGCGGTGCGTTCGTGCGAGACGGCACCTTGGATGAGAACCTGGGTTGGGTAGGGGAACAGGCCGCCGGCGATACCGAGTATGACTTCGGCAGCTACGAGACCGGCAAAGTCGGCGGCACTGTAGCCGCCGCGGAAACGGATCAAGAGGCCGAAAGCGAGTACGAAGAGGAGGGTGCCGGCGACGATGAACCATTTGAGGCGGCGGACGTAGCGTACGACGAGCCCGAGGCAGACGCCGATGACGACGGATACGAAAGAGTAGATGCTGGTGACTCGGGTTGCCGAGATGATATCACTAAAGAGGTGGTTAGTATGCTGAAAGAGAGGGAGGGGAGGGGACGTACCGGTCGAATGCGAGGATCAGGGTGTAGTAGAGATAGTCGCCTTGGGTGTACCAAGCAGTGTTGAGGAGTACGGCGATCAACAATGAACAGATGACTTGCCTGTCTTTTAGAATGTCGAAAGGCAGCACGGGATGTCTTGCGCCCTTGAGCTCCCAAAGTACGAAAGCGGGAAGAGCGACGACGAAACCGATAACGAGCGGCGCAATGACTCGCGCGGTTCGCCAGATATTGGCTGTACCTCCGGCGAGGGTGAAGGGGAGCAGGATGAGGGCGAGCACGGCAGCGAGGAGGAAGAGGCCGAGAATATCAATCTGCCAGAAAATGTCGGACCATGTCTGGGGCTTCATGAGAGTACGGAAGGGAGAGGGGATATTGCGCAAGAGACCTTTACGCTTGGCGCGCCATTCGGCAGCGATAAGGGAGAAGAGAAGGGGCAGGACGGTGACAGGGAAGATGATGGCCCACATGCCGATACCCCAGCCCCAGGTGGTACGGCCCAGCACGGCGGAAGCGACGTTGCCAGAGATCCAGGCGTTGATGAGGAAGGGGGTGGCGGGGATGTAGGAGAAGATGAGACGGGAGCGGAGGGAGGTGATGTCGGCGATGATGACTTCGACGAGCAGCTGGACGCCGGTGTAGCCGAATTGGTAGAGCACGGAGCCGCCGCAGTATGCCGCGAGGTTGGATGCTGTGGCTGTTACGATGGTTCCTGTGGATGATATCAGCACGCAGATCGATGTGATTGGAGGGTGTAAACTTACCGACGAGATAGAAGATGACGCTGATGAATAGGATACTGACTCGGCCAAAGTAGTCACTGATCTTGGCGTAGACGGGCTGGACGGCAGCAGCAACAATAGAGCGAACGACCGTGACGGTGGAGACTTGGGCGGAAGTACCGAGACTGGCGAGGGCATAGTTCTGGTAGGTGCTTCTGACTTGGCCATCGAGTCCGTATGCATCTGCAGTGATGTCAGCACGTGCGAAGGTATGGATGGCGAAAGGCCACTCTCGTCATCGTGGATGCAGCTCTCAAAGCCTCTTGCCCCCTCCAAAGGATGATACTTACAAGCCATCAAGAACACTCCTCCGAACAAGACATACTTGTGCCAGCTGGTAAAGCACGTCGTGATGATCTCAATCCTCCTCACACCCGGCGACTTTTCGCCAAAGATGGTGGGCGAGTCGTTAGCATCTTCGTGGGTGATGGCACGGTTAATCTGCTCTTCGGGGTAGATACCGCCCCCGACGTCGGCGTGGGAGGCAGAGTCGAGGGTTGAGGTTTCTGGCGACTTGCTAAAGAGGCTCTTGAGCGGCATGACGAGAGCAATGGGCAGCGGTCTTTGTCAGCAGTGTTTGATAGTTTTAAAAGAGAAGAGAAGATGCAGATGAATGAGAATTTTCGGTTATTATAGGGCTCTCTCGCTCACCGAGAAGTCACCGCCGTGAGGCAGCGGGAGTAACATTAACTCTGTACCCGCCGATCCCAGGCACGCATACATCAACCTCTTGTGTGGTCCGTGCCTGCTGCCGTATCTGATAACCATCTCGTCACCCCCGTCATCGCGCTCTGCGAGGGAGGCAGATCCATACGGGGGACACAGCTGGGGGACTCTTCTCCGCCCAGGTCAGACTGAGATCTGCTCGAATAGAGCTCTGGCGCAGAGATGGACAAAGGGGGGAGTACATCTGCCTGTGTATCAAGCTACGCCAAGCACACGCCCTTTCTATATCGGCCGACGAACATGCATAGCGACGACCTCCATCTATATGGGGTGGCTTGCGGATCTCACATCATTGAGGGAAAATCGAATCAGGTTCTTGTCAGAAGGGGCTCTCGCAGATGAGGGGGTCGACACGCTTGATGCATGAGGCAGCGCAGCACCCGAAGGAGGGTTCTGAAGAAGAGGTCCTGTATAAGAGGCTCTGTACCCCCCGGCGGGATTACGGCGGGATTACGGCAGGGCTTACACCATCCTCCAACATCAACAACAAGCGCCGGCCGTCGCTCCAGAGTCCTTTCTGAGGCTTTTTCGGTAAATGCAAAAGGATAAAAGGTGTTAGGGTGCGAATATAGCGCGCCCCTCGTCGAGGGTTCATTGGACGAATGCGAACGGTGACGGCAATGGTCGGCTGTTGAAGGAAAGACGACGGAAACCGGCGGCTGTGGCCGGTCGTTTGGTGGTAGATGGTTCACCTTTGTGCGTTAGTTGTCGCAGAAGGCCTCGCTTGGATGACTACGGATATCTGATACCGTAGAGCTTGGTCTGTTGGAGCTGTACAGTACCCTGATCATGCGCCCAATCCACCGACAACGCCCGTTGAGCGCGAGACATAGGGGGGGGGGGGGATCCCACAAGCAGCATGATTGGCTGTGACGTGCTCGCCTTCCTAGACGCCATTTCAAAGTGCATCGGCGCAGCCACATCCTATGCCATGCCCAACTCGCCAGCGTTCGCTTATGGCACTTAGCCCCGAACACCAGCCAAGCCCTCGTTAATGACGCCAACAGGAATAATTCTTGCGAAAGCGCTCATTCCTCCTCCTCGTCCCTCGACTCACCTTGTCCAACCGTACTTCAATCAACTATCAAGTACTGTGCTAATCATACAATTGTTGGTAATGTAAAGTCTTGCCTTCTGCTACGCCGGTCGACTACCTTCGACCGTTTGTTGTCTCTGTCACTGAACGTTGACTTATTTTCAATCGCTTAATCCGTTCTTGACACCTTCACCTCACTGTCTAAATAGTCGATGACAGGGTATGAATGCCTACCAGCAACACGCGCCCGACAAATACATCGCCCCATATCAAGATGTACGTACTGTGTATGTGATCGCGACGTAAATACCAGACCGCATGTACGATTTGTCGGTGTTTTCAGCTGACACGTCGGGTTGGCCCTCAAAAAGCAAGCTCATGTCTCTACCATCACCTCAATGCAGATAGCAATTGTGCATGTCACTCATCCGACAATCTCTCTATCAACTCTTTGTTCACAAGACCACCGGAAGCCCTCCATCGCGCCCACGTCGACAAGTACGTCCTCGCCTCCGCTCATTATCCAGCGCCAGCGAGCTCAAGCACGACCACAGCAGGTGTCAGAGATCGTACGTATAGGAGTGAGCTTCCACTATGGGTCCGCTGACGCCTCTCACACGCAGCTGAAAGCGCTTGATCTGTTATCATTCTATGATCCGTAGTCGCGGAGCCGAAGCCGCGTTTGCCGACGGGCGGCGAGCTGGGTAAATACAGATAAGGCGGGGTGCTCATATATGTCTTGTTGTGAAAACTCCCTTACTTCAGAGACCCCTTCCGAATACGATGACACTCTCGCCGGACCCCAAGATCCTCTTTCTCGACTCCATCAAGCTCGCAAAATCGCAGCTGGCGGCTTTGAGCAAGATAGCCGCGATCATCGTGACTCGCTATTCAGCTCTCTCAGCTAAACGTGCGCTGACCATCGTATACGCCTGTAGCCAAACACAAGCAAGAACAGGGACGATTTCATTCGAGACCTCGGCACAAAGTACAAGGATGTCACTGGTATCTACCGTCATTTCAAGGCATCCGAGTCGATCAAGGTATATTTGACTCCACAGTTCCCACTCGATGGCGCTGATACCCACACCAGATAACAGGTCACTTTGACGAAGAACTTGTCTCCCACCTTCCCGAAAGTCTGCGATTCATAGCGCACAACGGAGCTGGATAGTAAGTCATTTCTCAGCGTTACTGCCCAGTATCTGACCATTCTTTGCAGTGATCAAAGTATGTTACCTCACTTCAAATGACCACAGGGCTCACCACCTTTCAGTCGACATCCCATCCTGCACATCCCGCAAGATTCAAGTCTCCAACGTCCCCACCGCCGTCGACGGCGCCACAGCCGACACCGCTGCTTTCCTCATCCTCTCCGTCCTGCGCCAATTCCCCCTTGCTCTCGCCCACGCCCAAGCCGGCACATTCAACTCTTCTATTCCCTTATCGAATGACCCAAAGGGCAAGGTGCTCGGTATCGTCGGGATGGGCGGTATAGGCAGTGCGTTGGCGGTGCGAGCAAAGGCGCTGGGTATGGACGTGGTCTACCACAACAGGAAGAGGGTGGATGCTGGAAAGGAGAAGGAGCTAGATGTGCGATATGTGGGATCTCTGGAAGAGCTTCTCAAGACGTCCGACGTCATCTCCCTCAACCTCCCTCTCACGCCTTCCACCCACCACCTCATCTCCACCCCCCAATTCGACCTCCTCAAACCCACCGCCGTCTTGATCAACACCGCCCGAGGCCCCATCATCGACGAAACCGCCCTGATCCAGGCTTTGAAAGACAACAAGCTGGCAGGCGTGGGTTTGGATGTTTACGAGAATGAGCCGAAGATACCGAAGGAGCTTTTGGATGATCCGAGGGCAGTGTGTTTGCCGCATGTGGGGACGGTGACGGTGGAGACGCAGGAGGAGATGGAGGCGGTTTGTTTGAGGAATTTGGAGACGGGGTTGAGGACGGGCAAGATGGGGTTTGTGGTGGCGGAGCAGAAGCATATGTTGGACGAGTAGAGTGCATGTGGATGTTGTAGATGGCTACTTCTATCTTACGATGCAGACGTATGAACGGTATAATCATTCATATGATGTCTGGACGAGCGCCGTGAAAGCGACTTTTTCGCCAAGTCCACTCGCTCATCCAACACCAAAAATGCCAGGCAGAGCCAGACGATACCTTACGGGCTTCTGGAACTGCCCATTGAAATATACACGTTCCCCCCGACCACACGACTGCACACTTGACGCAAGGCGCTCGTTCGTTCTGGCTTGGCAGCTGCTCCCCAGCGCCTCCGCAAGTCCCTCTTCCTGCCAGCGATGGCTACAAATACCCAATCCTGGCTCCTCTCTGGCGCCCGCTCCATATCTCCTTGCTACAGTCTACTCATTGACAATACCCATCAGCCCAGATGCCTGGCGGCGTTCTCACCCGCCGCACACGTCGACCTGCAGGCAAACGTGCCGGCGAAAAATCAAAACTCGTCAAGCCGCAATATGTGCCCATCGGTAGTGGCGAAAAATCGCATCCTCCCACAACAAACAAACCTCCCCAAAACGGGCAGGTACTTCCCAAGAAAACCCGCAACAAACCCCTTCCACCCATCCCTCCCGAAGCCAAAACAACTTTTCAAAAAGGCGAACTCTGGCATGCATTCAAATGGGAGCTCGACCGGCATGATCCTTATCTGAAATACATCATTGAGCAGATGCACAAGGCTCCAGATAGGACTAGCAAGGATTATCTGGCGAGGGTGGACGGGGTGAGGCAGTTGAGGAGGGACGTGTTTGAACTGGGAGAAAGTGGGAGACATGCTCTTGTGGGGTCAAGAGCTATCATGAGATTGGTGGGATGTGTGCTGGTTACTGAAGGCTTGGCTAATATAAGCTCGCAGGCCGAGAGAACCTTGATGGTAGTAAGAAACATGTACAAACGGACGTTGAACATGACTCCCAACGCGGATGGCACTCCCATTTCACCTCCTGTGCTGAAATTTATCAGAGACCTGTCCGAGTAAGTCATGCTTCGCTGCTGAGAAATACCCTGACAAGATAAACAGCGAGTGTAAAAGAACCTCACTACCGATCAAAGTGAGCAACACCATGACTTTACGGCGAAACATGGAAGAACGGTATCTCGATCTCATCGAGAAACGTATACTAGAAATGAATACGAGACTATCGCATATAGTCTATAGGTTGCAGGTGAGTCCTCGCTATCGTCATCAGGCAAGGCTCATGATACTATAGCTCAGGGACAAGATGATCTATCAACCCGACCAGTGGCCAGTAGAGGCGGTCATCACTTGGCGAGCAGAGATTCAAGAGGCTAGAATGGGTCAGGAGGGCCCAGAGGCTCAGGAAAAGACTCGCGAGCAGAGATGTATCATCCAGTGATCCGCTGGGTCGAATGTGTATGTGGTGTGACACGCCTGGTTTTGTTTAAACTGTAAGTTCGGCTACTAATGAACAATGCGTAGAATAAAGCTGTACGAATGTAATTCTTTGAGCGTCAAAGATTCAGTGGGAAAGGCCGCTTCCTCCAAGCTTACTTGGTTGGGTCACACTTTTTGAGATGCGATTATACGGCGCGGGAGGAACCAAACAACGAGATGATGCCGCGGCGCAACTCGCGAGGCTGCCAGGTTGTACGACAAATGACAGCGACATGCATGGGCTACTGGACAGTCATGGTCAGAAGCTGAAAGAGGTTACTCATGTCCATGCATTGTATCAAAGTCTGGGCAAATGCTCAATTACGTAAATCATATCTGTCCCCGTCGCAAGAGCTCTAGTTGTGAAAAGTGAGATCATCTTTTCACGCGTTGCGTCTTCTGAATGTCTGCCCTCTTGCCGCTGTTCACTCAGGATGCCTATTCGGAGGTCCTCATAGGGGTATTCGACTGTCTCGCGCTGAAGGACGTCCTGTCGCTGCTCCGAGTGAGTCGCAATCCATCGTCGCCGCAATCACTGACAGTTCACAGGTCAACAAATTTGTACACGCCGTCTTCAACACCTCCTCCCGAACCCAACTGGCTCACACACGCCGCCTATTCTCCGCCCCAGCCACTGGCAACTATGTCGTCGATAACGCCTCAGGCCCCGCCGACCAGCTCGCGGCGCTGCGAGATAGAGAACGAAGACTCGACAACCTCGATTACTCGTCCATCAAGAATATACGCAAAGACGCCGGCGAAAGGCTGATCGCATTTGAGCAAGGCCTCCTTATTTTTCGTGCGCGGGGAGACGGAGTCAGAGTGCCCAAGCGAAATTTTGATGAGCTCGATTCAGGGGAAGAGGAAGAGGAAGATGATGTAACGACAGCGAACGTCGCCCGCAACGACCCATCAAAGTCTGAGGATCTAGGTGAGTACAATCACCCTCCGGCGATATTCCTGACACTGTTCCAGACCATCTTTCGGAGTTCCCTTCTTCTGAACATCCCCACGAAACAATCGCCGAAGACGTAAAACGCAAATGGCGCGCCACGCATAAAGACCTCGCCTACTCTCAAAATTTCTCCAATGGAAGCTCCATCCAGGATGGCTGGGATGTCTACAGGGTGCCCGAGGCTGCGTCTGACGAAGACTCTCAGGCTAGAGGAGGGACTTTCGATCAGGGAATGTGGTGCTGGAGGACGCGCGTGACGGAAGACTTGCAGACGGTGGAGATGTGCGGGCATGATGACCTGATGGCTGTCATGTAAGTACAACGTCTGATATCAGTAGCATACGAAAGCTGATAAGACTCGCAGTCAAAGAGGCGCTTACTTTATCGACCGTGACGACCCCTCAAAGTTGAATCTGTCCATTCGCATATCGTTCTTCTCCGCCCTTCCCCCTAGGGGCACGCCTACTCCTGTCACCGGGTATTTCGCCCCCATCCCCCATCCAGAGGCAGCCCTGCCCTTCATCGACATTAACTTTGACTTTGCCGAAGAGGACGTGAAGACGGACGTGACAGACGACGTGAAGCTGGAGGTGATGTTTGGCTATTATGGGCAGATGTCGGTTCTGGTCAAATACGGTCCCAAGACATTGTTCGCTGGTGTTTGGGATTGGAAGAATGGCGTTTGCTTAGGAGTGAGTCTTTTCGGGTCCCTCTGGTATCTGGACACTTACTCGAAATGTAGAGCATTCCCATCGAAGACAACCAAACCCTGGCGTCGTTAAACGCCTCCGGTCCCTTCGCCATAACGGGCAGCGCTCGACACGTCCCTGGGTCGAAACATCAAGCTGTTTATGATCTGGCTATTCGGATGATCCCTCTCCCCCAGGCAGCTATACCTGATTGGCGCGAGGGCTTCGTCCAACTTTCCTTCGACACCTACCTTCTATTCCCTCCATCACTTGGCTATCCTCCTGTCAAGCCCAAGCCCGACAGCAACCCCTTTGCGCCGCCCTATCCCGAACAAGCGTGTAGCTGGTTCATCAGCGATATCCCGCAGGTTATTCCTGTCTGCATCTTCGAGCTGCCCATCCCCGATCTACTCCCATGGACGCTCGCTGTGTGGTATCAAACCCACATATTCGGCATCCTCAATTTCGCCTACTCGCCCGAAGTGCACAATGCAGAGACGATCGGGATCTTTACGTGGATGCTATGGGAGAGGAAGCACATGTCCGACTTGTCTGATTTGCTGCGCCAGGCGACGAACCTTGCGTTAAAGTCTCTCGTTGGGCGAGTCATACACGGCAATGACAGACGCCGGATCAACAAGTACGGGCCTCTCATACCAGCCCCATATCAGGCGAGCACCGATATTGCCGAGGGCGTGAGCTGGGTCTCCACCCTTATGGTGCACGCCAATCGCGTATCGGAGGATGGTACATGGAGGAACACGGAAGGCATCATCATCCCATCCCAAACCCCCAGCAAGAAACCGACATATATCCGAGCCTCCTCCCACTTTGCAAGTACCGACTGGCTCTTTACCCGCGGTCTCGCCCTCCCCTCGGTCGACATCACTGTCCCCACCGTCTCCTATCTTGACTGGCACGGCGCCAACCAGATGCGCGTAGACTTTTACGAGACTGTCAGTGCAGCGTATGGAGCACGTGAGGTGCGCCTCGTGCCCCTCAATGAGGAAGACGGAGTCGAGGATAGGGTGTTATGCCTCAGCATGAGCGACTATAATCCCAGCACTCTTCCAGCAGAAAGATTGTCTCAACGCCGGGTTCAGGGGGACCGACGACGCGTCATCGAGGCCCAGCCATGGTACTCACTCGATTCTACCATCGGCGTCAAATACTTGCCAGTCACTTTCGAACGCTACCGCCTCGTTCGAGATTGCTGTGTCGATCTCCAAATCGAGCTTTTCCATATTGAGTCCTCCTCGGCAGGGCTCGAGTCTTCACTGTCTAGGATCTTTGAGGGAATGCGCGAAGAAGAGAAGGCGCTGCAAAATGAGTCAACTGCGAAGTTGCAAAGGCTGAAGGAAAGGATGGACAAGGTTGTGGCGGAGTACCTGCTTGCCAGAAACGATCTGGACAAGCTGAGGCCTATGGCGAAGGGTGATTGGGAAGAAGAGATTGAATACGACTTGACTTCGAGTTCGGGCTCATCAACTGCGGCCGACGAGAAGGGACCAGTCGACGGTTCCGAGGGAGAGAATTCGAAGGGTAAAAAAGGACGTTCAACGGACATCGCAGGATCGGAAGCAGCTCCACAGGCTGCGGTCCCGCCTCCACCATACCTTACTCTCACTCTTGCTCCCCCGACCGCACCCGGTTCTTCCTCTTCCGCCCTTGACTCATCGCCCGAAAGCCCCTCTCGACATGCCACCTCCTCTTCTGCTGCGCGCTCATTCCTTCCCTCCCACTCCTCCGAACTACCCTCGCACTTGCAGGAATATTATGAACAGAGCTGGAGGTCTGAGGGTGGCCTGTTCTGCAGGAAAGGAAAGGAGATGCTCTTGGTGGCGCCCTCGTGCGATGATGCTCTTCCGGATGTTTACTTTGATGGGAGGACGATGCTGTTGAGCGGCTTTACGGTGCGTTACTTACCACTATCGTGTGCTTCCGGTGCTGACGCGTAGGCCAGCCGTATGACTACCATATCTTGACTTTTTGAGGGGTCATAATACCTCCGCATTGGTGGTTGGATGTTTATAAGAACCAGCCAAAGATTCCGAGGAAGATTCTGGAGGATAGGAGACGGACGATGATGGAGGTGGTCTACTTGGTGATCCTTCTGGATGGTTCGGTGACGGGCATGATGATCGGGTAGTGGAGCAGAAGCAGCTCTTGGGAGATGGTGTATATGGGGCGTAGCTTGGCTATGGCGATCATACATGTACTGTAGCACATAGGTGTATTCATGAAGATACTAGATGGTCACCATCCATGATCCCAGCGAAAAGCCCCAGCAACCGATGATTCTTTTGACCGTCGGCCGCTGCCGGGCGAGATTGTATAAGATTTCCATCATGCACTTTCATTTCTTTGGTTTGCGCTCAGACAATTTCGTTTGGAACGCCCACTAAACGATACAAGGGGACCATCTTCTAGAAGTGGGTACATCTCTGATAAGGAAACTATTTAGATCGACTACTTAACGCGACCACTGCGACATTCTGAACCCTCCACTCTGCGCCCAAAGCTCCGCCAAGGTCCAATCGTTATACAATGACTTATGGTCTCGTGCAGCTTGAGCCGCATATACCGCGTCGTGTCGAAGACGTAAAAGATCTTGACGACGAATGTTCTGGGAAAGAATATGAGCGAGGCTTGGAAGATATATAGTGACACTTACCACTCTATCGCAGAGTTGTCGGAAGATTGAGTCTCTGATGTCAAAAAGTACCAGCGGAGAGTCGTACTAGGGAAAAGAGAGGAAACAAAAGGTCAGAAAGGTCGACGATATGTAGCGTTGGGTAGTTTGAGCTCACCTCTACCAGTCGCCCTTGGTCAAGAACCATGATGCGATCGTAATAAGCGATTGTGTGTAGTCGATGTGCAATAGAGATGAGCTACGGCATGAGGACTGTAAGCCAACATCTCCAGATCAGACCAGAAAACTCACTGTGACGCCTTTCAGATGGTTCTGAATGATCCTTTGGATGAGCGCATCAGTCTCACCGTCCACGGAAGAGGTGGCTTCATCGAGCAAAAGTATCTTTGTGCCCCTTGCAAGAGCTCTTATCAACGCCACTACGTTCAAGTATTAGCTCACTTCATTGCGCCGAGATATTTACTCACAGAGCTGCTTCTCTCCTCCACTGAAATTGCTACCTCCATCGGCAACTGATGCGTCCAGCCTGAACTTCTCCTTCATCGATTGAGTAGAGGGCATGATAGGATCCGTGTGGATGAGATCGAGAAGCGAATTGAGGTATGCATCGTCGTGTTGATCGAGGGGGTCCAGATTCTCTCTATCAAATGGTGTCAGTCGAGGCGGATCGGGCGTCATTGAAAATCTACAGTCACTCACCTGACAGTGCCCTCGAACAGGAATGCCTCTTGCGGTATCAACCCAACCCCATTTCTCAGAGTGTCAAGTCCCACGTCATCGATGTCCAGCCCATCCACTTCGATCTTTCCCTCCGTACCTTCTTTCCCAACAACCCTCATGAGGGCCCCCACCAAACTGCTTTTTCCAGCTCCGGTCCGTCCTATCACACCCACTTTCTCCCCGGCACGAACGGAAAAGCTGAGCTGTTTGAGAATCCAAGGTCCAGTAGGAGAGTATCTCAGAGACAGATTGTGGAAATCCACAGCGCCTCTCGAAGGCCAGTCGCGAAAGTCCAGAGGTGATATGGCGAGAGGCTCGGTTGGGAGAGAGGTGTAATGGATGATGCGCTCGGCATTGTTCTGAGCTAGATCAGCTGATAAAAAGACTTGAAGGCGAACATGGCTTACCATTTCAAGCTCCACTTGAGCATAGAGAGAGACCAGATTCGAAAACATTGCTGCGGCTGCAAGAGCGTATGAAAAGACGACTCCGAACGATGACGGGTCGACGGTGTCACGAAGCACAGTACCGACGATTGCGATAAGCTACATAATGTCAGTCTCTGTCGACGATCAAAGACGTGTGAAACAATTACAAGGATGAGGAGATTGGAGGAGAAGTCAAGGCGGACACCCAGCCATCTACAAGTTGTTAGCAGAGACATATACGCCGATTGTGGGAATGCACCTTTGAATGGTGATCTACATCATACGTCAGCGCGGTCCTTGCTAGTAGGGTCAGATGAGACTTACTGTGAGTATGTAGGCTTGCTGAAAGACCGTACAGCCCGTGGTGAGCAACAACTCATCAAAACCAAACAGGACCTACACCTTGTACGTTGATAGCACTCTGCATCCTCTTTTCGAAGATGTCTTGTTTTCCGAAAGCGCGTATCACAGAGGACCCGTCAAGCTATGATCTTACATCAGTACAGTCCGCTGTAATACTTGAACACTTACCTGCTCTCCAAACGAACTGTAGATATGCGATCTCGTATTTGAGTCAATACGTTTTACTTCACGGGAGGTTTGCCGATAGTATCCGCCGGCAATGTACTATGTGGCCGTAAGCATTCGGTCTCCTCGTTTCATATAATGGCTTACATAGAAAGCAATGAGCGGAATGAAAGCCAGCCCGAGCCATGGGTAGACATACAGAATGAGACTAAAAGTACCGACAGCACCCAAGCCATTCCTAGAGGCAACGATTAGCCTCGCCAACGTACACAAGCAATGTTGGACTTACACCAGCAGTGTCTCCCAAGCGAATGCCATCCTATCATCGAGCATCTCAATGTCTAAACGCCATCAGCCTCTGCTCGAGCGTGATCGAAGCCAACGTACCTTTCGACAGTCTGTTGATGATTCTTCCGCTCTACATATCCAGTCAGTTTGTCAAACATGGAGTACACAGAACACTCACCGGAGTCTGGTCATGCCATCGCATAGGCGCCCTCATAACGTGTTTCCAGGCTTTAGCAAATAACGTATATGATGATCGAAGACCGGCAAGGAACATGGTATACGAAGCTCCAAACTGTGACTCTTATTAGCATTCTCGCATGCGTCGTATTTGGGGAGAGTGCTCACAGTGAAAAGCCCAATGGCGATGCCCAATGCGCCATAGATCGCCATATACTCGCCTTGACTCAGACCCCAGCTATTGGAAGACCAAAAGCCCAACAGCAAACTATTCCCAACGCTCGCCACCTGCGTCAAAATCAAGAACAAGCCAAAGACGATGCCCCAAAGGGGTGTGCCCATAGCCCTGAGATAGATCGTATACACCGACCAAGGTATCGTCCCAGTTTGTCGATCTTCTTCCATCGTGTCGTCCGCGGCCGGCTTTTCGTTCGTACTCGGTTTGACTGGCGAGATTGGGTGTCGTGGTGCTGAGGGCGACGGTGTCGGCGTTCGAAAGTCTTCTCTTTTCGCCTGCATCTCTTTCGTCATCTCACCCAACATGCCCCGCCCCTTCAACCCTTCCCAGCTGCCCATCTGTCCCACTCTTCCCACTCCATGCCCATCATTCTCCATAACGACTATCCAGTCCGATTTCGGCAATAGATCCAGCTGGTGGGTGACCATGATCCTGGTACGCTTGGCGAGTGGGCCGGAGAAGATGCAGTGCGAGAGGATTTGATGAGCGACGTGGGCATCGACGGCAGAGAGGGGATCGTCGAGGAGGATGATGGAGGAAGGGTGGTATGCGGCTCGAGCAAGGGATATGCGCTGGCGTTGGCCGCCCGACAAGAGAAGACCTTTCTCGCCGACGTTGGTTCTACATTGATAATCAGCTGTGCTCCCGTGAAAGAAGTGAATGTGTCTTACAGATCACCGTTTGCCATGGCATGAATGTCGGATCGAAGAGCACAAGCATCGACGACCTCATTATACCTCGCCCAATCAATCTCCTCGGGTCTTGCAGAAAAGGTGATGTTATCCCGAACGGTCCCCGAATGAATCCATGGGTGTTGTGGTACTGCATGTCATGAGCATCCCACGGCCTGGTGTCGACAGAAGGAGCTCACCATAGCTTACAGACCCTCCGAAGACCGTATGCCCCTGTACCTGCTTCATCTCATTGATCAAGCCCGCCACCAGCGCACTCTTACCACTCCCCACCCTCCCTACAACGCACACCAACGCGCCCCTGGGTATCCTCAGATCGACCCCCTTCAACATGAACGGCGTCTCCTCTTCCTTCTTCTCATCCTGCGACCCCTCTACCTCTTTCTTCTCGACGAGAAGCTTCTCAAACTGATAATCTCCCCTCACATCCACAGCCCACTTCGATTCCGCCCTCACATTTACGCCCTCCGGCAACTCCTCGCTCTTCAGCAGCTTGCCGATACGTCCGATACCTACCAGAGCGTCAGAGACGGCGGTGAAGCACATGGGTAGGAAGGCGATAGGTGTTTTGAGGACGTTAAAGTATTGGAGGCCGGAGAAGATGATCGATGGGGTAAGGGCATGACCAGTGAGACCGTATGTTACAAACGTGACTGCATCATTTCAGCAAGCTACCGATGCTTGGGCGGAATGGCACTCACAGACAGCAGCCAAAGTTGGTATCACCGCCATCGTAGCATTCATACTCGCCCGATTGAACCCATTCTTCCTCAGATATATCAATTCCTTCTTCCTCAGCTCGGTGACTTTGTTTGAAAAGTAGGCGACGTAGGCAAAGAGCTTGACAGCACGGATGGAGGTGATGGTCTCAGAGAGGAGCCGGACACGAGCGTCAACATGGGTGAGCTGGGTGATACGGGTGCGGACCATGAGGGTGAACATGAAAGCTTGGAGAGGACCTGCTAGAGCAAGGACCTACGTGTCGAGTCAGTTTCAAGTCTCTTTTGCCGGGTCAAGCTTACCGCTAGGCCGACGAGAGCAGAGTATCCCAAAGTCCATATGAGTAGCCCAAGACCGACCAAGATCTGGACCGGCTGCACAACTAGATCCAACGTCATTGGCGCCGAAAAGTCGAGGAAGGAGGCGTCTGCCGATACCATGGTGGTCAATTTGCCGGACGTCATCTCGACTTTGGCGGAGCTTGACAGCTTCATCGATTTGCGAGAGATCAGATCGATCAGCTGTGGTGTTATTAGCACGTATCAGCATGCCTCTTGGGTCCAGCGGACGTACTGCAGCGCGCATCATAAACCCAATCACAGACCCTCTCTGCAACGCCTGATACGAAAACAAGCTTGCAGCCTGCACCATAGCAAACAGCGCAAAAGACAATCCGATCCCGTACCCAATGGATTTGGGCTGGTCTAACGATTGGCCGGTGTGGTATTGATGTGCGGTTGTGAGCTGCTCAATGAGGATCTTTGTGAGGAGAGGCGATGTGACTTGTAAAGCGGCTAGACGGACTCAGCGTCGATCAAAGCAGTGTCAGATCCGGATGTACTCACCAGCGCACCCTTTCATGATGACGGCCTTCCACCACGCCCACCAGACCGTGGCGTACATGGCCTTGATCAAGCTCATATCGTACTCTTTGCCATCCTCCACCACGAGCTCGCCGTCTTCGATCCTCTTCGCCTTCTTCTTCCCATACTTTTTCAGGATATCTCCTTCACTCTCCTCCTTGTCTTTGGACAGCAGCCTCGTATCCTCCTCGGATTCTTCCACCATAGTCAAAAGATGTGCCGAGTCGTGGGTCACCGCATAGCCTTCAGCGCCGTCGATCGTAAACATACTCTCCCGCGCCTGCTTGACGTACGCTCTCGATGAGGAAGTGGAATATCGCCCATGGCTGTTGCGGGAGGTGGTTCGCTGATGCCGGGGACGGGGGTACGAGGCTGATGATGGAGATGGATGTGATGGTGATACGCGTTTTGATGGAGGGCTGCGTTTGAGCAAATTATCCCGTAGCTGATCGGCGATCTCCACATGTCTCATCAGCGTGCAGTCATTTGATAGGCATTAGACTGACATTTCTACACTCGAGGTCGCTGGTCAAGCTCCACAGATCTGCGTCCCATCAGCTGACCCATCTCGTGTGTTGTAAAGAGCTTACCATCAGGCTCGAGGGGCCGGGAGTAGCCAGCACGCATGACTGGAGTAGCCCAGTGGTACAGGATACGAGACACTATATTAGCCTTGGCTTCCGGAAGAGGCTGACCCTGGAAGACCCCAGGCGCTGCCGGTACAGGCTTGTAGAACGGGATCATGTTGCCGTGTCTGTATTGGCTCGTCGGTCTTACAGAGAAGGCGGATTATCGGGAAGGGCATTTTGGAGAATGAACGCTGTATTTGTATGGTTCTGCAATTGTAGCTCAGACGGGGAGGAGAAAGGATCGGCATACATCCCTTGCGAAGATCGACAAGTGCCAGAAGCTCTGTCGGCCGAAAGATTCCTGGTACCTAAAGCTCCTTTGTCGTTCACGAAGGGCGGGGGGCAGTGTCGACGCTTCTGTCATGTGGGTCATTTATTTGCGAGACGGAAGAAGAGATGAATTCGCAGAACGACCTTTGGAGTGAGAGTACTCGAACGAACACTCGCTATCATCAGGCGGCGCTCTCCGCCTTCTCGCAACTCGCTCATCTGTAAGTTCCCGCGTCATCAATCTTGTCTTTCCGTCAATCAGCCGTCAATCCATTGTGGTCCTCGCTCCTCCTTACAAATGGACCTGATCATCTTCCATGACTCTCGGGTATCCTGGAAAACCATGTAGCAGGTCACACGATCTATTATGCACGGATAAGAAGGAGAGATAGACCTGGAGCTTCAGACCAGGTTAGACGCAACATGACAAGGTACATGTGGACAGCAAGAGGGTTCAAGGCTTGTAGTAGCAGATGTAGCAGAGTATTGCCACATGCGGTCCATTCGAAGCGCACATGATAAGTATGCCATACATGAGTCATGTCCTCTCGGGTTTGAAGACCAGACGCTAATGAGAAAGGATCGTACATATCTGTTGGGGTGAGTGACAGAAACCCTATCGGCCGAGATTGATGGAGCCAAAAAATTCTCCGTTGTGGTGCAGGAAGGATGTGTAGTTGATAGGCCTGCTGCTAGAATGAGAGTTGAAAGAGAATGTCGGAAAGAGGTCGTGATTTGGTTCCGTCCCATTTACGTAAGTGTGCGGTCGCGCCGGAACCATGCCGAGTGCATTCGAGGGGTGTTATGATCTCTATCATCTCCATCTTTGTTTCCATCGCATCTATATCTTCCATTCGTATTCATTGGCAGCTCAACGACCCCCTCAAGAACCACCGCGCCACTCAAAGTCACCCCTTTGTGCAAGGACCTGTCGTAAACGGCGGCACTCGGCACCACCTCTATCGCCCCCTGGCGACTCGCACGACTACCTCAATAACATCGATCTACCTCTCCTCTCCCTCGGAGACCCTGGACCCAGACCACCAACCCTTTCATTATGGTGAGTCTCGCGCCCAGTGCTGTCCTCTTCCCCAAAAGCATCAAGATGCTGACAAAATGCTCCAGTCTACAGCAGCCAAGAGACGATTGATTCGAGACTTTAAGCGTCTCACTTCCGATGCTCCTATCGGTATCTCCGGCAGTCCCAATCCAGACAACATCATGGTATGGAACGCAGTCATCTTTGGTCCTCGTAAGTGTCTTCGTCCTTGGCGGTGGCGATCCCGAGTTCCCACGCGATCTCCTCGTCCAATCCACGTGGTCTTTGGCTGTGGCACATCGCTGACCTCTATCATTTAGCGGACACACCATTCGAAGACGGATCTTTCCGCCTCACCCTCACATTCTCCGATGCATACCCCAACAAACCGCCCACCGTCCGCTTCATCTCCAAAATGTTCCACCCCAACATCTACGCCAACGGCGAGCTGTGTCTCGATATCCTGCAGAACAGATGGAGTCCGACGTACGATGTGGCGGCAATCTTGACGAGTGTGCAGAGTCTGTTGAATGACCCCAACCCTGCTAGGTCAGCACCGCCCATCTGCGCTCACGACCGACCATGACTGATGTATATGATAGTCCTGCCAACGTCGATTCTGCTCAGCTCTTCAAAGAAAACATCAAAGAGTACGAACGGCGCGTCAAGGTATGTCTTGCATCCCATTCTTTGGTCAGTGACTAATGGAAGTGCAGAAAACCGTCGAGCTCTCATGGTTGGACAACACCGATGACTTGGAGGAAGCGACAGGAGGGGACGAAGACGCCTCATGAGAGCTCCCTAGCCTCAGAGACTAGATCAGAGCTTGTGATGACAGAAGGGGGTTGGAAAAGGTCGAAGGACGAGTTGTATGAATTGGAGGTTCTAGAGCGGGAAAGACAGATACCCACCATTGCCCTTAGGCAGCGCAGCGTCTTGTATCACATCCGTAGCCTTTCCATGCTACCCATTTGCTGAACATGTTGAGTTTCTCTCATTATAGATGGGTATCCCAATATTGCATCAGAGTACAAAGACGAGACATCCGCCTGCTCGTGCTGAGCTCGATCTCCACAATCCCAACAAAGACAACCACCCGGCACCGTACATGCAAGACTCGAGGCCCTCCAAGAAGAGTAGATCTGGCGATAGTAGAGAGGTAAGCGACCTGGGCATAGATACTTAGAATGACTGGATTGAGTATTTTGATGATGACTTTTTGGATCCCTCGGAGGTGGCGGAGAGAATCGAGGAGGAGCGGAGGAGAGAACTTTCATGGAGGCTTTCCCCGCGTTCTGGGCAGAGCATATCGAGCGGGCTGTGCTTGTGTCCGAGAAGGACTTTTCTGAACTGAAGGCCATTTTGTAGGAGGCCGTTTCCGATGTCAAAGAGGGGCACTGTCACTTGTACATACTTGTAGAAACAGACGTCGTTATGGGCGGCCAAGACGAGCTGTATGAATCAGAGGTTCTCAAGCTAGAGCCCGTCCTCGCACTCGTGCAGCGCAGCATATTATATCACTGTCGCAGCCTCTCCATGCTACAGATCGTTCTAACATACTCGTGCAATCAGTCCTATGCAATCAGTCCTATACATTATATATGCGTACAACAATATTGCTATAATCACAAAGGTGAGAGACATCTAAGCAACAACAAGAACTTGCCCCTTGTCATCTAGCAACGTCAACCGAGCTTTCTCCAGAAACATCACCCTCGTCTTCTCAATCTCTGCCACATTCTCCGCCCTCTTCTTACTCCTCGCAGCCTCTCTCACATCCTTTTCCTTCCCCGCCTCCCTCCTCGCCTCTTCCTTCCTGGCATGCCTGGCCTCCATCTCCCTCAACCTCTCCCGCACCTCTATCGGCCCGCCCTTCTCCTCCCACGTTCCCGTCTCATAATCATCATCATCTTCCGACAACGTCGCAGGGTCTGGCGGTGGTTCCGGTACAGGCCAGGTAGGGTCGAACAGTGAATAGTCTTCCGCCGGTACCCACGTACGGCAAATGGTCATCCTTAGCGACAGCGCGAATCGAGCATCGCACCAGATCCTCAAACAATCGCCCATCTCTGCTTTAACGCTCTTCTTTCCCGCTATCCCATCTGGCACTTCCACATGCAGCCCTTCTCCTTCTCTTCTTCTTCCTTCTCCGACGTCGCGCCGGCTCCACCAATCCAAGTTTCCACTCTGAACCGCCCAAGAAAGCGGCCCCAAGGCGCCGTTGGTGTCGTCTTGCCAGGAAGAGATCAACCATTGTTTGATAAACCATTTCAAGCGCTGGGGCGTCCAGTAGATAGTGCTTGCGCTCTGCATCGCGCCCAGAGACGCAGAGTCAAGTGCGAGTACACCAGACCAAGGGATAAGCTGCCTCGGTATCATGGGAGCTTTCTTTGGACTACCGCCTGCAGCCGAGACGGGAGGGACGAAAGGTTCGAGAGGATCGTTGATACCGGGTATGTGTACCGGCCCATGGATAGGGATGACCCAGCACACCCTAGCCCAAGGTCGTTTCTGGATATAGTGATGGATATTGGGGTGGTAGGGATGATACGGCCACGATGAAAGTTGTAAGGGAGGGCTATAATGCCGCATTTGGGTGGTTCGTGAATACTTTTGACGAGTCGGAGGTCCGCGACTATGGGGCTGTAAAGGTGTCAGCACAAAACAGAGATCAAAGCAGATGGTACACACTTTGATAATCTTGTCTACCCGACCATATACCGGGTCAGAAGCGTACTGCTCTCGCCACCATGCACTGCGACGCTTCGCCACATCTTCACGACCTAATACCATCGAGACGGACGCTTCCGAGCCTTGTGATTTGCCGCCAACCCGGGCAGCTGCCGTGGCTCCGGCTCGGGGCGGAGGCGAGGCCATTCGCGAAGGGGCACTCAGATCTCTTGCAGGCAAGAGTCTCTCCCAATCGTCCTGAACGTCCGTCTCCTCAGCAACAGGCAAAGGGACAACCTGCGCCGGCACGGCAGTCCAATACTCCTCAAACTCCTCCATCTCGTCCAGCGTCATGTCCAGATCCTTATCGAGACCTTGTGTCCATCCTGCGAGGTTGGCGCCGACTTTCGGGATGTGGCTTGGGTTCGGGTGGGGTGGTAGAGGTGGAAGTGTGCGGTGTTGAGGAGGAGGGTGGGCGAGGGTGTAGCGTTTGGCATACGCTTCCACAGAACCTGAGAGACGTCAGCGATACTCCTAAGCATCGGGCAGCAAGCACCTACATATACAAGGATGGACAAGAGGCGCCGACAACCACATCACATTCTCTTCGAGAGGCTTGCCCTTCCCTTTCCCTTTCCCATTCCAGCCTCGCCGCTCCATGACTCCCTCCTTCTCCTTCCTCATCGCTTCCACCAAGACCTCCTCTCCGGCCACATACCAGTTCCCCGCTTCAGTCTCGTCCAAAGACGTTCCCTGGGGCAGGGCGATACGTATAGTGAGCTGCTCGGGGTCGGGCAAGGAAGCAAGCGATATAGCGGTTTGTTGCGATTCGAAAGTGCCGATTGATATCGATGGCATGGGAGACACCCTGCGGGTAGGGCGAGATGGCCCAGCAACAGGCTGCAGCCTATCTGCCCAGCCACCCCCTCCCACGAGCGGTCTATCGTATCTCGCCGACCCAAAACTCGCGACATCTTCTTGCACACTCTCCACGCTCTCCGTCTGACTCTTCACAATCCTCTGCTCTACCGTCTTCGACGACTTTCTCATGTACCCTGTCACTGACACTCTTGGTACTTGGCTGCATTTCCGGTCGACTGGCTGAGCGGCTGGCGGGTCGGTGGGAGCGGTGGACACGGGCGATGGGCGACCTCTCTTGGTGGGGGTGCGGGCTGTCGGGGGTCGGGTGCGGGTCCTGCTGGACATGGGCGCCCTTGCTGCTCGGCTTGAATCCTGCGAAGATGGCGAAAGAATATGTGAATGAGTCGGTGGATGTCTTTGTAATGATTCTCTGGCAAATTGTAATGGCAAATTGTAATGACCATTAGATTTTAGAATAAGACGCATATATTAGCATTTCACGCGACGCGGCTGCCTTCTATTGCAACTTGCATATCTCGTCTGGAAGCTATGTGACTGAGTGTGCATAGACGCGACAAAGAACGTGATCGGGTGTCTAGTAGAATAGCTGGCAGCCAACACAGAATGGTATAGACATGTCATCGCTCATACTCCAAATGTCTGTAGAACGGTAAGTGAAATGATCTTGTGAATGAAAATCAAAGTATATGGTCCGTTTAAAAGAAAAGAAAGTGGATGATATGGGGCGGGGAAAAGAAAATTTTTGGCCACTACAACATGTCGGGCACGACGTGCATCTTTCGAGACACGAATTTGTAATGTATCAATGCATATATTATACTGTACGCCTCGTCAGCTTGGCTGAAAAACAGGATAGTGATATTTAATGCTCACAAATTGTTCCTCTACGTCGTTCCCGCCTTCTACGGCATACTTTCCCTCCTTACACACTCCTCTTCTCAACAGCTTTCGCAACTCCCGTCCCGGCTTGCTTGAACCACGGAATCTCGGTGAGCCATTGCTGTTCGAATGCAGAGACGTTTCGGGCGTAGAAGGATGTGGTGATTGCCTGGTTTCGTTATCAGCATTTGCTTCGAGCATAAGAGACGAGGGGACGTACGAGTTCGTCGTACAGGATCGCCGGGACCTTCTTGGACATGAGTACGCTCGAAGGATGGATCTTGACCGTCTGATCGCTCAAGTCAGCTTCAACATCATCAAACGGGTATGATTCAATACTCACAAGATTACCAGCCGTCTGCCTATACGTCCCATCCGCCTGGATCACCGCACTATTCATAAACAACCCACTCAACAACGCCCTCCCCACCACCCCCCACTCTGCCCCACAAGTCGTCTTCCAATCCTTCCCATGTCTCTCGCACAGCTCGCGCAGCTGCGCCCGGATCTTGATCGCTTGAGTGAGCGTCTTGGCGTTGACGTGGTTGGTCTTGCACCAGCCTTGAAGTGTTTGAGAGGTGTCCAGGCCCCGAGCGGCAGAGGAGGGGTCTTGTTTAGCTTCTTTGAGCTCGAGATACGCCCTCAAGACGTTCATGCCCGTCAAGTGGTCGCCTTCGCGGTTGATAAACTTGCTGCGAGCCTCGGCGGCTTGGTCGCGCTCGCTGACCTTGTCCACCCACAAGTTGCCGCCGGCATTGGCGAGTGAGAGGATGTCGATGATTTCGGCGGGACAGCCGAGGGCGAAGGAGGCGAGCAGGATACGGGCGTGGGGAGGGTCGAGAGGGAAGAGAAGCATTTGTCGGCCGATGTCGGTGAGGGATGTGGCGGAGGAGATGGCTGACAGGCCGGAGAGTTCTTGGTATGCCGCGAGGACTAAAACCTGTGGTCAGAATGTTTTTCAGATGCAAAGTGAAAAGCTTACTAGACTCGCGACCCGGGGAGTCGATGTATTCAAACTCGAAGGGGTTCTGGCCCATGGCAATGAGCTGCAAAACCGCAGACGACAGGTTACACCGCTGTATCTCTGGCGCATCAAACTCTGGCATGTCGTTGAAGAACTTTTCAGTGTACAGCCGATAGCTATGCCCAGCACGCTAAGTTCCATCAGCCGAGGTCCCAACATCATCAAGACCGAGAACTCACTTCACGTCCCGCCCGACCCGTCCTCTGCCACGCCGCCGCCCTACTAATCCCCTTCTTCCTCAAATGCTCCAGCGCCCCGCTATTCCTAAACACATACTCCTTCTCCTTCTTGTACCCCGTGTCCACCACATACGCTACGCCGGGGATGGTCATGGACGTTTCGGCGATGTTTGTGGATACAATCACGCGCCGAGTGGAAGGAGGTGGAGGGGTGAAGATTTTGGACTGGGCGGCGGGGGGGAGGGCGGCGTAAAGGGGGAGGGCTTGGAGGGAAGCGTGGGTATCGGGGAGTTGGGAGGAGGCGCGTTTAAGGAGCTCGACGCAGTTTTCAATCTCCTCGGAACCTATGATTCACAGTCAGTCTTCGATATACTTGTACATGCACACATACCAGGCATAAAGACGAGGACATCGCCCTCTGCTCCAGGGGTGCAGTAAATACTCATGACTTGTCGCGCAGCAGCTTCGATGTAGTCTTCGACAGGCTCCACAACGTGCTGCGTTGTGACTTGATACATTCGGCCCTTCACCAGCAGAGCATCTCGCCCCCTATAGCCTAGTCAGCGGCCGGTCCATGTCAAGAAGAGCGACTTGCGTTTCGAAAAAGTCTTTAAACTTGCTCGGGTCCAACGTAGCACTCATCACCACCAACTTCAACTCCTTCATCCTCTTCCCCGTAATCTTCTCGCCCTTCTCCTCACTCTCCCTCTGCCTCCTTGTCAACTCTTTCCTGATCCTCTGCACCTTTTTGAGAGTCCCACACAAAAAGTCGGTATTGAGCGTCCGTTCGTGCGCTTCGTCGAGGATGATAATGTCGTAATGCAGTAGCAAGTTGAGCCCTTTATACGACTCTCCTTCCACCTCTTTTTCTTTATCGCTCCCACTCAAATCCCCTGAAAGCTCCCTCATCAAAACACCCTCTGTGAGGTATCGCACCTTGGTCTCTCGACTAGTGACGTCCTCAAATCGGACACTATACCCCACCTCCCCGCCCAGCACGCTCCCAGCCTCTTGCGCGACCCTCGCAGCTAGAGAGATGGCAGGCAGTCGACGGGGCTGGGTGATCGCTATTGACGGGCCAGGGTTCTTGAGGGGGCGGGTATATGTCGAGAGGGATAGGGGGTGAGAACGGAGAAGTTGGGGGAGTTGGGTCGATTTACCACATCCTGTTTCGCCCAATATCTACTTGGCCGTCAGCTTCACCCCTCTGGATACAAGTGCAGACTTGCGATGGTGGTGTCGTTCGACATGATCTCTTCGAGAATCATCTTCCGTCCTACACTCCATGAGTATCTCGTCACAAGCAGTTTTTGGCGCAAGACTCACCTTGATAGAACGGCAGATTCTTCCTCGTCTCCAACAACCTCGCAGCTTCCTTCATCCTCCCCTCCGCCCCCCCATCTTTCCCCTTCACCCCATTCACCTCCACCCTCTTCTTCTTCGCACCCCTCGGTCCCTCACCATCTCCACTAACTTTCGGGCTATTACCGTGCTTCCGTTTCGCTTTCAGCTTGTGCACCGGAGTGGACGGCGCTGAATGCTCCTCATGCCAGTCTTGCTCGTCTTGGTCGTCGGCGTCGTGAAAGTTAGCGACGCGGGACTGCTTGGGGGAGGTCGGGGGTAGAGGGGGCATTGTTGGTTTTTGGGTATGCATGGGGAGAAAGAGGAGATGGTTTTGGGATGCGAGGATTCATTTTTCTGCGAGACGCGTTGTTACGTACGCACGTGACTTGGATCCACGCATTGTTTGGTTCCAAAGATCAACCTCGAGTATGGCGATGCCGGTACTTTACAACTACTCTGCTCTGGAACATGTCTATGTATGGTTATTAAATTGACACTCGAGGGATATGCGTTGACATCGAAGCAGAGATCTCGAGAAGAAACGCCGAGTAGGAGGGGCGAGTAAGGCTGGATGGAGGCTGCTTCTGAAGCGATCGCACACCAGAGCATGTCCAGACAGCATACCCTACCCTTGCGGGAAAAGAGTAGGAAGCTTCAATTAGCACTGCTTCCTAATCTGTCACAGCCCACCAGTCAAAGCTGAATAGGTCTAATGCATCCCCTCTACTCCTTCTTATGCTTTGCCAAAATGCCCCTAATCGCACTCAACGCATCCGTCCTCTGCTTCCTCATCGCCGCCCTCCCCTCCTGCTGCTGCTCCTGCGTCCTCAAAATTTCTCCCGCCTGGCCCGGTCTGCGCTCGCTCCTAGACGCGCCGAGGATGGGCCCGGTGCTGGCTGCAGCCTGCTTTTGCTCTTCGGCGAGGAGCCATTCGGGGCTACCGATGTTGGCAGAAGACGATGAAGGACGGAGGATGGCAAAGTTGATATCAAAATGCGCCGAATCAAGCGGCGACGGCGCCCCCCCACTCGCTCCCCTCCTCCTCGACCACCTCGCCCCCGCGCCCGACTCTGCCAAAGCCAGAACCGTGGGGTTCCCCGTCGCCCTAGCATCGACAGCTTTGAACCTGCCCCGCCCGTGCTCGGGCGTCTGGCGGGAATAGTCGACGAGGGTTTGTTCTTGGTTGTTTGCGAAATCGGGGTGGTAGCTCGATCGAGTGGTGAGGCCCGTCACGCCTGCGACGCTCACGACAAGAGGCCTGTTTGTCGACCCGCCCATGTCCACCCTGCTCGCCCTGTTTGCGTTGCTTGCGCTGACGGGGTTCAGAGCGTGCCCAGGGAAAGACGTCGTGGGGTTGAAATCGTTCGGGTTTGGAGGCAGGTTGGCATAGGTCATACCGCGGAGGGGGTGGGGCACAGAGAGGATCTTTTGCGAGGTCGTCGAGGCGCGGTTGGCATTGTGGATGGACGACTCGAGACTCGAGATCGAGTGCAGACGAACCTTGCCGCCAGTGGACAAGTGCACAAGCGTCTTGTCTTCAGGCAAGACGAGCGTCTCCTTGGTCGTCTCCGCCATCCCCTCCAGCCTCTCCTCCAAAAACCTCTTTCGCTCCCCCCTCACCGTGTCGAGGTACTTTTCAAACGCCTCCTCGCTCAGACTCTCCACATCCCGCACCCACTCTTCCTTCTCCACAACCTTCTCCACCATCGCCGACGCCGTCTCCCAATCTTCCGCCCCATACCCCGCCGACCGCCTAAACTCTCTCGGCGCCTTTTCCTTTGCATCCCACCTCACCCTGCCGCTGCCCCACGCTTCCATGAACCGCGCCTCCCGCTCGCCCGAGCGCCAGTCGAGGTCGTACCCCGGTCCACCATCGAGCGAGGAGAATTTGATGTAGCGGGGGCCTTTTGTGCGGTGGACGGGGAACTTGAGACCCCAGTCGGCGTGGCGGGTTTGGGAGGAGGGGGTGGTGGTGTAGATGCGGGTGATGAGGGGGTCGTAGGTGGCAATGTTGGCTCTGCGCAGGAGCTGGGGGAAGGGCGAGGACATGGCTGCTGGATATTAGCTTGTGGTCTCTTGTCCCCAGCATGCACTCACTACTCTTCCTGAGGATGCCTTTTTGAGCTGAAAAAGTATAGTCCCCGCTGCGAATTCTCCAAAAAGTCAGCGCTGGATGCCGCACACAAAATGCACAAAAGCCGCCCCCATATATTCCCCCGAAACTCCCATAAAAGCGCCCATTCGCATCTCTTTCCTCTCTTCTTCTTCAACAAAACATGACAGCGTCCACAATTCCCCATCGGTGCTGAGCCACCTCTTCCCCTCGGGGTCGAGCGAGGCTGCCACGACCGCTTTGGGGCCAGACAGGACGTCGTGATTGACGAAAGCCATCGGTTCTTCGGAGCTGGCGGTGAATAGGGCTACGCGATTAAAACAACTTTGAGGAGAGAAATCTCTGAGTCAGAGTCACCTATGAGTAGCCACATTTCTTACATAGCAGCCTTGTTGAATGAATGAATGGTCTTGCGCTTCAATGGACTGGAACCCGAAGATCATCGCGGAGTTGAAAAGTCTGCCTCGAATTTCCTTTCACCTCCAGCCTTTGTGACTTTTTGACTTGTGACCTCTCCCTCTCATCATACTACTCTCTGCTCACCTCTTCTACCCATAGACAATTCTTTCGCAATGGACACAACCTCAACGACCCCCACTTCCAGACGCAGCAGACCCACCACCGAACAAGTCTACACCACCCTCCGTCCTCTCTCATTTGGACCCCGCTCAACGCTCTCGGCCGTATTCCAGCTCCTCACCCCTTCCCCTTCTTCATCTCAGTCTCAACCGCCATCCCAGACGCCATCCCAATCCCAATCACAACGACAATCCCTATCCCTCCCCAACCCCCTCTTCCCGTCCTCCCCCTCCTACAACCCCCGCATACAATCAACCTGGCTCACCCACAACAAGAATACCACCGCCCCCTCCACCTACCCCTCCATGGCCCAATGGCGCGGCCTGCGCACAAGACTCTTGTCGGAAGCCGGCACCAGCACGTCGCCAGAGGGGAAACCGTTGAAAGAGGCGAAATTGCAGATCAATAGGCTGGAGAGGACGGGTCAGTTGTGGGTGCTGGATAGTGCGCTTTTTGGGTCTTTTGCGGAGGACGGGGAGGAGGAGGGGGAAGGGGAAGGGGGAGGGGAGGGGAGAGGAGAGAGTCGGGAGAGGGATGGTGAAGAGGATTATTACCCCGAGACGTTGGGTGATCTGCTGATGGATAGTCTTCTTACTGGTACCGCGCAAGATATGAGTATTACGGAGGACGTCTTGAGGGATGTAAGGGAGAGAGGGGCGAAAGACTTGAAAGAGAGGTTGGAAGGCTTCTTGAGTGCGGCGAATGCGATGCGGGACAGGCGACGAGTTGATTCATCGCCAGAGACAAGAAGCAGCGTGGAATGATGCATCACACTGTGACTAGGTACAAGCTCATGGTGTCGAAGGAAAAACTATACAGATATAATATTAGAATAGAGAGGAGAATGCTCTGCAACATAGTTAGCCTCGGCGAAAAATCAACCAGACAATCAAGACACACCTTGTTGACGTGCCTAGTAGGCGAGCTGTCGGGCCTTGAAGCTGTTGGCGCCATAGAGGATACCAGTGTGACGAGCAGCAAGAGCGCGCTGAGAAGGAGACCCGCCACCACAAGTGCTAGTACACATCAGTCAACGTTCGAGTAGCAGAGGACAAGAGACGTACCAAGAGTGAGGGTTCCACTCGTGACCCTCAGGACAAGTAGAAGGCTCCGGGCTGTGCTCATTCTCGGGCTCACACCTGTCACTGCGCAAGACCCATCCGACCAAGGGGCAGAGAATGTCAGAGATCGGGTCGCGCGCCTTAGAGTTGTCGATGCAAGATGAGCTGCGGATATGCCACCATTGGTTGTCGGGGCAGTTGCCTTGGACCTTGTCGCACTTCTTGGTCTTGTCGTTGTAGGTGTAGCCTTCGCTGAAATGGTGTCAGCGTTGAATGATGGAGAGAGGAGAGACGTACCCGCAGTCGCAGGAGGCAGTCTCGGTGGAAGGAATACAGCTAGAGCCAGTGTCAGCGTCGGTGCGAAAAAAGGTTGGCTGACGAAAACACTCACCACTTTTCCTCCTTGTGCATCGACCATCCCTTGGGGCAAGTCAAACCCTCCTCGGGCCTATACCAACGTCAGTAACGACCTAGATATCAACCAACATGAAGACCTACTCGGTACGGGTGTCGTCAGAAGAGCAGATGACTCTACCAAGAATCTCGGTGAGGAAGTCGCCCTTGTTGGAGCACTGGTCGCGGACGCTAGAGGGAGCACCGAGGCGGAGGCCAAGGCTGACACCGACATTGACCTTGGCACCGAGGTCGAGGCCGAGCAGGCCGGTGGCAGAGACAGAGCCGGCGACGGCGAGGAGGGAGAGGACGTTACCAAAGAGCATTGTGTGTGATATAAGAGTAGGTGGGTAAAGAGTGACTGAAGTTGGAAGAAGGGCAGGCGGGTGGGTGGATGGAAGAGGAGACAAAAAAGGCGGGATGAGAGGAGAAAGAGGGGGAGAGATAGAATTTGGGCGGTATATATAGGGTACGTGGTGGGGAGGGAGGTGGAGGTGGAGGTGGAGGGAGGGAGGTCCTTTGGTGGTCCGTGCACGGCCTGGGCTTCTAGTAAACAATTAAACAAAGGTACCGCCGCGCCAAGGACGGCCAGAGCCACGGCACAGATCTCACACCCCAGAGTTCTCCCCGTACACCCTTGTAGTGTGGCACAATCCAAACGCCGCGCTCGTCCAACAAAGGAATAGTGGGCAGTTCATGAGAAGGCATGTCAATCTCCGCAGTCGGGGCTAGTGCCACAAACTCACAGCCCTTTTACACTTTTCAATTCTGCGACTGTCTCCGCTGAATGAACAATTCAATGTCAGCCATGAGCACCTACATAAGAGACCCATAAGTGTACAGTATGCATAATCTACATCCCCCTTCCAGAAGTAACAAACACAGTTTTCCGTCAGAATATATCATGGCGACCAGCCGCGAAGAGGAAGACAAAAAGATTCTCGAGGACAACGGTATCAGTCGCATTGGTGCCGATGGGACCTGCTACAGTTCCGTCCCCATCGTATGTACTCTTACGACGACTGTAGAGGTACACGAAACTGACAGTACCGTCATTTGCATGATGGGATCGTACAGTTGGACATGAACGGTGTAACGATAGGTTCTGAGGAAATAGAGATGGACTTACCTGCCATCTCGTGGGACTACGCCGATGGACGCCGGATCCTGATACCTGATAGAGATCCTGTCGATCAAGCAAGGGTCCGATATTACAGTAAGCTCCGTTTCTCCCTATGTTACTGAAGCGCCGGTGATGCGTTGAGAATCCCAGAAATCCAATCATCGTTAATGAAGCGACCTTACTCGTACGTTGTATGCTGATTCTATCGCTTTCTGTAGGGAGAAACCGCGCCCATATCAGAAAATCTCGAGCGAGAAGTGAGAAGACGAGCGGCGGGAAGAAATCACGCGGCAGAACTCAACATAACCCCACCGATGGGGGCCAAGGCTCATCATCAACTGCTGCTGCAACAATGTCAGAAGACGATTCCAGTCTGTCTTATGAACTCAAGCTCCCCGAAGAGCCCACCATTGCCGAAGGCATGACTGCGGCCGACCATGATTTATTGGGACACGGGACGGAACCGAATCTGTTCCCTGACGGTTTGAAGATGGATAGTTACCCGCCAGAGGGTGGGCCTAATTCTGTCCCCTACAGTCAAGCTTATCACGACAGCTTCCAGCAGCAGCAGCAGTAATCATAGAGACGACGTAGTACATATTAGCCTCGTTACGCGTAGAGAGAGTGCACTACGTATGTTATGAAGCAGGCAGTGATTGACAGTCAGTGCATTGCCTGCTGGACATTGTCATTTCCAGACTTTGATTGTACAGTACGTGCTGTATTCGCCCTCGTACCCCTGCATTTGAAGCACCAGGCATCTGCTAGCATCGTTACAAGGCTCGGACAGCCGACCATTAGCGGAATCAAATTGCCGACTAGAAAGCAGGTCGCCAACGTCATGGTCGGTTTGCGCCCATGTTCTCTTTCTTCTCAGCCTTTCCATCGCCTGACCGTTCCATCCATTTTTGTGTATACACGCAGCGCCAAAAGGCCTTATACCATCCCCTATAATGCCCTCCCGTTCACGATCGCTGGGAGCCATCTTGTCTGAGCCTGGATTTGCCGAGGTCTCGGAGGCCATATTCGACAGGCTCATCCTGCGAGATACTCTTGCTCTCATTCGCGTAAGCATCCTCACCTTATATGACGTTCTGAAACTGAAATGGATGCCCCATCTAGGTGAACAGAAACACGCGAAGGTACCGCCGCGCCAAGCACCGCCAGAACCTGCTCGCACCGCAGAGGTGGCGGTTGTATGAGTTCTATGTTGTGGTATATTGGAAGAAAGGATGTTGTAATACGTTGGAGGAAAGGGTCCCGGAGATGGCCGCCGGACGTCCACGCTGGAACGCTCCAAATGTAGTTTACATAGTTCTTCTTCTTCTTCATCTATGAAACCTATAAACCTTACAACTGATTCTCCCCGTACACCCTTGTAGTGTGGCACAATCCAAACGCCGCGCTCGTCCAACAAAGGAAGAGGGGGCAGAACATGAGACGGCATGTCAATCTCCGCAGTCGGCGCTAGTGCCACAAACTCACAGCCCTTTTACACTTTTCAATTCTGCGAGTGTTTCCGCTGAAGGAACAATTCAATGTCAGCCATGAGCACCTACATAAGAGAACCATAAGTGTACAGTATGCATAATCTTCCCTTCCAGAAGTGACAAACACAGTCTTCCGTCAGAACATATCATCATGAACCGCGTCAAGGAAGACAGAAAGACTCTCGATGAGCACGGTATCAGTCACATTGATGCCAAAGGGACCTGCTTCCGTCCCGTCCCCGACGTATGTACTCTTACGACGACTGTAGAGGTACACGAAACTGACAGCACCGTCATTTGCATGATGGGATCGTACAGTTTGACTTGAACGGTGAACTGATAGGTATCAGGTTCGAAGCGCTCGACTTGCCTGACCTCTCGTGGAACAAGGCCGATGGAAGCTGGATCAAGATAGCTGATAGAGATCCTCTCGGTCGAGCAAGAATCCGCGCATACAGTAAGCTCTGTTTCTCTCTATGTTACTGGAGCGCCGGTGATGCGTTGAGAATCCCAGACATCCAGTCATCGTCAATGAAGCGACCTTACTCGTACGTTGTATGCTGATTCTATCGCTTTCTGTAGGTAGAGCTCGCAAATCCATGGCCAGAACATCTGCCAAGGAAAGTGAGACTGGCGGCGGGAAAAGTTCACGCGGCAGAACTCATGGTGACCCCGCCGACGGGGGCCAAGTCTCATCATCAACTGCTGCTGCAACAATGTCAGAAGACGATTCCAGTCTGTCTTATGAACTCATGCTCCCCGAATATCCCACCATTGTCGACTGCATGACTGCGGACGAGCATGATTTATTGGGACACGGGACGGAACCGTATATGTTTTCTGACGGCACGATGATGGATACTTACCCGGCAGAGGGTGGGCCTGATTCTGTCCCCTACAGTCAAGCTTATCACGACAGCTTCCAGCAGCAGCAGCAGTAATCATAGAGACGACGTAGTACATATTAGCCGATCTCACACCGCAGAGGTGGCGGTTGTATGAGTTCTCCCCGTACACCCTTGTAGTGTGGCACAATCCAAACGCCGCGCTCGTCCAACAAAGGAAGAGGGGGCAGAACATGAGAAGGCATGTCAATCTCCTCGTGTAATGTGGGAAACGTCAGTCGGGGCTAGTGCCACAAACTCACAGCCCTTTTACACTTTTCAATTCTGCGACTGTCTCCGCTGAATGAACAATTCAATGTCAGCCATTAGCACCTACATAAGAGACCCATAAGTGTACAGTATGCATAATCTACATCCCCCTTCCAGAAGTAACAAACACAGTCTTCCGTCAGAACATATCATCATGGGGGTCGAAGAGGAAGACAGAAAGACTCTCAAGGACAACGATATCAGTTACATTGATGCCAAAGGGACCTGCTTCCGTACCGTCACCGACGTATGTACTCTTACGACGGCTGTAGAGGTACACGAAACTGACAGCACCGTCATTTGCATGATGGGATCGTACAGTTTGACATGAGCGGTGCACCGATAGGTTCTAGGGACATAGAGATGAAATTCCCTGCCATCGCGTGGGACTATCCCGATGGAAGTCGGATCGGGATGGCTCATAGAGATGCTCTCAGTCGAGCAAGGGTCCGCGCATTGAGTAAGCACTGTTTCTCTCTATGCTCCTGGAGCGCCGGTGATGCGTTGAGAATCCCAGAAATCCAGTCATCGTCAATGAGGCGACCTTACTCGTACGTTGTATGCTGATTCTATCGCTTTCTGTAGATAAAGGCAACTACCCGTCCATTACATCTGGACAGGAAAGTGATAGGACGCGCGGCAGGAAGAAATCACGCGGCAGAACTCAAGATAACCCCACCGATAGGGGTAAAGGCTCATCATCAACTGCTGCTGCAACAATGTCAGAAGACGATCCCAGTCTGTCTTATGAAATCAAGCTCCCCGAAGAGCCCACCATTGCCGACGGCATGACTGCGGCCGACCATGCTTTATTGGGACACGGGACGGAACCGTGTATGTTTTCTGACGGCACGATGATGTATAGTTACCCGGCAGAGGGTGGGCCTTATTCTGTCCCCTACAATCAAGCTTATCACGACAGCTTCCAGCAGCAGCAGCAGTAATCATAGAGACGACGTAGTACATATTAGCCTCGTTACGCGTAGAGAGAGTGCACTACGTATGTTATGAAGCAGGCAGTGATTGACAGTCAGTGCATTGCCTGCTGGGCATTGTCATTTCCAGACTTTGATTGTACAGTACGTGCTGTATTCGCCCTCGTACCCCTGCATATGAAGCACCAGGCATAACATTGTTACAAGGCTCGGACAGCCGACCATTAGCGGAATCAAATTGCCGACTAGAAAGCAGGTCGCCAACGTCATGGTTTGCGCCCATGTTCTCTTTCTTCTCAGCCTTTCCATCGCCTGACCGTTCCATCCATTTTTGTGTATACACGCAGCGCCAAAAGGCCTTATACCATCCCCTATAATGCCCTCCCGTTCACGATCGCTGGGAGCCATCTTTTCTGAGCCTGGATTTGCCGAGGTCTTGGAGGCCATATTCGACAGGCTCGTCCTGCGAGATACTCTTGCTCTCATTCGCGTAAGCATCCTCACCTTATATGACGTTCTGAAACTGACATGGATGCCCTAGGTGAACAGAAACACGCGCAATGTCTTCAAGTCCTCGTCCCATCTCCAATACACCCATCTCTGCCGAAAACATTCTTCTCTGCCCCGACCCCCCTCAACAGCCGCTTCTAGACATCCGCCATCAGCGAGACTTATCGAAGAGCTGGCAGAACGCGAGCGTCGTCTGGAGGAAATCACCCCCGTGGGCTCCTCGACTTACCGCCTGTCTTCTCGGGTTATCGCTTTCGAGCAGGGCCTCATTGTGGCCGAATGCGATACCAAAGCACCGCCTCTCGGCTTTGAAGATCCCCCTCCTGAGTATATGGATCCAACAGGATGGGAGATCATCAGGGTGCCGAATGCAGAACTGGATAAGGATTCGGAGATGCGGGGCGGGATCAAGAGGCAGGACCATTGGACGTGGAGGACGGATTATGGGGGATATTGCGAGGCAGTGGCTTGTGTAGAGGACAATGTCGCTATGGTGTGAGTACATCTTGTGGCAGTCGGGATCTAGCTGACGTGGATGAAGCATCAAGCAGTGGTTTCATGGCGAAACCCTGTCCCGGGTCGAATTTTTCTTCTACCAGCTCCTTCCTCCCCTCGGTACCCCTCCCCCAGAAGACGGCAACTTTGATCCCATCATCCACCCCGATGCGAGGCTTCCCTGCATTCAAGTCGTGCTTCCCGCAGCTTGGCCCCAGTCCGCAGAACTCAGTCATTACAAGCTATGCCCAGAGGGACGGCTAGCGGTGCAGTTCGAAGCCGGAAGAGACTTGTACCAGAAACATCCCTCAGGGAGGGGTCGGAATGACTTGATGAACAAGGAGATATTTGCGGTGATCTGGGATTGGAAAGCTGGTGTCTGTGTTGGAGTGAGTGGCTCGATCCGCAAGAGACACGCGCGCTGACTGTGGCTTAGCAAGTACCTCTCTTCCCCGACATATCCACCGACTTTAGTGGTATCTATCCCGTGGGGCCATTCTGCGTCACGGCGACCCATCGCAAAGTCCCCTCTCTCAAGCATCCCGAGCTTTACGAATCAGTCGTTCGACCCTATACCAGCTTTTCGACCGAGGCCGATGAAGACGGCTATCTCACCCAGTTCTCACTCGACTTCCACACCCTGTTACCCTTGCCCTTGGCTTTTCCCCCAGAACGCCACAGCCAAGATTCAATAGGAACCGAGCCGCATACATGGCGCGCGGGGTATATTCCCTATTGCCAACCATTGGTCTCTTTCGACTTGCCTTTCGAGGCGTCGGCAGAGTTTGGGACGGATGTTTACAGCATCTGGAAAGACTTTTACGTCGTGGGAGCGCGGTATAAGAAAGAGCTGCATAATGGCGACCTGAGAGGCTTGCTGCTGTTCACGTGTCATTCGGTGGATGCGCCGACGAATGTCGTCGACCTCAACTTTGTTCTGCGACATCTGACAAAGAGGCTTGTGGAACAAGCTCAGGCGTGCCTTTCCGGCGCCGGGCTTCCTCTACCTCTCTTGTCGGTCCTTGCAATGCCGACAAATACTCCAGATGTCTCTCGCTTAACCCGCGTCGAGCAGACAGAATGGGCATCTTCCGTCTTGACCATGTCAACCTACGCCAACAATCTCAATATGCGCGGCGTCTGGTCGCCGTCCTCCGTCATTCACAGCGACATGCCCGAACTAGTTCCCCATCTTCCAGAGATGTCCCATATCAAGCTGGAGGACTATCCCGGCACGGCCGAAATCAGACCGGCATCCATGGAGGGCTGCAATCCTTTCTCCGGGGAGTTCGGCGCGAGAGAGGTGAAGGTGATTGAGCTGGGGCTCGAGATGGAGGGCACGGGGGCGATATTCGTTTTTACCAACTATGGCGGGGATGCGGCTCGTGGCAAGCCGTACGCAGAACCAAGACCCGACGACCCGCAAGATCCCTCTACGACCCTATTCCACCAGTCCTTTGGCCCGAAAGACAATCCCAACAGCATCACGCTCAACCAGTCGTACGACGAAGAGATGGAAGCTCTCTCTGCTGAGGAACTGGGCATGGTCCTTCCCCCGGGAACGCCATGCCTGCCACAGAAGAGCAAGACGGCAATGATGTGGTTGGAAAGAGAGGGGAGATGGGCATATGACCCCGCAGATTGGGAACACCCGGCGTTTGTAAGGTTTGACGGGAGTAGTGTGATTTACGATCAGACTTCGGTGAGTGTTGGTAGAAAGGGGAAGATACGATGCTGATTGACTGGCAGCCTTCACTGTTGCATATCCTCAGGTTTTAGACCGCTATGCTCCGGAGGACGGCGATGAGCAGGTTCGTCAGTTTTGATTGCAAGGCATGCGGATTGCGGGCCTCTGGAATTTTGGAGGATTTAGAGGAAGCAACGGAGTCAGTGATGACTTTTGTCATCTTTTAGACGCTGACTCTCGTACAGGCACTCCTCCTGCCCCTTGTCTTCTACTCCTGACAGTCGTCTGCATTCGGAACAACATGCGTTGGGCTCTTCGGCGGGGAAGGCGTCGTCCACAGGAACCGTAACCCTCGATCCTTGGCCGCCTCCAACATCCGTCACCGCCATCATGTCACTCTATCAACCATCTCAGCCAATCCCTTACAACCCACTTCGGCTTCGAGGCTATCTGAACGGCGGCGCCAAGGCCATGACAGAGCAGCAAGCGATGGACGAACATCGTTGTGGGGACGGTAACTCGTATCTCCAGAAGGACAAACCCTTGGTTGGCATGACTTTTGTATCTGGATCTACAGGAATGTATGGACTTTAGACGTTCTCTTTTGGTCATTCACGGATTCCTGATGTCTTGACAAAGACTTTGGCGGCGTGCGCGATTCTTTAGGGACACATCACTTCTCTACTAATATCTCATACAATCTCCGTAGCCCCTGCCTTGGGTCAAATCTACCACTGCGCTTTGATCACTACTGTTGTCTTGATTTTCATCTTCATACTCGAGCAATGGTAATGGCGAAAGGCGGGAGCCGGCATCTGGATGAAGCGTGGTAGTGGCATGATGCTCGAGGGAGAGGAAGAGCGGACGGAGAGGTGCTGTCATGGCTGAGACGGGGGAGGGTTGAGTGAGTGGGACATGACGAGAGCACTGACGCGAGGAACGAAGGTCTCGACGTCTCACCGCCAGAGTCTCTTCTATGATGGTTTGGCAAACTACACGGTATGTGCACAGCATGCTCAGGATGCCCAATGCTCAAGCTTACATGCTTATAGCCCGCCGAAACTGGTGGCTGACGATGGCCAGAAGAGAAGCCTCCACCCTTGCGGCGAGGCCCGATCAACACCGTCACCCGCCCCAGGAAAGAATATATAAGACTCCCCAATTCTATCCCTCTCTCTCTTTTCCCCACCAACAATCTTTTTGTTTACTTTTCCCCCAACCACCCACATTCACCCACAGTCACTCCTTACCCACCCTCTTTACATCACACACAATGCTCTTTGGTAACGCTCTCTCCCTCCTCGCCCTCGCCGGCTACGTCTCGGCCAACGGCCTCGGCCTCGGCTTGGGTGTCAAGGTCAACGTCGGTGTCAACCTCGGCCTCAGGCTGGGTGCTCCCTCTAGCGTCCGCGACCAGTGCTCCAACAAGGGCGACTTCCTCAGCGAGCTCCTTGGCAAGGTCTTCTGCTGCTCTGACGACAACCGCACCGAGTGAGTCCCATGTTGGTTGATACTCCACCCGTTGCTGACACTCTCACAGCCCCGAGGATGGTCTCACTTGCCCCAAGGGCTGGTCCATGCACAAGGAGGAGAAGTGGTGAGTCCTTTCGTCAGCCACCTTTCGCACCGACGCTGACACCGGCTCTAGCTGTGTCCCTCCCACCGAGACTGCCACTTGTGACTGCGGGTACGTCCTCCCTCTCTCCATCATTCACCGCTGACACCCCTATAGCGAAGGTTATACCTACAACGAGAACACCAAGAAGTGCGACAAGATCCAAGGCAGCTGTCCCGATGGCACTTGGTACCACCAGCGCTCGAGTCGATGTCTTTCAAACGACCCCACCCCCTCTGACCCTCCTCAGGGTACCACATGCCCCGACGGCTTTGTCTACCAGGATGACTGCTGCGTTCCCACCTCTCCCGATTGCCCCGAGCCCTCGTGCCCCGACTGGAACGCTCACTCTAAGTACGTCTCTTATCCTTGCTACTCCAACGTTGACTGACGTGTACTAGCACTTGTGGTGGAGCTTCTCCTTCCGAACGCGCTCTTGCCGCTCGTCACACTGGTATCCTCTATGGCGCCAACAGCTTCAAGGCCCGACAGCTCGCCAAGTAAACACCTCATGGTACGTCTTGCTCTCGCGGCTAGATTGTTGTCTGCTGACCATGCTCCAGAGCATCCCTCTGAGCTTGCTTCCTTTATATCGTTATACTAGTAGTCACGGACAATCAATTTCATGTTTCTCGTAGCCTCAGCTTAGACGTCTAATATCAAATGATGACCCCAAGTCGATGCATTTTGCCCCATCACCCGAATCTTCCTTGAGCACCACGCTACTCTTCCTCTCCGCTCCTGTGACTCAATCTCATCACAACTCCATACTCCAACATGTCCCTACCCAAATTCTCAAACCCCTCTAGCTATGAACGCGTTAAGACTCGAAACCAGTACCCCAACTCGTCAACAAGCCTCGCGCGCCAGGGTCTCTCAACGAGCCGGTCGTGCGACCTTTGGATTACGAGATGTCCATGATCGGAAAGAAGGGGGTCCACCTCGATACCGATGATTGTGGAGAAGGGGAGCATGCCTCCCACGAATATCAGTAGGAAGGGGCCGAGGTTGTTTCTGCAGCCTAAAGCGGAGGTTGAGAGGGGGAATGACGAGAGGGCATGTATGCAGAGAAGATGCGCGGCTTCACTCAACATAATGGCATATCTGTGGATATGCATCGCTCGTATCATGGCAGGACAAGTCCTCTATACAGTTAATCCATAGCGTCGCCTCGTATGCGAGGCCAAGCTTGATAGAGTCTGCGCGGCCTTTGGGAAGATGCGGGCGGAGATGAGATGGCCGGTTGAGTCATCTCCGCTTGGACCACCTCCCACCCCTTCTCCCATCATCCCACATTCTCCCCACCGACTTTCGTCTTTCTCTCTTTCTCTATTATCCCATCTTCCAAAACTTCCACCCAGAACAGACATGCCCGGCAAAGCGAACAACGGCGTACGTACCGATGGTCCCGTCCTCTCGTATACCGTCATCCACCTCCCCAACCCTCCCACACACTCACAGAGCCGTCTTGTGCACTCGCATCATGGACAACGTTGACTGACTGACTGCCTTAGAAACTCTCGTCCAACGACAACCCCAAGCAGACCAGCGTCAGTCTCTCAGTGTCATACCAGGGTCGTGCTGACTGGAACCCATTAGCTGGAAGGTCGGTTCGGCTACGCCCCATCCTCTGCGGCTTCACAGCCATCCACCTCCAACCAACCCGTCCTCAAAAAAACCAAGAGAGTGGCCGCTTCCTCCTTGCAACCCCACGGCGTACGTTTAGGTAACCCCTTCTCCCCAGACATCGCTGACAAGCCAAAAGTCCACCTCAAAAAAGTCGAGAGTGAGAGGGGGTGAAACGAACGTTGTCGGTCATTTCGCCTCGTCAATTCCTCCCGCGCCCGAAACGGCCCCACGTCCTTCCATCACCTCCCCCCGGAACGAGCTGGACTCCGAAGACACCGACGATTACATCTCGTCAGACGACGACGACGGCGACGACGACGACGGCGACGACGGGTCAGGCAACTTGAACGATGTCTATGCGAGGTTCATGGAGGCGGAAAAGATGCCCCCCACAAGTCTCCCAGTCGCTGGTGACGACTTTTGGGTCAAGTATCTCCTCAGGCCCCTGGAGAAGCACGCCTCTCGCCTGGGGAAAAAGCCAACCCCTCTACTCGACATCACCCACAAGCGCCTCAAGGACGTCTTGGACTTCGTTCTGGCCAGTAAAGGCGTGTACTTCATCTGGACCGCCTGCCCGATGTCCGAGCACGTTCGGGAGCGGCTGCTCCAGCTATGGGGGCTCTTCATGCCCGCCAACTTTCAAGAGCTCCTGGCTGGCCCAAAGCCCCCATCCGGCGCCCAGATCCGATCCTTGATTGAAGCAAACGGTGTCTACTGCAACAATCAGGGGGTCCGACTGGACAAGATAGAGGGCCGTGGCGAGGTACAGAGACGCTGTGTTGGCGCGTATTGGAAGGTGGCGTTGCCGAAAGGCGATGTCGACTCTGACGATACCGACCAAGAAGCCGACGACCAAGAAGCCGACGACCAAGAAGCCAACGTCCACCACCACCCGCCCCCGCCTATACGCCTGTATACGGGACAAACGGCGAAGGTGAGCCCCTCAGACAACACGATGGGGTTTCGAGCGCGGTGGATTGATCATGTGAGGGAGGCGTACGGGCATGACGAAGCGGTTCGTGGTGACAGGTGAGTTCAATGACGCTCTAGCCTTGATATGAACGATCTAACAGGCGTGTAGTCACTTTACGAAGGCTTTCATCAAGTCACGAGAAGCCTCTCGGATGGCTTTCGCCGCCATCGTGACAGTCCCAGTTCCTGTCGGCACCAAGCTGGACATCCCCTTCCGGAACGCCGCCAAGTTCTTCGCTCGCTTGAGCGAGGCCGTCTGCCATGAGGCTTTCAACACCATTTACCACGCTGCGAAGTCTCGACGGACCCGCGACCACAGGACGTTCTGGCTTGACCGCCCACGCGACTACGTGGGAATGAACGCTCAAGATCCCCTTCGCGAGGGTTTTGGCTTCTGGGAGCTGGACAAGCCCCAGCGTCCCAGTCCCAAGTGTGCTATCTGCGACAAGCTCTTTTCGACGAAGTCGTCCCTGGCTGATCACGTACGTACGGGTTGGTGAAGTGCCCAGTCATAACGCTAAAGGAAATTCATAGAAGGCTGCAGTCCATGGACCCAAGACGTTCGTTTGTGAATATGATGGTTGTGTGAATAGGTATGGGAGTGAAACGAGGTTGAACGTCCATGTACGTATCGGCCGGTGGATTGCACATCAAAACGCTAATGGAAAGCACAGAGGAAGCAGGTCCACGGGAACAAAGAACACGCGTGTGATGGGTGCGAAGAAAAGTTTAGGACCCTGGGCAGATTGAACGCACATGTACGTATCAGCCGGTGGATTGCCCATCAAAACGCTAATGGAAAGCACAGAAGAAGCAGGTCCACGGGAACAAAGAACACGCGTGTGATGGGTGCGAGAGAACGTATGGGACCATTGGCCAATTGAACGCCCATGTACGTATCAGCCGGTGGATTGCCCATCAAAACGCTAATGGAAAGCACAGAAGAAGCAGGTCCACGGGAACAAAGAACACGCGTGTGATGGGTGCGAGAGAACGTATGGGACCATTGGCCAATTGAACGCCCATGTACGTATCGGCCGGTGGATTGCCCATCAAAACGCTAATGGAAAGCACAGAAGAAGCAGGTCCACGGGAACAAAGAACACGCGTGTGATGGGTGCGAGAGAACGTATGGGACCATTGGCCAATTGAACGCCCATGTACGTATCGGCCGGTGGATTGCCCATCAAAACGCTAATGGAAAGCACAGAAGAAGCAGGTCCACGGGAACAAAGAACACGCGTGTGATGGGTGCGAGAGAACGTATGGGACCATTGGCCAATTGAACGCCCATGTACGTATCAGCCGGTGGATTGCCCATCAAAACGCTAATGGAAAGCACAGAAGAAGCAGGTCCACGGGAACAAAGAACACGCGTGTGATGGGTGCGAGAGAAAGTTTGGGACCCTGGGCAGATTGAACGTCCATGTACGTATCAGCCGGTGGATTGCCCATCAAAACGCTAATGGAAAGCACAGAGGAAGGAGGTCCACGGGAACAAAGAACACGCGTGTGATGGGTGCGAAAAAAAGTTTGGGACCCTGGGCAAATTGAACGACCATGTACGTATCAGCCGGTGGATTGCCCATCAAAACGCTAATGGAAAGCACAGAAGAAGCAGGTCCACGGGGACAAAGAACACGCGTGTGATGGGTGCGAAAAAAAGTTTGGGACCCTGGGCAAATTGAACGACCATGTACGCATCAGCCGGTGGATTGCCTATCAAAACGCTAATGGAAAGCACAGATGAAGAAGTGTCACCCAGAGAGAAAGTACAGATGAAGAGGTGTCACCCAGAGAAGAAGTTTGTGTTGTGATATGTCAATAAACGGTCGTCGATTATGTTTTTCTGTTACTCGAGGTCATGTGTTTGTCGGCCGCTCCACTTCGTCGGACAGTTTCACTTATGTCATGTATCATCTTAATCGTTACATATCTCGACGATGGCCGTTTTGATCTCTTCAGCACTTGAGCATTACAACACGCACCCCGATCAGAACATAAAGTCGGTGGCGAGAGAGTTCGATGTCCCTTCCTCCACCCTCCCTTCGGGGCGCCCGTATGCACTGGGAGAGCCCTATCAAAGTACCTGGTATCTCTTGAGCATGGCATTCACAACACGGGTAGTAGCAAAAGGGACCTCAAGATGAACAAAGCAGCCATTTTGACTGTTTCTAAGAAGCGGAGGTTTTCTCCTTGCCAGTCCTCTACACGCTTCGTACATACTACAGATCACCCGAGACATCTGAAAGGACCACAGGGATGGCAATCAGACGAGGGCTAGCCTCAGCGAAAGCCTCAATAGATCAGCAATCCGGATAACCTCGTCTTCGATAATTACTACACGCCGCTCACTGTGTACTCGTACAGCGTTGAAGTACTAGAGGAGCTGCCCGATGCGCAGACAAATCACAAGAGTTCAGGTAGATGCCTCTCCCAGTGCACTTTGACAAGGCTGCGCTGCATGATGGTGAGCAGATGAGTACAATGGTGTCAGTACACAAACCCCACAAGCTGGCGATAATAACCATGATGACATGGCGAACTTGATTTTGTCAAGTAATGTCCAACAAGACTCAGTGGGATTGAACGGTGATCAACTATATAACATCGAGCAGTACAGAGTGAGCACCCTACTGTAGCGGTGGAGGATGATGACAGTGATTGTGGGAACTAATGATCATCAGTGATGTTGACACCATCCGATCGAGGAATGACGGACCATCATCATTAACATCCTTCACTTACTTTCTAGACTGGGTGTCTCATGATGATACGCGCTTTCATACCACTCCTTCTTCTCGATTATATCCACAGGTGAGAACACTCTACCAGGCCATGTCACCAGTAAGCTGGCACAGTATGGTGTGATCATAACCAACACGTGTAGTCATATCATGATTGCCCATCATTGCTATGATGCTGACCGTCAAGTTCCTGCTCTGTAGTGAAAGAATCATCTGATTGTATCTCAGCTCTAGGACACTGCTAGCCATCTGTCTAAGTATGCACTTCTGTCAGTGATTGGCTACTCCATGACGATAGTGGTGATGGGTTGATGATGATGGTGCTGACAATGCGAGAGTAATAAATAAAGAGCATCCATGACTAAACTGATAGGTGCTGCAGAGTGTTAGCCTACACTTCAGGTCCTGGCGATATGCACCAATGCTGAGAACCTTGCTCACGGATTTGATGCATAGGGTAGTAGCGGTATAAGCTTGTTGTTGGCTGACGCTGCTGTTTCGAACACTGTGTTGATGAGCTCTATACACAGAAGCTTGAGCCCTAATCGCGCCCTATCAAAGCACCTAGGTATCTCTTAGAATGTACTGAAAGTATACAGGCCGTTGCAAGTGTCGAGCAAGACCTCGTAAGCCGGCACTGTTGAGGGTCTTACAAACGCCGCCAGTTAGAAGTATTCGAAACGGCGGCGTTTTGCGTCTGTCCCCTACATTCAGATAATTTGGAAGGTATCAGAGCTGGTTATCAGCATCTTGGAGCAAGTCAAGTAATGCTGGTCTGAACAGCAGTTGGCGGCGATCCCTTGTCCATGCAATGTACGATGATGGGCCGCGCCTCGCCGACAAATGCGCTGTTGTTTCCTAGAAAACTGGCTAGTGGTGGCCGCGGCGGCAGGCGGTTTGGGAGGTATATGGACGGGAGGGGCCATGGTTGAGATTTGAGTGAATAAAGTGAAGGCATGTACAAGGCAATGAGAAAACGAAAGCGATGATGGACCGCGACCCCGACGCGTCGTATGCAGGAGAAAAACAATAAAATGCATATTCCTCAGATTAGGGACATATCCCTACTACTGGTAGTAACATATGCCCTAATATGGGTAGGTGGATTAGTATACCCATTTCAGGCAACTATTCACCAGACGCTACCCCCGAGGTCAAAGGGCAATCACCGTCGCTGATATGCGGCGTTAGCGGTGTGGCAAAATGACGTTTGCTCAAAAAGGCTGTGGCGTTCGCTGGAGGTGCAGAATTATAAACAGGCGTGTGCCTCAAACGGTCTAGACACACGCTTCATTTATTATATAGCGTAAGCACTAAAGTATGCCCGGCCAATGCTTCCTGTTAAAGTAGCGTCCGTCCGGCCTTGATTTGAGCATTTTTGAACAGGCTCTAACTGATTCTTCGCTTGCAGCGAGTGATCCGCAAGAATTGTTCTGTCTCTGTACAGCCACAAGCAATTCATCATGTCCGCCCAAGAAGACCACCAGGAGCAAGACCAGCAGATCAACGACGAAGACATTGTCGAGGTCGTGGAGGACGACGGCGACGACATTGGCATGGACTCGGACTCGGACGGGGACAATGACAAATACGACGGCGAAATCATCATCGGCGGTCCTGGGCCTGGCGAGGAGGATGAGATGATGATGGAGGAGGAGGAGGGAGAGGGAGAGCAGCAGAGGGAAGACAACAGCGTTGGCGTAAATTGTGAGTACTGCCCGCTTGCCTGGCCATGGCTGACTTGGATACAGCCGTCCACGCCGAAGGCCAGTCTGTCTTTACCATCGCTCTCCACCCATCATTCCCCAACCCCCCCTTAGCAATCTCTGGCGGTGAAGACGACGTCGGCTTCATCTTTTGCCCCATCCCTGCCGACCCCTCTGGCACACTGCCGTTCACCAGCGAAACGTTTACTCCCATCAAGCTTGATGGGCACAGCGACAGTGTCGTGAATGCGGCGTTCAACTTTGATGGCGAGATGGTGGCTACGGGTGGTATGGACGGCAAGGTGGTTGTGTGGCAGAGGACCAAGCCTGAAGCTGCGAGTGAACAGGCGACTGTTGAGGAGTGGAGCAACTGGCAGAAGATTCAGGAGTTGGAGACGGGAACAGAGATTTCTGTAAGTCGAGACAACCTTCGTATGCCTCTAGCTAATCGGAATGTAGTGGCTACAATGGCATCCCAAGGGTAATGTCGTGGCTGCTGGCTGTGAAGATGCGACCGTCTGGCTATGGAACTGTACGTGCTTCAACGTTTTTTTGTTCTGGTCAAGCTAATTCGTCCCCAGTGCCATCTGGTAACACCCTGAACGTCCTCTCCGCCCACACCATGACCAGTACCGTCGGACTCTTCACTCCTTCCGGCAAGCAGCTCCTCACAGCCTCCATCGACTCTTCCCTCATCCTCTGGGATCCCCGAGAGCCTTCGCCGATCTGGAAATCCTCCATCTTTACACCTCCCAATTGGCCCGATCTCGACCCCTCAGAACACGGTATCACCGCCCTCGCTGTATCCCCCAACGGCCAGATCGCCGCCGTCGGAAGTGCAGGCGGGCAGGTCAAGCTCGTCGGTGTAGCAAAGGGTGATCAGCTGGCTACCAAGCTCGTCGGGCACGCCGAAGGCGAGAGTGTGGAGGCGCTCGTCTTTGTCGACCTCTTGAACGGCGCTACGGGCGGTAACAAGGGCGTCGTCCTCGTCTCTGCCGCTACAGACGGCAAAGCCTTCGTCTGGGACGTCGCCACAGGCCGAGTCCGCGCCGAACTCTCCCACTCTGAACCCATCACTACCGTCACAGCCCACCCCTTCCCGCAGCTCCACCTGGTCACGACCGCGTCTGCCGACAGCACCCTCAAGACGTGGGATATCCGTACGGGCGCGTTGGTGGGGACGCATACGGGGCATATGGGGGTGGTGAATGGGGTGGCGGTGGCGCCTGCGCCTGGGGGAGAGGGAAAGGCGCTCGTTAGTGCGGGAGATGAGGGTGTTAGTTTGATTTGGAAGTTATAGGGTTAGGGGTGCGGGTATGCATCTTTGGGTTGAGCTCTGCTTGAGATAATGGTGTACCTGACTGCTGCAGTCCCTAAGAACATCCCGCCCCGAAACCGGCCATCTCAGCTGGATGGTTCAACGTGGATCCCGTCGCCGGATGAGTCTATGAGCGTTCTGGAAGCAGTTGGATAGGTACATGCACATGTCGAGGACGGGACAACTGCAGCCTCTTTCTCTCGCCAGCACGGCGGGGCAACTTACTCGTGTCGACTTGAGTAGACCTAGATTATCAAGCGAGTTAGGTTTTCAATCCGTGACGAAGAAGACATGTCCGCTCACGATGCCGGCCACCGCGTCGGCGATGCCCAGAAACAGCGCGGCCATCTGCAGCGCAACCCAGTACCTCGACGTCAACTCAACGCCCGGTTCCCCTCTCCAGGCGCCGATGTAGGCGGGGACCGAGAGAAGGGCGCCAAGAATCCAGAAGGCTGGGCCGGCGTAATAGTAGAGACGCCGACCCGGAACCGTCCGACTGATAAACAGGATCAGTGTTTTCCCTCAACATAAGACAATTTTTATCGACACTCACCCCGTCCAAATCAGCGACAACCCAACAGCCAGGAAAAGTACATTCAAGGACAGGGAACAGACTGAATGTATATCAGATCCAGTACATGTTGGCTCGAGGATGTCACTCACGGATTGCCACTTGTAGGCGCAAGCTGATCCTCTGCCAGCGGGTCGGAGCCTGGGGCTGCTCTTGCTGAAGTTCCGGCTCCTGGGGGTGCTGTTGCTGGGGCGGGTATGTCGACCGGGAACCGGACGAGGACGACGAGGACGGGGGCGACGGGGAGAGGGCTGATGCGGTGCGCAAACACCAGGAGGAGGAGGGTATGTGTGCGGCTGCTGGTCCTGGGGCTGAGGGGACTGGGGTTGGGGTTGGGGCTGGGGGGACTGGGGTCGGTCCTGGGGCTGGGGGGACTGGGGTTGGTCCTGGGGCCGGGGGGACTGGGGTAGGGGCGACGGGGACTGGGGTTGGAGCGACGGGGACTGGGGTTGGGGCGGACCTAAATTATCAAGCGAGTTAGATTTTCGATCCGTGACGAAGAAGACATGTCCGCTCACGATGCTGCCCACCGTGTTGGCAATGCCCAGAACCAGCGCGGCCATCTGCAGCGCAACACAGTTCCTCGACGTCAACTCGACGCCCGGTTCCCCTCTCCAGGCGGCGATGTAGCCGGGGACCGAGAGAAGGGCGCCAAGAATATAGAAGGCTGGGCCGGCGTAATAGTAGAGACGCCGACCTGGAACCGTCCGACTGATAAACAGGATCAGTGTTTTCCCTCAACATAAGACAATTTTTATCGACACTCACCCCTTCCAAATCAGCGACAACCCAACAGCCTGGCAGATTGTAGCGACGAACAGCGCACAGACTGAATGTATATCAGATCCAGTACATGTTGGCTCGAGGATCCCACTCACTGGTTGCCTGCTGCAGACGCAAGCTGATCCTCTGCCAGCGGGTTGGAGCCTGGGGCTGCTGTTGCTCTTGCTGCTGATCTTGGGGCTGCTGTTGCTCTGGCTGCTGCTGTTGCTGATCTTGGGGCTGCTGTTGCTCTGGCTGCTGCCGCTGGAGCAGGGGCTGCTCTGGATGGGGCAGGGGCGGCTGGACATGCAGCTGCCGCTGGGGTAGGGGCTGCTGCCGCTCTGGGCGTTGGTGAGACGGGTGCGGTTGTTTCTCGTGCTGGGACGAAGCAGCACGAGGAGGGTTTCAGGCATATCATATTCAGCCCCAGGGCAAAGACTGAATGTATATCAGATCCAGTACATGTTGGCTCGAGGATGTCACTCACTGGCTGCAATTTGAAAACGCGGGTCTGCCCTCTGCCAACGAGTGGGAGCCTGTGGCTGGGGCTGGGGCAGGTGCTGGAGCGACTGGTGCTGCTGGGGTTGCTCCTGCTGCTGGAGTTGCTGCTGGTGCTGCTGGAGTTGCTGCTGGGGCTGGGGCGGCTGGGGCGGCAGAAGGCAGACCCGCACTTACAAGAGGCAGCCAGTGAGTGACATCCTCGAGCCAACATGTACAGGATCTGATATACATTCAGTCTGTGCCCTGTCACTGGACCACTGGACATGATATTTCTGGCTGCTGGGTTGTGGCGGGACTTCAGGCTGGCAGTGAGTGTCGATGAAAAAATGTCTCATGTTGAGGGAAACACTGATCCAGTTTATCAGTCCAACGGTTGCGGGTGGCCGTCTGCGCAACTACGCCGGCCCAGGATTTGAATAGCCATTGAAGAGTGCAATGTTGGTTTCGTCCAAAGTTGAATGACTGCGGTCGTCGATGGGAGGCGGAGTGGTGGGGATGATGGCTATAAAGAGGTGATCAGCAGCGTTTGCGACGCGATGAGAGGTATGCTTACCCTTCCTCAAAATGAGTCGGGGGTGAATATGAAAGCAAGGTGGCTTGACGAGACCGGACAGTTGGTGGCGGTGATAGTGAAGCCGGGGCTCAGAAGATGCAGGGTACCTCTTGCCAAGGCGGATGAGGGTGGAGCTCCCATGCAGTATCATCGTCCCTCACCCCTGATCCCGAATCCGAATAGCCATATTCCGTGACGCCGTCTGGAACCGACTTGACGTCAGCCACCCCAAGACGCTCGAGACAACCGTGGTGTGCTCGCTCGATCAGGATTCCCTTTGCAAGTCGGGCAGTGGTTCGTCATGACATCTACGCTCCACCGGTAGTCGTGGAGGATTCGCGTCCGGTCATACGTCGAAGATGGTGGAACAGCGAGAGGGTGGGTAGAAGGCGCCGATGTTGGCTACGAGAAAGTCAGTGAAGCCGCAACATGGGGGGGTGAAATGACTCGCAGTAGTAGGTAATGAGAGGAGATGAGATACTGCCTGTTGCCACGTAGCAGGCCAGAAGGTGTCGGATCGAGAAGGAGAATGTTGGTCTCGCGCGGCTCTATACAGTAGAAGTCGAGGCTTTCTTGGCGCACATGCGGAGGAAGAGGCTGTGTGGGCATCGTCAGTATACGGCAATGATTGCAGATAAGTCGACTGACCTGTCTTTCAGTCATCTCTCTGCGCAGACTGCCCGGGCACTGGAGTAGTAATTGAGACCGTCATCGTCGTAGCTGTCAATGCGATATACCAACGTGTGGTAGGATTGTATATCTATCGGACTATGAGGACGGTATCAGCGGGCTACATCATCGAACCAAATGTGATGGCTTACTAGAAATGGAATGTTGAGCGATCCTTCACTGGTGGCGCGCTCGGACCACCAAGGTTGAATGACTGGTCGTCGAAGAGAGGCGGCGTGGTGGGGATGATGACTTTAGAAATGTTATCAGCGGCGCTCAGCGATGCGATGGGAGGTGTGCTTACCCGTATTCAGAACGAGTGGAGTACTATGCCAGTGGAGTGCTACAGCATGGCTCAGAGCTCAGTGGCGCTGGTGGAGCCAGGGCTCCGAAGACGCTGGTTGCCATGATGGATGCTGGCGAACAGTGGCGGGGGACACAGGGCTGACGAGACATCGATGATTGCTGCTTGTCGGCGGTGTACTCGGTGGCGGGGGTATATGCAGGGCGGGGGAAAACCAGAAAGATGGAATAGAAAGAGAAGAGAAAGATAGAAATGCTGGATCAGATACATGGGGCGGCGGCAGCCGAATACCGAATACACAAGGTTACGTATACAGATTCGCATGATGTATGTGAGTTTGATATGGAAGATATAGGGTTAGGGGCGCGGGTATGCATTTTTGGGTTGAGCTCTGCTTGAGATAATGGTGTACCTGACTGCTGCAGTCCCTAAGAACATCCCGCCCCGAAACTGGCCATCTCAGCTGGATGGTTCAACGTGGATCCCGTCGCCGGATGAGTCTATGAGCGTAATCTGGAAGCAGGTGGATATGTACATGCACATGCTGAGGACGGGACAACTGCAGCCTCTTTCTCTCGCCAGCACGGCGGGGCAACTTACTCGTGTCGACTTGAGTAGACCTAGATTATCAAGCGAGTTAGGTTTTCAATCCGTGACGAAGAAGACATGTCCGCTCACGATGCCGGCCACCGCGTCGGCGATGCCCAGAAACAGCGCGGCCATGAACAGCCCAGACCGGCGCCTCTCCGTCGACTCAGCGCCCGGTACCCTGTTCCAGGCGGCGATGAGGTCGGGGAACAAGAGAAGGGCGCCAAGAATCCAGAAGGCTGTGCCGGCGTAAAGGTAGAGACGGCCACCCGCAACCGTCGGACTGATAAACTGGATCAGTGTTTCCCTCAACATGAGACACTGTTTATCGACACTCACTGCCTAAAAATGCGCCAAAACCCAACAGCCAGGCATGCTGTAGAGAGGGACAGGGCACAGACTGGATGTATATCAGATCCAGTACATGTTGGCTCGAGGATCTCACTCACTAATTGCATTTCCTAGACGAAGGCTCCATCTCTGCCAGCGGGTGGGAGCTTGGGGCGGCTGCTGCTGCTGGGGCAGGGGTTGGGGCTGAGGGGGCTGGAGGGGCTGGAGCTGGAGGTGGTGGGGCAGGGGCAGGGGCTGGTATTGTTGTGCGCACATGTTGTAGAGTTGTGATAGAGAAGAGAGATGTGAATACGGTGAGGGTTTAGACGGAGGGTATGTGAGAGTTTGGCCAAAGGAGGTGGTGCGAGCCCGTAGTAGTCGGCGTGCGAAGGTTATGTAAGGCGCACAGAGCGACTATGCCTGCTAGCAGAGGCCATGAGCTATATGGTATTGCTAAGACGGGCCATACCCCGTGATTGTAGCTCTTTGGGAGATCTAATAACCCATCTCGCACCCAGGCGCGACCGACTGAGCGGCACAAACAAACAAACAAACAAACAAACAAACAGAACGAACCAGCACTCTGATGGCCCCGCCATATCACGATCCAGCGATGGGAGGTTCTCTATGCTTGCTTGACACCTGACATACCCGCTCGGGGCAGCAAGTCAGCTTTACACTGGATATGGTTCCCAGCTGATTCTAGACTCAATTTGTCGCTGCGGGGCGACTCCGGATATGGCCGACCTTTAGGGGAGGCTGGCCCCACATTGTACTGATACTGTTCTTCATTGCATCGTATCACATTGACTGAGTTTGGCCGGATAGAAAGTGAAAATTCATGCAAATTTTGGAGGACTGTATCCACGTACTGGTTGGGGACGTCTAGGGAGCAGCTCTCTAAGCCGTGCAGTGAATACTTCGTGATTTTTGTTGCCTGATGGACGACTGGCCAGAGAGGCGTTTTCTGGGCGTTTTCGTGGATGAATCGTATTTCGTACATGGGTGCGACGTCGTCAGAGCTGGCATTCGGTAAGAATACATTCCAGTTTAAGCAATATGTGTGCAAAGCCACCACAAGTCCAAAGTATGTGGTATGAACGAGTTATTCAGGTTTGGACAGGGTAGTGTAGGAGGAAGATCAGCTCAGTAAAACCGTCAACAGGTTACTTTCACGCCTTTGTTGACTCAGAGTACCGAAGTTTCCAATACATCAAGGAGAATAGAACTGGCTAAATCGAAGGTGACCTCAGCGCTGAGCTTGCTGCTGCTTCACTGTAAAGTAAAGAAGAAATAATTTTCAGTTGACGTACATATATGATTTCTATCAAGGCAAGATAATGTGAGGGCAAGACCAGCCATGGAAGCTTCGCCATATTCGAAGAAGCCCTCAAAACAATTGTGGAACAGATGTCAGGTGGCATGAGGCTATCGTTTTATGGTTTCGTCTGCAGCGTCGTTATATACATGCGTAGTGCACGGCGAGCTCTAGCATTCGGAACCCGTTCGGAGCCCATCACCACCGCCATAATAGCCCACCCGCCCTTGCAGCTCCAGCGTATTGATGGGTACGTGCAAGGGACGTAATATTGGGAGATAAGTGGGTCAGAAGGTATAGCCTTGAGGGCGACAGTATGCATCTTCGATAGACTTGATATCATGGCCTGGTATGAATCATATGTCAGACACTTGTGTGGGTCACACTCAGACATACATGCACCGAGAAATGGCGAAAGAAAAATGACAAAAAGAAGAACACTTTGGGAAGGGTTATCTGGTTGCTCTTGCCTACCCTACTGACTTATTTCGTGGACGATCGAGCCACACCCAGTGAGTTGCGGGGATATAAGGACGAATATGATCCCGCAAACAAGTGTGGACATCCCAGTGACGATCGGCCTCGGCCTCATTAGCGTGAAGGAGACTCCAGCCGTGCACGGATATTATTGGGACAAAGGCTGGTTTTGGGGCGCTTGCCCCCTCATCTGCCCCAGAGTCAGGAAAATTTCAGAGCAGATTTTAGTTCTCAACTCACCCGTTGCCTTGTGGTGTTTTAGGGTCTTTGTGGACGCGCTTGAACTATCACCGATAACAGTTCTCAAACTCGAGACCGACGACGATGACGCAGATGCAGATGATGCGACTTCGGAGTCAGGTTGTCTGACATATGCTTGGGCATAAAAGTTGCTGGCAACCTCCTGATTCCAATCAGTGGCTCATCCTCATTCAAACTGGGACGGCCTACCTGACATAACCAGGGATGTAAAGGCTGGAAATTTGGAAAATTACGATACACCGTGTCAGATTCCACCACTTGTCGTCCATCGGGATAATTCATCCTCAAATAGATGTCCTCTTCCTGGACTGGCAGGTATTTGTACCTTACCCCAAAATTGATTCGGAAATACCTTCTCATATCTGGCCTCACTATCCACCAAGCATCCCACCAGACCTTATCCATACCTTCCTCGTGGCGTTTCAACGCTAGCTTGGCCACACTGATAAAGGTTGAAGGAATTGTCGTTGTTGATTTGTGCTCGCACTCTTGGTATAAGCCGGGGCTGGAATCGAGGGGCTTAGCCCAATTAAATGTAGCATCAGGTACCCATCGGCGGGGCTTGTGATGGCCCCTCTCCCAGTGAGAGATCATGCGCAGCATTGGGCCTAGTTCGCCTTCCTCAGATCTAATCAGCTGGCATCTTCAAGGATAGTAGCCAAGTCTGGTGGTGCCACTCACGTACAGCATACAGCATCTATGTTTGCAAGCTATCATCAGCAGCCGTCATATAGAACTCTTCTATTACGATTGCGGGGACCCACTTCATAGTATCGAAGGATCAGCTCTCGCTCCATCTCCAGCGGAAGCGTCCCCCAGCTTCGTCGTTCATGAAGCGTCATGACGAGGCCAGTGAGGAAATGTGACATTTGCGTGGCGCACAGGAATGCTTTGACTAAATCAGTGCGGGTGATCTGACAAAAAGCATCAGTCCATCATACTTTTACAAAAGATTTGGAATCAGGACACTTGCGGAATTTTCTTGCTCATCAATGAACTCTTCAAACCACAAAGATAGTACCGTGTCCTCTAACGCGAACTGCTTTATCAAAGCAGCTGCCCATGTCGACTGATACTCTTTATACCGGTACATCACAGCACCACTAGTCTCATCTCGCCCCTCCTTGATGTGTCGCGCGGACCTGTTGTGCGCCGAGAGCTTGTGCTGCTGCTGGTGTGCTGTTGTAACCACAAATTCGCCATCAAACCACCACCCTTTATCTATCTCTTTCCAAAATTCAATATCCGGTGCTCTCCCCTCTCTTTCCTCGTTGATGTCAAACTGATGGCTTCGCGGATTAGACCATAGCCCAGAACTGACTTCCCCCAAATAAGATCCCAAGAGCCTGCTGTCTTGGTTGATCAACATCGTAGGTGACTTCGAGATGTAAGGAGATAATGAAGTAAGATGATAGAATGTACGAATCAGCAGTGATTATAACCTTGTGATGTTCGAAGATGTGCGGGCGGCAGCGATAAGATCAGGTGGCGGTGTAGTGCAATGGCATCGGCCATGTGCGGAGAGTGCCGATAGAGAGTATGGCGGAGGTGACCGATAGGAGCGAGGGAGCGCTTAGCGATCGGAGAGAAGGAAGTTGGAAGAGAGATATCCATACCACGATATACATACATACAGAGATATACAGCGCAAGGCAGGACCTATATAGTGATACTCAGAGAGAGCCATAAGGCATATTGCATATATCTAGTACTATATCAGTCTACCACTACTACAAGGCCACAACACATCCAACGTACAACACAACAACTCTATCCACCACAACCACACCTTTTATGAGACCGGGTGTATAAACTGTTACCATTACCAACACAACCATACGGCAACCTAGCTGGTATCCAACATACGATATCATCACCAACAGCCAAACCTTGGGAGGCTATATTCCCTAGTGGCACTCATCGACCTACTTCCGGATACCACGACTGGCGGGTGACAGGCGGACGGAACCTAATACAAATAGGAAGGCGGGGTGTTCCCACTACATCTGGTGCCCTCACTGAGAATCGAACTCAGGGCTGAGGATTATGAGACCTTAGGATGGATAGAGAGATAAAAGTACGTTGACATCTTGGGCTAAATTCTGTGTAGTAGAAGCCTTGTACGGCCATATCTTTACGCTCGATCGAGCAGCTCAGCGAGCAGGCCTGTGTGCCCAGGCAGTTGCCACCCCTTAGGCCTGTGTGCCAACCTTCAGTAGAAGAACGCATAGCATGTCATAGAACAGTAGCTAGCCAATCAGAGACGGCGAGAAGAGACCAATAAGAAAACGCAGTTTCGCAGTTCAGGGATACGGAACGGAAAACGGAACGAGTTTTCATTGGTTCAAGCTTATCGTACCAGCCCACCGCTGTGGGGACCGTTGAAGTTGTATTTGCATCTATCATTCAACCCCGACCCCCCTTTTCCTCACCCCCTCGACACTCCCCGGTGTCACTGCGAACTAGCGACCATACCAATCACTCGATCCAGAGCCAAAGCAACCAACACCATGTCTACCCAGGGCAACAACGACAACCAATCTAGCGCAGAGCGCGGCCAGAGTGCCAGTGTAGTTACACCCCAGCAGCTTGCTGCCTTGCTTCAGTCTTTTGACACTATCGCTCAGGCGGCTATGCAGAACATGAACCGACCCCCTGCGGCGGCTCCTGCTCCTGTCCCTGCTGATCTTGTTGCCCCTACCGCAGTGGTTCCTGCTAAGATGCCCTACCCCAGCGACAAGAATGCTCAGATCTGGAAAGGCGAGGCTGAGACCCTCAATAGCTGTATCCTCTGGTTCGAGCGCACTGCAAAAGAGAAGAAACTTCCTGAGGCTGACTACACCACCAAGTGGTTCGACTATGTGCAGGTCGGTTTTGCCGAACGATTGCGACTCACCTTGGCAGAGTTTATGGAAGATTGGGAGGCCATGAAGCAGGAGATGTACACCTCGTACCCCGACCGTGCCAAGCTTATTCAAGGTAGCACCGAGAGTCTCAAGGCCTTAGCTGATTACTGGACCACCCAGCCCCTTGTGGTCATGGAAGACTTGACTCTGCGCAAGAACGCTTACTCTAAAGAGATCAATGAGTACTTGAACGACGATGGCTCCTCCGCCGAAGTGGACAAGTTTTGGTTTTGCGGTATGCCCCTTGCTTGGCAGGCTGAGTATGACACCACTGTCCACCGTCACTTCGTCCCCACTACGGGAACCAGGAAGCGATACCCCACCAAGAAGACCCTCGAGGACTGGCTTAAGAGGATCTTGGACCCTACTGACGAGGTTCACACTGCGGTTATCGAGAAGCTCAACCCCGGAATCAAGACTCATCAGCAGAGATCCATCGAGTCCGAGATGCGCAAGACCAAGAATCTTTCCAAGATCCAGCAGGGTAAAGCCGACATTATCGCTATCCGACCTGACAACTCTATGGCCGACTACGATAACTTCCAGTCTACCTGGGGTGGTTTGCCCAACTCTACTCTTGCTGATGTGAAGCCCGTGATCAATGAGGTCGACACCCTTGTCAACGACATGAGCCAGCTGAAGGTTCAAAGTGTGACTTCCGCTCACGATGCAGCTGCATACCGAAGGTATTATACCCGTCTCCTCGCCATCAGCCCCGTTGCCGCTCAGGCCTTTCCTATGACTATTCAAGATACCCCCGTTGTTTCGATCGCCACCCTTTTGGCGAAAGTCGGCGACTTACAGATGCGATACCGCAACAACTACCAAGACATGCCCGAGTATAGGTCAGCTATAGCGACACTCCAAACCATGCACCCCGTCGTTGCCCAAGCCGTTCAAGGCAAGACCGCCGAGGTCGATCGTCAGGGGCAGGCACCCGTCTATTCAAAGGCACCGCGAGATCTACCTCCCCACTTCGGGACCCCCAACAGGGTGAACCAAGGTTACCCCGGCAACAACGCTCCCGGAGGCAACAACACTGCTGGTCCAGGCAATGACCGAAGGTGCCACTTTTGTGGAGGCAGTGACCATTACTTGCGAAACTGTCCCGAAGCGGACAAGATGGGCAAGCTAGGTGCCATTGTTCAAGAGAACGGTTTCTGGGTCTGGGCAGATACCAAGCGTAGGATTACTCGTCACCGCGATGGCACTTATGGAAGTACCGTCAAAGAGCTTTGGCAGCATGCCCTTGACAACATGCAAACTGCGAAGACCGTCAATCAGCTTGCCAGTGACTACATCCCTTTTGAGCAGTCCATGTACGATGACGGAGAAGAGAGCGATGAGGTTGCGTACACCTATAACACTCGTGCTGTGAGCACTGGATTCTTCGCAGCCCAAGTTGTGGACGACAATGGCGATCCCTATCAAGGAACGCTACTCGGCATGCCTGCTGTTTCTGCGGCTCAGCAGGGTTTTCGTTGTGCCTCAATCTACACCGATCCGGGTGAAGCCCGATCTCACACATACAGCACCCGTTCGGGAAGGAAGTCCGCCGATGATGACATAGTTCTCGGCCTTATGCGCACAATGCGAGCCATGGAGTCGACTCACACTCAGGACGCAGTTACGAATGTAGTCACAAGGAGCCAGTCCGCGCACAACGCCGGACCCGATCAGCCGAGTTCCGGTACCAGCACTGGCAGTAACGCCATTCCCCTCCGTGGCTGGGCTTCCCATATTACAAGTTCCGCCAAGACGACAATACCCTCGAAGAGTTCCAATCCGGTTACTGATCGCCCTGCCGAGTTAGCTCGTAAGGTTCGTTTCCATGATACGAATGTCAAGGAGTCTTCTGGTACTCGATGGAGCCCTATCACCAAGGCTGTGAACTCGGAAGATGTCCTTTCACGCCTCATCCTGGACGACGGTATCGTCACTTTGAAGATTGGGGAACTCTGCGCTATTAGCGAACCTTACCGAAAGCGTCTGAGTCAGATGACCCGCAACCACCGAGGCAGTGCTGTGTCCGAGACGAACTATGCCTCCCCCGATGCTCGCGAACACCAAGGGAATAGCCGAGTCATTGATGGCCATTTCATTGAAGAGATTGTTGACTCCCATAGCGATACTGATTCTGAGGCCGACGACGGGCTGAACATCCGTCATTTTGAGACCTCTGCTGTCCAGCAACACTCCTTCGGCGCCCCTGATGATGATCGTATCGCTAATGAACTCCTTGCCGTATCAACCTCTCATATGAAAGTGGCTGTTGAAGGAGTCCCCATGGTTGCGCTCGTCGATTCTGGTTCAGAGTTGAACGTTATGCCCCTTAGTATGTGGGAAGAGATCAACAACGAGACCAGCGGTCTTGCTCGGAGAACCGACACTATCTTCCACTTGAATGGCGTTATCGGTAAAGGAGAAGAGTTGCATGGTCATGCTAAGCTTAATGTTACACTTGGAGGTATTACCACTCAGCACATTTTCTGGATCGGCGAATCCGTCAAAACTTTGATTTTGGGCGAGCCTTTCATTTACAAGAACAAAGTGGAGGTAATCTGGAAGACAGATGATCGGCGTGCTTTGCGTCAGCGCACCTCCAATGGTGTTACCGAGCAATGGGTCGACGGACCCAACGGTATCCAGAAGACCTACTACGATCCTCGTAACCCGACTAAGGTCATCAGCTTTCGCCCGCCTACTCTGGCTAAAGTCCAAATGCTCCAAGTCACTCACATGGCCGGTCCCTATCACACAGTCGGCGGCGAGCCCGTTGCCCCTGTCGCTATTTCGCTGCCATCGCCCCCCTCTCCCACCGAGAGCTCTCCGACTACCAGCCCTCGTACTCGTTTTGATTTTGATCTCGCTCTTGAGATTGACTGGTTGGCAAACGCCATTGCTGGCCAACTTTTTAGCACTATACCACACGAAGATGCCAATATCACCATCGATCTGGCTACCGCTTTCCTTGTTACCCCTAACACCGGCTCCTTGGTGGACCAGATGCGCGCCGAGCTCCAGAGCCCGTTAGCCAGCTGCTTTCTTCGCTCCGGCGCTTACAAGACTGTCTCCAGAGCACGAGGATGGACGACTACTCACCTTGAAGAGGTTGATGAGCGGGTCACTCCCGAATTCGAAGTTGCGGGAGCGTACAAAAGTGTGTTGAAGAAGAAGCGCCCGGTTGAAACCCAATATCCCGAATCCGAGAAGCGCCCCATGAAGTTTCCCGAGGACATCCTTGCCGACCTTCCGCAGGTGCCCACCCAACCCCTACCCCGAGACCAGCTGCAGTATGGCGAACGAGTAACCAAAGCACGGATTGACGAGATCTGGGATCGCAGCCTGCCAGGCTTTTTGACCGAAACCGAGAAGGATGTATTTACCGCTGTCTTGCTACACAATGAAATGGGATTAGCCTGGACCGAGGAGGAGAAAGGATCTTTTCGTACCGACTGTATTCCCCCACAACGGATCCCGCTAGTACCCCATGCCCCATGGCAGGACAAGATTCATCGCATTCCCGCCAAAACTCGAGAGAAGGTCATCGATTTCCTCAAAGGCAAGCTCAAGTACGGGCTCTATGAACGCAGTCAGAGCTCCTATCGTTCGGCTTTCTTTCCCGTGGCAAAGAAGGATGGCAACATTCGTATAGTCCATGACTTACAACACTTGAATGAAGTCACCGTTCGCGATGCCGGTGTCCCTCCCAACATGGACGACTTGACTGAAGATTTGGCTGGATGTTCCGTATACACGGGCTTGGATGCCTTCGCCGGCTATGATCAGTTGGAGATCGACGTGGAGTCACGAGATGTGACTAGCTTTGAAAGCCCATTGGGTACTCTCCGCCTCACGAAGATGCCACAAGGCTGGACGAACGCTGTCGCCGTCTTTCACCGAGTCATGGGATTCATTTTTGCCGACGAATACCCGACCACCGTCCAGATCTACATCGATGATGTCACCGTAAAAGGCCCGAAGACTTTCTACGCCGACGACGCCGGGCGACCGGAAACTATTCCCCAGAACTCGCAGATACGACGGTTCATCTACGAGCACGCCTGTGACCTTAACAAGGTTCTTCATAAGATGAAACGCTTTGGCGGTACTTTTAGCGCTAAGAAACTAGAAGTGGCAGTGAAGGAAATCAAGATGGTTGGCTTTATGTGCTCCCATGAAGGTCGCCGGGTCACGCATGATGCAATGGCTAAAGTTGAGAAGTGGACCGAGTGTCGTTCTAAGAAAGATGTTCGCAGTATCTTGGGTATCCTTGGCCGAGGCCGTATTTGGATCAAAGGCTATGGCGACATGGTACGCCCCTTAGTTGAATTAACCAAGTCCGATGGCACGCACTTTGAGTGGCCTGCTGCCGCCGCCGCTGCTTTAGAGAAGGCTAAAGAGGCATTTCTCTCCTGTGGTGTCATTCGACCCGTTGACTACAGTGATCTTAATAAGTACCCCATTATTGTCGCCGTGGACGCCAGCCAGTTTGGCTGTGGTATTGAACTCGCTCAAATGGATTCGGATGGCCGACGACGCATCGCCCGTTGTATGAGTGTCTACTACAATGAAACCCAGCAGCGCTATGGCCAAGCTAAGTTGGAGCTCTTTGGTGTTTTTGTCGCCTTGAAGATCGCCAAGCCGTGGATTCATGGTTGCAAGTTCATTTTAGAGACTGATTGCTCTTCCGTGAAGCAGATGATCACCGGGGCCAACTTCCCTAGTGCAGCGGAAAGTCGTTGGTGCGCGTATATCCAACTCCACCATTTCGAGTTTCGACACATCCCTGGTACCAAACATGAAGTCGCTGATGCTCTCTCTCGCCGCCCTCATCAGGTCGATGACAGTGACCAAGACAGTGATTTTGGGGAGATTTTGGATGCCACAGTTGGCATGACCAGTCATGGCCCGTTTCAGGTGCATGTACTCAATGGCGACGACGCCGACGATAGTCAGGAGGACAGCGATCACGATCATGACGCAAATTTGCGTTTGGATGATGAAGATCGCCTTGCAGAGGACCGCTGGGACGGCCAGCCTATGGCAAACAATGCGTACAGTGGCGACTGGCTCCATTTAGCCACCTTTCTTAGTACCGGGAAGATCCCTGATGATTATACGCCGAAGCAAGGCCGTCGTTTGATTCAGATCTCGCGTCATTATATTGTACGCAGGGGACTGCTATATCGAAAGCCGGGGGGGACCCATAGCCTACCAGCTAAGCTCATTCTGAATCCAACGCAGCAGCAGAGACTTATTCTCAGTGCTCACGACGAGAGTGGTCATAAAGGCGAACGAGCAACACACATTAAGATTCGAGATCGCTACTACTGGCCGGGAATGGCAAAGTCGATTGAAGAATATGTACGAACATGTGAGCCCTGCCAGAAGCGAGACTTTAGGTTTTACGAGTCGCCTAAGATAAGCCCCGAACCGCCTACGATGTTTTGGAAATGGGATGTTGACTGCATTAGCATGGGTAAAGGCCAATTCATGGAAGACACTTCCAAAGAATACACGGCTATAATCATAGCCCGTGATAACCTCACTGGCTGGTGCGAAGCTGCAGCGATCACGAGGCCGAATGCTGAGGAAGCCCGAAGTTTCTTCTATAACCAAGTAGTAGCTCGGTACGGGCTCATGGCTCATTGCACGACGGACGGCGGGTCCGAGTTCAAAGGTGTATTCAACAAAATGCTGGTGTCCTTCGGAGTTAATCACATAACTACGAGCGCGTACAACCCTCCAGCGAATGGAGTAGTTGAGAGGGGAAATCGGTCCATAAAAGAAGCGATATTCAGGCGATGCCCAGAGAACCGAGTAGACCGATGGCCGGACTATTTGAGTTATGCCCTGTGGGCTGACAGAGCTACAGTGCGAGCACCGCTGGGAATGACTCCCTACAAAGCGCTATATGGCCAGGAATGTGTTTTACCCATTGATTTTACTCTTGAGAGCATGCTGCTTTCCAACTGGAGACAAGTAGAGAGCGAGACGGATTTGCTGGAAGCAAGAATGAAGCAGATGGAGAAAAGACCTTCTGAAATGGCAGAAATTGCGGCCATGGTGAAGAGCTCGAGGAATCTTAGCGTCGAATACCATAACGAGAAGAATGAGAAGAGACAGCAGAATAGGAACTTCAAACCCGGTGATTTTGTATTGATCCGGAACAGTCAGCAGGACAACGGTAGAGAAGTTCGTCGAAAGCCCAGATGGAGGGGACCGTTCCGAATAGTACGAGTTAACCAAGGAGGACGGTTTGTGCTGAGCGAGGCAACTGGCAGGGAACTTAAAGAGAAGATACCAGGCTCAAGAGTGCGAAAGTTCTTTCATAGACCTGCGATGATGGATATCGTCTTGGGACGAGAAGAGGAAGCGGACGCTGAGTCCGATTGAGAGAATTTCCAAGGCAAATGTAACATTAATGTCAAGAAGACAATTTGTATTGCAAGGTTGAAAGATTTGTATCGTATTATATAAGAAGGTATTAGAATAACAGGCGGATTACATTTGTATGAAGAATTGATCAGCGAGTTCACGTAAGCAGCACCAATCATAGTGGGAGGGGAATCACTCAACACGACGAGGAAGAACTCGGAGGCAGTCAAGGAGGAATCTCGGAAAAAGTTTAGTAGATGAGCAGTGTATTTTCCGGAGAACAATAGAAAGACAGAGAGAAAGGTGAACAAGGTTTGCAGAGATGCCGGAGAACAATAGAGAAAAGAGAAAATCGTGCCGAGAAGTTCAAGGGTGGTGCCTTATTTTTACTTCCAATCCGCAAAAGCCATATTGAAGGACGAGTACACAAAAAGGACGGCTGCGATACCCCCAGAAGAGCCATCCCACGCATGTCGACTCCTCTTGCGCATCATTTCCAAAACTTATCGACAAGCACCCCATCTTACCAGCCAAACAACATGCCGCACACTGGCGGCGTTACTCCCGACTACCCGAGGGCCGGCACTCCCCCCCGTCGAAACTCCCAAGCCGAGGCCGGCTACCCGAACGGGAACAGTCATCGCCAGTCCTACGACAACCAGCCAGACCAATTCATGGGCCAAGAGCAGGAGGCGGAGCCCGCCGAGGACGATGAACCAGCACACATCCCTGTCGATGGGACGAAACGGTGGCCTTCCCCCATCAACCCCATCTCTCTTACCAAGAAACAGATACTCTGTGGGCTCTGCGTCAGCCGCCACTACAAGGATGGGTCTTGCCCGTTCCGCACATACGTGGCAAACTTCCACCGCTTCGTTGGAGGGTTGCTGTACATGCAGGTTCGGCCTGGTGTGTTCCACAAGGTGGTAGTTGAGAAGGAGGAGATCCCCGAGGTGGCCTGGCTGCGATATGAGTATAGAGGTTCTGGAAAAAAACGAGGATAGGAACCAATGGTTCCGAAGACCCGAAGTCCACTACGAGTGGGCGCTTTCCGTTAGGGCTTGGACTCTCCACCACGAGACCAAGGAGAAGAGGGATGAGATGTACCAGTTCTGCCGGATGCAGGGGTTCAAGGTGGTCACTCACGAGAACGAGTACATTATCGATGCCGCGAGTGGGAACCTAGAGGAGACCAAGAGAAAGAGGCAGCGCTACTAGTTTGTGAGTTAGTATACAGAGCCAAGAGCCAATCAGAGAGAAATCATATGACTGATGCTTACATAGAGCCTGACTGTATTCTCGAGGGAGCTTCGGAACTGGAGGGTCCGGTCGTGTTCAACCGAGATCGGATAGAGGAGGTCTGCGAGGGCATAGAAGTTTAGTTCAACCTACGCTAGGTGGTGGATGAATGCCGTGATGGTGAATGCATGGAGTTTCCTGACCATAGTTAACACAAGTAGCTTTGCGACTCAAGCAATCAAAAGACGAGGAAGTCCGGGTGCGCGGAAGAAGATAGTGGAAGCAAATGTCGGGAGTTTGAGAAGTGGCACTTCTGTCGGGCCAACGCATCTGTTACATGAGCGTGTCTTTACACAAGTCCTATACTGCTACCTTTTACAGTTCAGACCCAAGCCAAGCGAAACAACCCAAGAATCAGGAAACAGTCGGTGTACGGCCAACCAGGACCTTTGTTGACTGCACCCGGATACGACAAAACATCAACAAGATAGCCATCTAGCACTGCGACAAAGTGTTCGCGGGGATGTGCCCATCAAGTTAACCATCTAGTACTGCGACTCGTGTTCGTAGGGATGTGTTCAAGTCAATATCTGGAGCTGTAGGACAGAGCACAGTGAGTTCTACGGGAAATGTTGGAGGTACGACGAGGTTAGTGTCGGTCAAGTAAGCACCGAGCCTTTTGTCGTGGATACACTCATTTCCGAGCTAGGCTACTGATGGATGGAGTTCTACCCGGCGCCCCGCAAGAGGGAGCGCTATGGGGTAGGCTCGCATAGTTCTGCCGGCACCGAATACGCCCGATCGAGAGGTAAGTAGTGGCAGCTCGGGGACGAACTGCAAGAGTGGGAGGGGGATGTAGTGCAATGGCATCGGCCATGTGCGGAGAGTGCCGATAGAGAGTATGGCGGAGGTGACCGATAGGAGCGAGGGAGCGCTTAGCGATCGGAGAGAAGGAAGTTGGAAGAGAGATATCCATACCACGATATACATACATACAGAGATATACAGCGCAAGGCAGGACCTATATAGTGATACTCAGAGAGAGCCATAAGGCATATTGCATATATCTAGTACTATATCAGTCTACCACTACTACAAGGCCACAACACATCCAACGTACAACACAACAACTCTATCCACCACAACCACACCTTTTATGAGACCGGGTGTATAAACTGTTACCATTACCAACACAACCATACGGCAACCTAGCTGGTATCCAACATACGATATCATCACCAACAGCCAAACCTTGGGAGGCTATATTCCCTAGTGGCACTCATCGACCTACTTCCGGATACCACGACTGGCGGGTGACAGGCGGACGGAACCTAATACAAATAGGAAGGCGGGGTGTTCCCACTACAGCGGGCGGAATGCCTCTGACGTAATTTTTGTTGTTGTTGGTAGCATCTCACTTCACTACGCCTTCGTGCTCTGTTTTCATTGTAAAAACCATACTTTCTTAAACATTCATTTACTCAAAATGCTCACTATCTATACAATAACTCTCAAAAGACATTTACAAATTCCATCCTCCACTGTCGGGCAAATGACAAGAGATGGGTAGGTATCGCGAGGTATGAGCTCCTCGTTTGATGAACCACCAGCTGCTGTAGCTAGTACTACCCTCTCTCTCCACATCCGGATAGTTCATCTTCAAGTACACATCCTCTTGCTCAATGGCAGATACGCACAACTCACACCAAAGTTGATTCGGAAATACCTTCTCATATCAGGCCTCACTACCCACCAAGCATCCCACCAGACCTTATCCAACCCTTCCGCGTGGCGTTGCAAGACAAAGTCGGCGATACTGATTAAAGTCGAGGGGATTTGAAGCGGAATTTTCTGTTTATGTTTGCAGAATGTTTTCTCGTTGCATTCCGCGTCGGTAACGTAGGGCTTGTGGCAGGTGAAGTCGGCTTCGGATGCCCATGGGAGGTGTTTGTGAGTATCTTTCTCCCAATGAGAGATTACTGTAACCATTTCACCCAGTTCACCTGCCGTGGGATTAGATCAGCCGACTCTCAAAAGCAGCTCTTGTCTGGAACGAGCTCACGTAAGCACATCGCATCTGTAGTACCACCCTATCATCAGTAGCTGTATACTATATAAATAAAGTGATCTGAGAAACAGTTTTAGCTCATTATACTTGTCCAAAAAAGTGCTGAAGCGGAATGAGACCACTTGCCAATTTGCCTTGCTCGTCCGTGAACTCTGTGAATTGCCAAAAGAGTGGGGTTCCATTTGCCCAGAGTCGTATGAAACCGGGTCACAAAGGAGCCTGCTGTCTTGGTCGACCAGGAGTAGTAGTAGCTCTTTTGGCAGGCAAGGGGATAATAATAAGCGATGAGAGAATTCATTGACATTGTTTGTTCGGAAGTGGGCGGAACCTGGCGGGATCGAACGAATACGCCGGGCATGCATGCGTACGAGAGTAGAGGAGCCAAGTTGAATGAAGCTGGGGTTTGTAATCAGAAGTTTGTAATCAGCATTAGGAATGGACGCGTCTATTAGCTTTCGACGCGTTCCCGCTTTACGTGTCTGCCTTAAATTCCAACCCGCCACTCTTCTCTGTCTTTTTCTTTTATCGCCTTGTCACCCTATCCCCCCCTCGTCAACAGGACCAATATCCTTCCCGCCCCTTGCGGCAGTGAAAATCGAAAGAATACATCAACAGCCGCCCGCCGGCTCCATCAGGACTCTTCGCGACACGTTCGTACGTTGTTCTCTGGATACTCGATATAAAGCTCACCGCTGACTGTCTTTTCAGCTGCAGACACCAGTAGCCCCGTAAACGTCGTCCCTCTACCACGCCCCTCTCCGCCACCCCTACCCCCTCCTGGCGATGCCGAACACGCCCTCACCCGCGTCCTCTACTTCCACCGACGAGACGACCCTGCCCACCCCCGAACACCCCTACATCCTATCCCGATCCCCCTCCCCATCATACGACAGCGTCCAAGACATCATGCCGTCCGACAAGACGGATGAAGATGTCTTTTCACCCACGGCGAAACCGCAGATCACGACGCTCCACTACGAAAGCCCGGTTGAGCGCAGCTCCGATTCGACGCCGGGGAGCATACCCAGCATATCTGTTGAAGACACTGTCGAACCAGAGGTGGGGGATGGGGCTTCGCCAACGCCGTACGCCAAGCATGGCTCTGCGTTGAAGGGTCGTGCCCCGCCCCCACCGATATTCCTCCGACGATCCGTTGATGGCCAAGACGATGCAAGCGCTGAGCCTGCCTCTGCCCCCGGCACTGCACCGCGTAGCAGCCACCCCTACGCCGCCTCCAAAGGCCTCAACATCTCTGGCGTGTCCATGCCCCAGATAACTGGGGGTCCTGTAGTGGAGCAAGGCGATGAAGGACTTGACGGTCAGGAAGAGCAGGACGCGCTGCCAGAGCTCGTCTCGCCCCACCGACTTAACTTTGACAATTCCTCCAATGCGCCTGTTAGCCCAGCTTGGCAATCATTCGACTCGCCCTCGGCGTACTCGCCATCGTTCAAACGGCAATCATATCCCCGGTTCCCATCGCAATCCAACCTCGACGTCCCTTCACCTCTCGGCCCCAAAAGTCGGCAGCACGAGCCGACGTCGCATCATGGTATCCACTCTAGGAACCTGTCTTTGTACTTTCCCCAGCCGGGGAGTGTGCCGCCAAGAGAGAATGATGAAGGAGCAGGACTGGCGCCGAGTCCGGAAATGGCTACGACGACCCTCATACCCAGTGCGGACGAAGATCGAAAAGTGTTTGGAGGCGCTGGCAATTGGAGTTTCGGGCAGGCCAGACCAGAGGGTCAGGTGGGGCTATTGACGCCTGATGTGAAACGGAGCAAAAGGCGGGGTCACCATGCAAGTCAACCTTTTCCCAGATTGATCACAATCACTGACGCTTTCAAAAGCATAAACACTCCTTATCCCACAACTTTTTCTCCTTCCTCGACCCAACAGAAACCAACCCCACACTCTCCAAAACCGAACCCTCAGCTCCTCCACCCGATGCCACACCCGCCCCAGTCCCCATGCCCCGCTTCCCATCCACCACCACCGACTCTCTCTCTCCCATGTCTGCTTCAAAACTAGACCACTGGGGCCGCTTCTTGCTATCATTCGCGGTGCTAGAATTCGTGATAGGTGCGGGATTGTGGGTGGAAGGGCAGATGAGCGGGTGGAGATGTTTGGCGGGAGTGGGGTATCTGGTGGTTTTTGATGCGTTGGGAGCTGCTGTGGGGTATGTGGAGAGGAAGGAAGGAGGTGGGTGGAGTAGTGTAAGACGGCCTTACGGGTGCGTATATCTCAAAAGCAGTGGGGATTCTCGCTGACGATAGATCAGACCATCACGATACGTAGCGCTGCTGTACTTTGGTCAATGCCTCTTCCTCGTCTTTGCCGCAGTCTACATTGCGAAAGAATCGATCGAGCAAGTCATCCTCGGCGCCAATGCGCATGAACATTCTGTCGGTGGGCACGGGCACGAAGGAGGAGGAGGGCATTCGCATGGGCATAGTCATGGAGGCGGGGAAGGAGAAGAGGAGAGGGCGTTCCCGGTGTTCTTGTTGATCTGTGCGGCGGTTGCGAGTTTGTTTGGGGGTGGAGTCCTGGGCAACCATGCAAAGTTGGTTGATGGTGAGTCTTTCCTATACGAGGGGATGATTCCAAGCTAAATGAAAATGGTAGCTGTGGGGTCATTGTTCTTGACGCCGACGTACATGATGCTACCGTTTGTCTCAAAACTGCCGTCATTGTTTGGGAACCCTTTCACGTTGACTGTGGCGGGGGCGAGTGTCGGTATCCTTGTCAGCACTGCGATCGTCCCCTCGTAAGCGCCATCACAAAGATAGCCCGAGTTCAACTAACGTGTTTCTTCAGATCATCCCTACACTCTGTCGACGCTCTCATCTCCCTCCTCCTAACCATCTTCACCTCCGCCCTCGCCTACCCCGCCACATCCTTCTTCGGCCACATCCTCCTCCAAACCGCGCCCCCCTCTTCAACCCCCCAAATGTCGGGCCTCAAAAAAGCCTTGCGCGAGGTGAAAGAAGACCGGCGCGTGCTGGGGCTTGGGATCGTGCGGTGTTGGGCTGTCAGTGTTGGGAAAGGCGGTTGGGATGATTATGACCAACAAGGGCCTGGGAGCAAGGCGGGAAGTATATCGTCTCCTGTCGTCTCCCCTCGAGGATCGATGGAGTTCAATTTCGCATCCTCCTTTTCTGCTTTTACCCCCGCCGCATCCAACTCGACGGCTTCGAGCTACTTTGCCACACCAACGTCAAAAGAAGAAGCCTCCGCGCCCTTGGTAGTGACGCTTACAGTGCATGTGCACCCCGACTCGGCGGATGGGGATGTGTTGGATGTGACGAGATTGGCGTGGGGGAAGGTGAATCAGGCGGTGGGGAGGGGAGGGGGGGAGGGGGAGGTTAGTGTTTGTGTGAAAAGAGGGTGGGAGGGGATTGAAGAGACGTAGTTCGTATCATATGGATCTGTGGCATAGCACCCCTGTGAAGTGGACAGTGAATGCTCGGGTCCCCGACATTCCCGCCCGCCTTGTAAACGCGGTGGCCCAAATAAATTACGCGAAAAGTCGCGTCAACCGCGTTTGTCCATTCTGCTCTTTCCTTTCCATCCCACCATCCCATCTCATCATCATCCAACATGTCAGACAGGTCACAGTCCCCAGAAGAAGAGCCCAGGAGGGGCGGCAGAGTCAGGACGCAGGTCGCCAAGTTTGACGCCAGCCAGCCGGGTAGGTCTCTCGCGTCATGTTCTCACCGACGCGTTAGCTAATGTTCGGTCAGATGGCAAGAAGGGGAAGAGAAAGCAGGCGGAAGAGGACGATGAGGATGAGGTGGGTATTCCGAATCAGAGGGGTGTGGGCTGATCAGGTAGCAGGAGGAGTCTGAAGAAGACGAGTCGGATAACGAGCCGACGCCCAAGAAGAAACGGGCTCCCAAAGCGGCTGCCCCCAAGAAACCCAGAGCTTCAGCTGCTGCTGCCCCAAAGAAGAAGAGGGCCAAGAAGGCGGCGCCTCCTACAGCTGAGGGTGAGGCCAGCCAGGCGGCGGAACCGGAAGAAAAGACCGACTCGCCTCTATACAGTAAGCGCGCCTTCCTTCCCGCACCTTTCCCAGCTAACATCCACCAGACGCCCTGCAACAACCCGACATCGCCCTCCAACCGCTCATCGACGACTGGATCGAGACGTACCAGCAAGCCGCCGGCGATGAAGTCTCGGAGCAAACGGCTATACATGAGCTTGTCGTATTCTTCATCCGCTGTTGCGGCATGTCTACCGAGATTGAGCAGGCTGAAGCGACGGATGACGATGGTATACCCGACACCATCGAGAGAATACAAGATGAGAGTGTGCGGGTTGCTTTGGCGACGTACCCGCTGATCAGCAAGGCCAAGCATCTCAAGCCGTTCAAGTCCAATCTGAACGAGTTTCTGCAGCACTTTATCGACTCGCTGGCGCTCACGCCTATCATCTTTTACACCGTCGACACCACCCCGCACTCCTCTCTTCTCCTCCCGCTGCTTCTCAATTGGCTGATGTGCATGTCTTCATCGCCTCTCCGTCCCATACGCCACACTTCGACCTATATCACCCACAAGATGATCACCGCCTTGTGTGATGTTGCGGCGCAGGTCAGTAAAGACCTTAGCGTCAAGCAGAGACAGAGAGACGCGGAAGTGCGAAAGGCTGGGAATGGGGCTGCTGCTCAGAAGCGAGTCAAGGATGCCGAGGGCAAGGTCAAGGAGGAGCAAGAGAGAAAGGCGACATTGGAAGCGATCATGAATGAAGTGTTTGACGTGTGAGTGCTCATCTGGGACAGACAGACGGTTCTGACGATACGCAGGATGTTTATCAATCGAGTTCGAGACGCCGACCCCGCCATCCGAACCGACTGTCTCCGCGAACTCGGTGTCTGGGTCAAAAAATACCCCGAGTACTACTCCTCCTCCTCCACCCTATCCTACTTTACCCGAGGCTGCAACGACCTCAACACCCATGCCCGTCTCGAAACCGTGCGCGCCCTCGCCTCCCTCTACTCGCGTGAGACATTCGTCAACAGCGCCCGCACGCTTACGATGCGCCTGGCACCGAGGATCGTCGAGATGGCGACCAAGGATATCGACTTGTCTGTGCGGGTCGCTGCTATTCAGATCATCACCCATATCGACAAGACGGGGATCTTGGAAGACGAAGACGACGATCTGCGGGACCAGGTTGCAAAGCTCGTCTTCGACCAAGAGCCGCGGATCCGAAAAGCCGTCGGAGGCTACATTGTCAATCTCTGGGAAGAGCGTAAAGACGGTATGAAGGCTGTATGGTCGGGTTTGAGGGCGAATAAGAAGAAGCGGGCGGGAAAGACGACGGAAGAGGAGATGTCGACCAGGCTCGAGTGGAAGTCGCTCGCGGCGTTGTTGGTGTATACCTACAAGTCGCTTGATATTGATGCGCAGCAGCAGTCAGAAGTGGTGGGCAAGCAGTCGGCGTTGCTCCCCACGCCTTCCTCCCCCCCGATGACGCGCGCGATAGCTGCCGTGGAAGCGATCTCTGCGGAACAGGAGATCTGGAGAGACTGGGAGAGCTTGGCTGATTATTTGCTGTTGGACCACTCGACGTCGGAGGAAGATATGTGGTTGTTGAATGAGGATGAGGAGACGTTTATGCTCCAGATCTTCCTTGCTTGTATCAAACACGAAGTGAGTAATCATTACAGGATGGTGGGGATGGCGCTGACGATAGCAGGACGAGGAAGAAGAATCGGAGCGCACAAAGACGCTCATCAAAGTCCTTCCACGCCTTTTGCCCAAGCACCAAGCCGACATTGGCCGAATTGCCGGTATCCTGTCCATCCCTCTCCACATGGAGCTCAACCTATACCTCGACATGCGCATGACCCCCGCTTACGAATCCCTCTGGGACGACCTCACCAAACAATTCCTCCACCACACCTCCCCCACCGTGCTAAACCCCGCCATCCAAGCCATCAACAAGCTCAACGCCAACTCTCCTCTGGCGAATGTGAATGAAGCCAAGCTGGGCGAGCTGGAGGAAGCGCTCTTTGCGGGGCTGAGAGATGTTATTGGGAGCGAGGATGTGGCGCTTGTGACGTTGGAAGATGACCAGATTGGGCAGTTGGAGGCGACGTTGTTGAGGGTGACGTTGTTGCAGAGGAGTATGGATATGACGGAGGTTATGGAGGATGAAGAGGGGCAGCAGAGTAGTGGATGGGATATCATCTGCGCTTTGGCGGACCGAGGTAAACTCGGGTATAGGGAAGAAGCTACGGTGAGTGCTGCGATCGTAAGGTAGACACTGCTGACTTTTTTTGCTTCAGATGGTCGGATACGCCGTCCAAATCGTCTTTTTCCACATCACATGGCTCTTCAAGCGCTTCACCGCTGAAGACGCACAGGACGCCGACAAAGTCACCACCCTCAAAAGTCGACGCGATACCGCACTCGAAATGTTCCAGCAGTTGTCCCTGGGCGAGACTGCCAACACGGCTGATTCTGTCCGACGACACGCCTTTATATCATTCATCAACACCTACGTGCTATTCTCCAAGAGGAACAATGCGGCTGCTGGAAAGGCGTTGCCTGCTGCTGCGGGGGTCGCGGCGCTGAAGATGGAGGACGAGCTGCAGCACCGGCTGGGCGGGGCTTTCCAAGGCTCTATCGAGAAATACGCCGCGATTGTCGAAACCCGCCAAGCTGGTCGCGATGAAGAGCAGGAAGGGGAGCCAGACCTTACACCGCAGGAAGTACAAGACGATTTCGTGTTTTTCCAGCTCGTCTCTGTCTTTGTGGGTGCGGTCAGATGTGGGATCCTCGATGTGGACCATGCGAAAGAGCCTCTGGCCCATTATGGGCGATTCGGCGCCACGTATGATGCGATCGTCAAGAGGCTGGTGGATGTTCTCCGGGATGAGGGAATTTATAACAAGGAGGCGGATACCGTGCAGCATGTTGCTGGGAATGCTCTCGAGCAGGTGAGTCTTTTGATTCGCTGAGGGACGTGTGCTGATGAATGATAGTCCTTTGACATCTTCCTCGAGTCCGATGTGGACGAACCGTCCGCCCCCATCGCCCTCGCCCGACTCATCACCACTGCCTTTGTCATCCAAGGCTCCCAATTCACCATCCTCCGTCAACTTCACCCGTCCGACGTGTGCGACTTCCACATCTCCGCCCTCGACTACTGCTCCCGCAAACTCAGCAGCGCAGTCAAGTCGGAGAGCACTGCGCGGAACAAGGAGCAAAAGGCCAGAGCGGTCAAGAGGCGCTATGCCGTCGTTACCTTTTTCAAGGTGCTTGTACCACTTTTGGGAGCTGTGCAGGGGAAGGACGCTCTGAAGATCAAGAGCCATCTTGAGGATGTGATCGAGTCTTCTGGGGTACACGTCACTTCAAACAAGGGATTCGAGGGGTACAGGCAATATGAGAAGAAGCTTGTGGCGATTGCGAGTAAAGACCCCGTCGTCCGGGTTCTCGCAAAGACTGCTGCGCCCAAGAAGGTGCTGGAAGAGGACACGGAGGGAGATGAGAATGTGGAGGATGATGAGGAAGATAGAGAGGTCACGCCCACGCCCGAGAAGAGGACTCCGAATAAGGCCGCGGGTAGGCAGAGGTCGGATACTATCTCTCAACCATCCCCCAACGGTTCGCAAAGCCGCTCTCAACACCAATCCCAATCTGACTCTTCCCTCACCCCCACTTCACCCAAAACCAACGGCGCCGGCAAGCACGGCCCGTCCCCATCCCAGTCCCAGTCTTCGGCAAAGTCGTCGCAGAGAAAGAAACACCCCAGAGAAGAGAATGAGGAGGATCTCGAACTGGATTTGGACGAGTCGGTAAGAGGGAATGAGGATGCCGAGCTGGATCTTGATTTGGATCTGGATATGGATGAAGGTGTGAGCGAGAAGGAGAAGGAGAAAGAGCCGAGCGAGGAACCTGCTGTGAAACGGCGAAAGACAAAGAGAGGATAGTCGGAGTTTGAAGTCTACATGGGGCTTTGGTGTAATACTTACGAAACAAACTTTTCCGGAAATCTATGCGATTATTGAAAGCGATTATGCTGTCAAGCACAGTCTTTATCTTTGCGGTTTCGAGCGTTTCCGAATAACGGGGATTTCGTGTCCATCCATCCTTCATTCCACCCGCCGATCCTCGCCTGTGATTATACCCTAAAGCAGTACGCATATTCATCGCTCAACATCATGTCTACATAGTTGTTTGACAAGGAGATATACAAGCTCAGGACAAGGGGTGAAGTTTGGCCTATGATCTCGGTTGTGGTGGGGGTAGCTCAATCAGGTTGTCACCAATGAGCCTCGTATTATTTGCCTATCATAGAAGGTGCAAGCATACTTCTTTACTGCTATAGCGAATAAGAAGTATGTTGAGTGTTCAAGTAAGACTGCTTCCCAGCCCAAGGGGACAGAGCAACTGGGAATGCCGCTCGAAAAATAAACACCATCTCCGCACGATTCTGCAAAGGCCCTCAGCGCGTTGTACTTCTCCTGGAAGTCATCAGGTGAAATTAGTTCTGCGATGAATATCCATCTGTTGCTCACATCACTGCGGTCGCCCTCCATATCCATGCCATCCGCGGGTATGGGGCATTCATGATCACCAGTGTCTGACATGCCCCACTTGACGTCAGAGGCATTCCGCCCGCCAAGTTTCCGCCGCCCCACCTGATCTTATCGCTGCCGCCCGCACATCTTCGAACATCACAAGGTTATAATCACTGCTGATTCGTACAGTCTATCCTCTTACTTCATTATTTCCTTACAGCTCGAAGTCACCTACGATGTTGATCAACCAAGACAGCAGGCTCTTGGGATCTTATTCCGGGGAAGTTATTTCTGGGCTATGGTCTTATCCGCAAGACCATGAGTTTGACATCAACGAGGAAAGAGAGGGGAGAGCACCGGATATTGATTTTTGGAAAGAGATAGATAAAGGGTGGTGGCCTGACGGCGAATTTGTGTGTACGACAGCACACCAGCAGCAGCATAAGCTCTCGGCGCACAACAGGGCCGCGCGACACATCAAGGAGGAGCGAGATGAGACTAGTGGTGCTGTGATGTACCGGTATAAAGAGTATCAGTCGACATGGGCAGCTGCTTTGATCAAGCAGTTCGCACCAGAGGGCAAGGTACGATCTTTGTGGTTTGAAGAGTTCATTGATGAGCAAGAAAGTTCGGCAAGTATCCTGATTCCAAATCTTTTGTAAAAGTATGACGGACTGATGCTATTTGTCAGATCACCCGCACTGATTTAGTGAAAGCATTCATGTGCGCCACGCAAATGTCGCATTTCCTCACTGGCCTCGTCATGACGCTTTATGAACGACGAAGCTGGGGGACGCTTCCGCCGGAGATGGTGTCGGACTGAGTAACCTTTAGTTCAAGTCTATAGACGAAGACACCGGCACGAAGCAGTTAAGAGTACAAAGAAGAAGAGTAATATGGAATAAGAAATTCGTTGTAATGGTTTTCTATAAGTCCGCGTAACTCCGTGCGTGGCGCACTCCTTCTGACACTCCCCTACAACTAATACCGCGAATTCTCTACCAATAGACACTGCTCGATTCCAGTCACTCAGACGTAGCTTCGTATTCTCCTACACGTCTTTCACGTCTCGCTCCTAGCTCCCCTCGCTTGCATCTCCCTCAGACACCTTTCGCTTCTCCAGCCCCATAGCTTTCACCGCCTTGCTGAAGAACTCAGTTGGAATGACCTTCGTGAGAGAATCTGCCAAGTTCTGAGCTGATGGAACATGGGCAAGTTCGATGCTGCCATCGGATATCTTCTCGCGCAGGAAGCCCAACCGAATACCCCAGTGTTTGGTTTTCTCGTGATGACTTGGGTTCTTGGCGACCGCGATGGCGCCCATGTTGTCGTTGAGGATGGTGAGAGGAGTATTGGGGATACTGGGGACCAACTCTTTGAGTAAGGACTGGAGCCAGATTGCCTGCCGGCCTGCATCCGTTGACGCCATGAACTCAGCCTCCACTGTCGACAACGCCACCGTAGTCTGCCTCTTGCTCCTCCAAGCTACTACCCCCCCAAACGCCCTAAAGACATATCCCGTAGTCGATCTTCTGGTGTCTAGATCCCCCCCCCAATCGGCATCGGCAAATCCAAGAGCTAAACGAGCTCCTGACTCCTTGTCATAACGCAAACAGAGGTCCAATGTACCTTTGATATAACGCATGACATGTTTGGCAGCTTGCCAATGAGCTAAGCTCCATTTGCTGAGATACCGAGAGAGGACACCCGCAGCATAGGACAGATCAGGACGGGAGATGGTAGAGGCGTACAGGATAGCACCGACAATGCTTGGGAAAGGGTGGTCTTTGGCGAGGGCAAACTCCTCATCAGTCGCAGGAACCGGACGGAAGGAGCTGGGAAGTGGAGACTTGACAGGGTTGCAGTCTTTGAGACCGTGTTGATCGAGGAGATTGGTAAGGTAGTGTTCTTGGGAGATGAATAGTTTTCGAGCTTCGCGCTCGCGGAAAATGTTGAATCCCAAGAAGTAGTTCACCGGACCGGAGTCTGAGCACGCAAAGGCCGCATGAAGGTTCTGTTTGAACTCCGCGAGACCAGCTTTGCTATTGCAGGCAATGAGCTGGTCGTCGACATGAATAGATAGCATGAGGAATTCATCCCCACGCCGGCGATAGTAAAGACAAGAGTCCCCCGTGGTGGGGATAAGCCCTTGAGTTTTGAGCCATTTGTCGAAAGCTTTGTTGAAGCATCTCGGGGCTTGACGAAGCCCATAGAGAGATTTGCGAAGGCGGAGGACTTGACCGTTGGGGATGGGGCTGTGTTCAGGGGGTTCGAGATAGATTTCCTCGTCGAGATCGCCATTGAGGAAGGCTGACTTGATGTCAACCTGGTCGCATTCGAGGTCGTAGTGATTGACAAGACCCAGAAAGACCCGAATTGAGTCCTTGTGAGCCACTGCGGAGAACAGTTCCCCATAATCCACTCCCTCTCGCTGATTGTATCCCTTCGCTACCCATCGCGCCTTATAGCCCGCCGGTTTCCCTGTCTCTCCATCCAACTTTCTCGCATACACCCATCTCGCCCCCATCACCCGCATCTTCTTTTCCCTTGGCACAACCTCCCACACCTTGTATTCTTCCAGCTTCTTCAGTTCCGCCTCCATCGCCTTGACCCAAGCATCCTTCTCCCCTGACCGCAACGCCTCTCTGTATGACTGTGGTTCGCCGAGCACGTTGGCAGCTAAGGCCAGTATATCGCGCTCGTCTTCCAATTTCAAATCCTCCATCTCAGCCATCAACCCTACCACATGGCCAAAGCTATGCCCGGAGCGCGTTGAGCGACCCGGAAGAGCATCGGCGAGTTCGTTGATAGTAGGAGGAGGTGGGTTACGGACCATTTCCCAGGTTTTGCCGGAGGGTAAGGGTGATGAGGCAGGTGACGGAGAGGCAGGTGGGGACGGGGGAGGAGACTGTTGTGGGGACGGGGGAGGAGACTGTTTTGGTGACAGAGGAGGAGAGGGGGTAGGGGAAGCTGGAGGTGGATGGGCAACCGGGAGGGGAAGAGGTACATCCAAGTCATCCAAGGAGAACTCCTCCATATGTGGATCCAGTGCCGGTGCCGCAGGTAGAGGTACCATAGCAGCAGTGGAAAAACGTACGTGTTTGGTTAATACGATCCGATGGAGTTTGGGATCCCAGATCCTGTACTTCTCTGTCCCTTCCGTGTAGCCGACCATCCGCCCTGGGTGGTAGCGCTCAGCCAGTTTACTAGCTGGGTTCTCCTCGCGGTAAAAGACATGAGACCCAAAAGGTTGTAGATGCTGGTAGGTGACAGGTTTCTGGTACCAGAGAGCGTCGGGAATGGTGCCGGATTTGTTGGGGACCTTGTTGCGGACGTATGCTGAATGCGCCGCGGCCTCTGCCCAGAAACCTGGTGAAAGACCGGACGTGATCAACTGGGTGCGGACCATGTTGAGGATAGTGAGGTGGACGCGTTCAACCCTGCCATTCTGGGCATGGTCGCCGGGAGGTACCCGAATGTGTTCGATACCCAAGTTTGCCATGTATTCCTCCCACTCCCTTGACACAAATTCTCCACCGTTATCCGACCTTATCTTTTTCACCTTCACGCCCAACTGTCTCTCCACGCGTGCAATATACTTCTTCATCTTGTCGAAAGCCTCTGACTTGTGGCGAAGAAAGGAGAGGTGTATCTTTCTTGTGTGATCGTCGAAGCATGTAAGGAAGTAGCGATTGCCGTTGATGGAAGCAGAAGACGCCGGTCCCCAGAGGTCAATGTGTACTAGACCCAAGGGAATCGTTTCTCGGATTGCGCTAGGCGGCGATGGTAGACGAACACCTTTACCCTGTATACATGCCGCACACTCAAACTTTCGTATCTCTTCCTCGGAAACCCTATCTAGACCTTTCAGGCCACCCAGCTTAGCTAGCTTAGCAAGGGTGCGGACGTTGACGTGTCCTAGTCGTGAATGCCAGACTGCAACAGAGTCAGTATAACTCTGTGCAACCAAAGCAGTGTCACTTGCCTGGATGGTGTAAAGGCCAGAAGAGGAGAGGGACGAGCAAAGGAGAGGAGTGCGGGAGGCGTCGACCAAGAGGGCACCCTGACTCGAGATAACCCATTCGCCACCTTCGGGTTGACGACGGCAGGAGAGAAGGTTTTTATCGAGACCGGGAACCACGTAGACATCCTTGAAAGTAACCCCGTTGAGGAGGAGGGTCCCTTTCTCGGAGACGGCCAGGCGTTGTCCATTGCCAACACGAACAGTTCGAGGAGTGGAGAGGGGACGGAGGTCGTGAAGAAGGGCGGGGGAGGACACCATGTGTTCGGTGGCGCCCGAGTCAACCACGAAGGTGCGGTCGAGACCAGTAGAGTTGACCTGGTCATTGTTGATGACAACGTAGGCAGAGTCATCGTCGCTGTTCTCTTCGAGGATGGCAGAGGCAGCCCAGCAGTCAGGAAGTTGACCTGACTGCTTCAGTTTGTGGAACTGGTCCTTGGCCCAGCAATTCTCGTTCGTGTGGTTGGCGGATGCGCCATGAAAGACACAAGCCTGGCCAGGGGGAAGAGGAGAAGACTGCTTCTTCTTCTTTCCCTTCTTTGACGTTTTCCCGGCAGACGGAGGGTTTGCCTCCCCACCACCCTCACCCATCCTGGCGACTAGAGCACTCGGACCCTCTACACTCTCCTTCGCTCGATCCTGACGACGCCTCCACTCGTTGTTGACGGTCTCAATGACTTTCGCCAGTGAAAACACCTCCTGGAGATGGAAGTGTTGGATAAGGTTGTCGTAGGAAGGGGGGAGAGCATTAAGGAAGAGGTAGGCGGCGCTCTCGTCGGGCAGAGCATTGGGTCGGGTTGAGAGGAGAGTGGTGTAGGCAGCTCGCATCGTTCGTAGAATAGGAAGAGGGTCTACCCCTTCGGCAATTCTGGTAGCGCCGATGGTTCGCCACAGAGCAGGTACTCGAGTTGAAGTCGTGTTTGAATATGATCGAGTCAATTCCTCCCAGAGGAGTTTGGGGTCTGGACGGTCATAATCTCGCGCTTCGGGAGAGAGTGCCTCTTCCACCTCGTCGGAGAGGAACGCGTAGATGACCCCCAAAGCCGCTTCCTGAGAAGCAAGTTGAGCTTCTTGGCTGGGAGTAAGGGTTTCGGCAAAGGAGAAGAAGACGGGTGTGGCTCGAAGAGTCTGTCGGAGGTTTTTGCGCATAAGCAACCCCTGGACTTGGAAGCTCCATTTCTCGAAATCGCCATCTCCGGTCAAAAGCTTGATCTTCTTCCCTTGAGACATGTTGGCCTCGCCTTGAGACATGTTGGTCTCGGTTGTGGACTCCATGGTATTTTCTCTCTGTTGATCTTGACTTTAAAGGGCAACGAGGCTCATAACCTGTCGGACTGAGTAACCTTTAGTTCAAGTCTATAGACGAAGACACCGGCACGAAGCAGTTAAGAGTACAAAGAAGAAGAGTAATATGGAATAAGAAATTCGTTGTAATGGTTTTCTATAAGTCCGCGTAACTCCGTGCGTGGCGCACTCCTTCTGACAGATGGAGCGAGAGCTGATCCTTCGATACTATGAAGTGGGTCCCCGCAATCGCAATAGAAGAGTTCTATATGACGGCTGCTGATGATAGCTTGCAAACATAGATGCTGTATGCTGTACGTGAGTGGCAACACCAGACTTGGGTTCTATCCTTGGAGATGCCAGCTGATTCGATGTGATGCAGGCGAACTAGGCCCAATGCTGGGCATGATCTCTCACTGGGAGAGGGGCCATCACAAACCCCGTCGATGGGTACCGGATGTTACATTTGCTTGGTCTAAGCCCCTCGATCCCAGCACCGTCTTCTACCAAGAGTGCGAGCACAAATTTGCGATGGCAATTCCTTCAACCTTTATCAGTGTGGCCAAGCTAGCGTTGAAACGCCACGAGGAAGGTATGGATAAGATCTGGTGGGATGCTTGGTGGATAGTGAGGCCAGATATGAGAAGGTATTTCCGAATCAATTTTGGGGTAAGGTACGAATACTTGTCAGTCCAGGAAGAGGACATATATTTGAGGATGAATTATCCCGATGGACGACAAGTGGTGGAATCTGACACGGCGTATCGTAATTTTCCAAATTCCAAGCCTTTAGATCCCTGGTCATGTCAGGTAGGCCGTCCCAGTTTGAATGAGGATGAGCCACTGATTGGAATCAGGAGGTTGCCAGCAACTTTTATGCCCAAGCATATGTCAGACAACCTGACTCCGAAGTCGCATCATCTTCATCTGCGTCATCGTCGTCGGTCTCGAGTTTGAGAACTGTTATCGGTGATAGTTCAAGCGCGTCCACAAAGACCCTAAAACACCACAAGGCAACGGGTGAGTTGAGAACTAAAATCTGCTCTGGAATTTTCCTGACTCTGGGGCAGATGAGGGGGCAAGCGCCCCAAAACCAGCCTTTGTCCCAATAATATCCGTGCACGGCTGGAGTATCCTTCACGCTAATCCGGTCGAGGCTCATCGTCACTGGGCTGTCAACACTTATTTGCGGGATCATATACGTCCTTATATACCCGAAATTCACTGGGTATGGCTCGATCGTCCACGAAATAAGTCAGTAGGGTAGGCAAGAGCAACCAGATAACCCTTCCCAAAGTGTTCTTCTTTTTGTCATTTTTCTTTCGCCATTTCTCGGTGCATGTATGTCTGAGTGTGACCCACACAAGTGTCTGACATATGATTCATACCAGGCCAATATATCATGTCAATCGAAGATGCATACTGTCGCCCCTAAGGCTATACCTTCTGACCCACTTATCCCCCAATATTATGTCCCTTGCACGTACCCATGAATACGCTGGAGCTGCAAGGGCGGGTGGGCTATTATGGCGGTGGTGATGGGTTCCGAACGGGTTCCGAATGCTAGAGCTCGCCGTGCACTACGCATGTATATAACGACGCTGCAGACGAAACCATAAAACGATAGCCTCATGCCACCTGACATCTGTTCCACATTTGTTCTGAAAGCTTGAATGACACAAAATTGCCAAATTTCATCCACGAAAACGCCCAGAAAACGCCTCTCTGGCCAGTCGTCCATCAGGCAACAACGGTAACGAAGTATTCACTGCACGGCTAAGAGAGCTGCTCCCTGGACGTCCCCAACCAGTCCGTGGATACAGTCCTCCAAAATTTGCATGCGTTATCACCTTCTGTCCGGACAAACTCAGTCAATGTGGTACGATGCAATGAAGAACAGTATCAGTACAATGTGGGGCCCATATCCGGAGTCGCCCCTCAGTGACAAATTGAGTCTAGAATCAGCTGGGGACCATATCCAGTGCAAAGCTGACTAGCTGCCCCGAGCGGGTATCTCAGGTGTCAAGCAAGCATAGAGAACCTCCCATCGCTGGATCGTGATATGACGGGGCCATCAGAGTGCAGGTTCGTTCTGTTTGTTTGTTTGTTTGTGCGGCTCAGTCGGTCGCGCCTGGGTGCGAGATGGGTTATGAGATCTCCCAAAAAGCTACAATCACGGGGTATGGCCCGCTAAGCAGTATGCAGTACCATATAGCTCATGGCCTCTGCTAGCAGGCCTAGTCGCCGCTCTGTGCGCCTTACATAACCTTCCTTTGGCCAGACTCTCACATACCCTCTGTCTAAACCCTCACCGTATTCACATCTCTCTTCTCTACCACAACTCTACAACATGTTCGCACAACAATACCAGCCCCTGCCCCTGCCTCACCACCTCCAGCTCCAGCCCCCCCAGCCCCCCCAGACCCAACCCCTGCCCCAGCAGCCCCAAGCTCCCACCCGCTGGCAGAGATGGAGCCTTCTTCTACGAAATGCAATCAGTGAGTGAGATCCTCGAGCCAACATGTACTGGATCTGATATACATTCAGTCTGTGCCCTGTCCTTGTCTACAGCATGCCTGGCTGTTGGGTTTTGTCTCAACGTCACGCAGTGAGTGTCGATAAAACTTGTCTCATATTGAGGGAAACACTGATCCAGTTTATCAGTCCGACGGTTGCGGGTGGCGCTCTGCGCAGCTACGCCGGCCCAGGCTTCTGGATTCTTGGCGCCTTGCTCTGGCTCCCCGGTGCTATCGCCATCTGGAGCAGGGTACCGGGCGCTGAGTCGACGGAGAGGCGCTGGCTTGGGCTGTTCATGGCCGTGTTGGCTGTGGGCATTATCAACACGGTGGGCAAGATCGTGAGCGGACATGTCTTCTTCGTCACGGATCAAAATTCTAACTTGCTCGATAATCTAGGTCCTCTCAGCTTACAGAGACGAGTAGGTTGTCCCGCCGTGCTGGCGAGAGAAAGAGGCTGCAGTTGTCCCGTCCTCGACATGTCCATGTATTTATCCAACTGCTTCCAGATTACGCTCATAGACTCATCCGGCGACGGGATCCACGTTGAACCATTCAGCTGAGATGACCAGTTTCGGGCCGGGATGTCCTAAGGGACTGCAGCAGTTAGGTACACCATCATCTCAAGCAGAGCTCAACCCAAACATGCATACCCGCAGTCCTAACCCTATATCTTCCAAATCAAACTCACATACATCATGCGAATCTGTATACGTAACCTTGTGTATTCGGTATTCGGCTGCCGCCGCCCTATGTATCTGATCCTGCATTTCTATCTTTCTCTTCTCTTTCTATTCCATCTTTCTGGTTTTCCCCCGCCCTGCATATACCCCCGCCACCGAGCACACCGCCGACAAGCAGCAATCCTCGGTGTCTCGTCAGCCCTGTGTCCCCCGCCACTGTTCGCCAGCATCCATCATGGCAACCAGCGTCTTCGGAGCCCTGGCTCCACCAGCGCCACTGAGCTCTGAGCCATGTTGTAGCACTCCACTGGCATAGTACTCCACTCGTTATGAATACGGGTAAGCACAGCTCCCATCGCGTCGCTGAGCGCCGCTGATAACATCTCTAAAGCCATCATCCCCACCACGCCGCCTCTCTTCGACGACCCCAGTCATTCAACCTTGGTGGTCCGAGCGCGCCACCAGTGAAGGATCGGTCAACATTCCATTTCTAGTAAGCCATCACATTTGGTTCGATGATGTATAGCCCGCTGATACCGTCCTCATAGTCCGATAGATATACAATCCTACCACACGTTGGTATATCGCGTTGACAGCTACGACGATGACGGTCTCAATCACTACTCCAGTGCCCGGGCAGTCTGCGCAGAGAGATGACTGAAAGACAGGTCAGTCGACTTATCTGCAATCATTGCCGTATACTGACGATGCCTCCACAGCCTCTTCCTCCGCATGTACGCCAAGAAAGCCTCGACTTCTACTGTATAGAGCCGCGCGAGACCAACATTCTCCTTCTCGATCCGACACCTTCTGGCCTGCTGCGTGGCAACAGGCAGTATCTCATCTCCTCTCATTACCTACTACTGCGAGTCATTTCACCCCCCCATGTTGCGGCTTCACTGACTTTCTCGTAGCCAACATCGGCGCCTTCTACCCACCCTCTCGCTTTCCCACAATCTTCGACGTATGACCAGACGCGAATCCTCCACGACTACTGGTGGAGCGTCGATGTCATGACGATCCACTGCCCGACTTGCAAAGGGAATCCTGATCGAGCGCGCACACCACGGTTGTCTCGAGCGTCTTGGGGTGGCTGACGACAAGTCGGTTCCAGACGGCGTTACAGAATATGGCTATTCGGATTCGGGATCAGGGGTGAGGGACGATGATACTGCATGGGAGCTCCACCCTCATCCGCCTTGGCAAGAGGTACCCTGCATCTTCTGAGCCCCGGCTTCACTATCACCGCCACCAACTGTCCGGTCTCGTCAAGCCACCTTGCTTTCATATTCACCCCCGACTCATTTTGAGGAAGGGTAAGCATACCTCTCATCGCGTCGCAAACGCTGCTAATCACCTCTTTATAGCCATCATCCCCACCACTCCGCCTCCTATTCACGACCGCAGTCATTCAACTTCAACTTTAAACGAAACCCTCATTGCACTCTTCTATGGCTATTTCAAACATCCCAAGAACGCTCTCTTCGTCGAGTTTGAGTCTGTCATTGACGGGAGTTCCCGCTTGTCGCTCACGACGTTAGCTTTGGTTGACTGGTACCATGGAAGTAGCCCGCCACGTCTGAGGGTGAGGGTGGGTGGAGGGCGACGGGGAAAAGGACGAGGACGACGGGGAAGAGCCCCGGGCTCAGTCCCAGCCGCACACATACCTCCTCCTCCTGGTGTTTCCTCACAACATCTGTCCTCTTCCCCGTCGCCCCAGCCCCAGTCCCTGTCGCCCCAACCCCAGTCCCTGTCGCCCCAACCCCAGTCCCCGTCGCTCCAACCCCAGTCCCCGTCGCCCCTACCCCAGTCCCCCCGGCCCCAGGACCAACCCCAGTCCCCCCGGCCCCAGGACCTGCCCCAGGACCAGAGTCGGACGCACACATACCCTCCTACTCCTGGTGTTGTCTCACAACATCCGTCCTCCCCGTCGCCCTCCACATACCCTCCTCAGCAGCAGCACCCTCAGCAGCAGCACGAAGGTACCAGAAAAGTTGGGACAGTCGGCTAGACACCTCCGACACAGGTACGCCATCCATGCGATGGTAGGAGACAGTCTGCTTAGGGACGCATGTGCCAGTACGTGGGGTACTATTTACCCAATTCCTAAGCAAGAGGTCTCGCTACACAAGAGCATCTACAAGGGTATGACAGGATTAGACGGTGATCCCACGACCCACCCGTTTCGTCCCATGTACAGGATCGTAGAGTCAGTACTGTCTAGCAAGATGACCGTGCGGGTGATGTTTCTACACCCCATGCTAGCCAGCTCGACGGTTATGTGTCCTGAAGGCCTGACCCAGCAAATGGCCCATCGCATAGTTAACTCCAAGCTGGAGATTGTAACTATGCCGTCCACCGAGTCGGTCCGACTCGCCGTGACGGACGAACCCTCCTACTCCTGGTGTTGTCTCACAACATCCGTCCTCCCCGTCGCCCTCCACATACCCTCCTCAGCAGCAGCACCCTCAGCAGCAGCACGCTCAACAGCAGCACGCTTAAGGACGAGGGTGACGGGCAAGAGGACGGATGTTGTGAGACAACACCAGGAGCAGGAGGGTATGTGTGCGGCCGACTCTGGTCCTGGGGCTGGTCCTGGGGCCGGGGGGACTGGGGTTGGTCCTGGGGCTGGGGGGGTTGGGGTAGGGGCGACGGGGACTGGGGTTGGAGCGACGGGGACTGGGGTTGGGGCGACGGAACAACGTACAAACGTAGAGCCCTGATAGAGCCGGCGGGCGGCTGTCGATGTATTCTTTCGATTTTCACAAGCAATACGAGTACCGTTCATGTTTTCCTTCCTGGACTTGACGGATATTTGATCTACACTACATTTCGCAATAAACAACGGTGCACATCGTGATACAATCACAACTAGGAGTCTCCTTTCTGATACAATCATTCTCTTTCCCTGCTTTACAACTTGACCCATCCGTCTGTCTCCTTCTTGTGCTCGTTCTTGACAGTCAACTTGACCGTCTGGACCTCATAGCCTCTCAAGTTGAGCTCCAGATGAGATGTGTTGGACTTGTCGGAGGTGGAGTAGACGGTGAGGTCTTCGAGGTGATCCTCGAGGATATTGACAATCTCAGCTCTGGCGATACTCAATCCCGAGCTAAACAGCACATCAGTATCACACACTGTGATCGTGAAAAGATGTTGACTCACATGTTGAGCTTTGCCCTCGCATGCCCTCCGAAATGCTCATAGACTCGCAAGATCAAAGTCTTGGTGTTTCCGCCTCGCTTCCCGAAATCGTCGTCCTCGCCTCTCTTGATGGTGTCCAGCTGTACGTTGGGAGCGTTGCTAATCGAGAATGGATTAGAGGTGGCGAACTGGGATAGAGAGGCCATATCGAGAGTCTTTTCGGTCGCGTGGCGGGCTGGGGATGGTGTTAGCGAGTAGAGCAACGCTTTCCTGGTGGGACGTACCAGTCAAAGGTGAGTTGAAAGCGTAGGCGACCTGCGCCACATCGCTCTCCGTATACGTGCCCTTGTGGGGGTAGATGGCAAACGAGAACGCGTGCGTGCCCATATCACAGTCCGCGTCCGGCTCGGTAGGCGCTCGAAGGAGTGAGAGACGCATGACGTTGCCTTGAGTCGCACTAGGGAAGGTATTAGTACAGTCCAAGCCACTCAAGTCTTGACATACTAGCCGTATTTGCAGTCATTGAGAATCGCAACACCGTAGCCAAATTCGGAAAGGTCGGCAAATTTGTGCGCGCAGACTTCAAACTTGGCAGCGTCCCAGCTGGTGTTTCGGTGAGTAGGGCGGGAGACGGTACCGAATTGGGTGTCGTAGGTAGCAGATTCCGAGTAGATGTCAAGGGGGAGCTCGACTGCACATGATCATTAGTCCGGGCTTCCGATATTACTAGCACTCAACCCACACTTGAGGAAACGGTGCTTCTCTCGCCAATCCCTACAATGTCATCAGCATACACTTTACAGACTCAATGGAGCACACACTCACACAACAGCGTCAAACCTGATCATACTCCTCGCCCCTTCCCTCGCCGAGGCCGGCACAGCATCCACAATGATCTCCAGATCAATCCTGCTCTTGCCGACCTGCAGCGCCGTGCTGATAACACCTCGGAGCGGGCCCTGCTCTTTGATGCGGAGCGATCCGAACTTGAGGTGAGTCTGCTTCTCCAAGTGGAACTCGTCGACATCCCACGCGCTAGTACGATGTCAGTCTGTTTCTAGAGTAGTTGAATAATGACTTACTCCCAAGCGTTGGGGTGGTCTTCCATAATGACAAGACCGCCGCTCTGACCTTGAGGAATAAGCTCTTTGCTACAGACGATATTAGCCGGGATGCAAGCGTCATGACCGCCAAACGTACTCGAGAGCTTTGTCATAGACACTGGTGATCCTTCCGTCTTGGATCTTGAGCGACAAATTGTCGTTGGACATGACGAACACGTCGTCCTTCTCTTGGACTAAGGAATGTGGTTGTCAGCCACGACACCCGGGGCGGGCGGAAAAAGGACTTACTTTCGACTCGGGGCGAGACAAACACTCCTTGAGGCATAGCCAACGACTTGTCTTCCCCAGTGCTCATCAAAACCCACCCCGCATCTCCGCTTTCCGCGACTTGCGCTGTGGCTTCCTTCAAGCCCTTCACACCCTTCCCAAGCTCAACCTTGACCACCTCCCGCCTCGCCATCCCCGGCGTTGTATTCACCGCAAACACTTGGCCTACCGCTTTCTCATCCTTGCCCACCAGCTTGGTCTTGGGGTACAAAACGGACAGAGCTTCTTCAAGGATGGAAGAGATGGAGGCGTGGAGCGCGGCGTATTTCTTCTCGGCGTCTTGGTAGATCATGGCGATACCGCTGCCGGGAAGGACGTCGTGGAATTGGCAGAGAAGGAGATCTTCCCATGCAGCATCAAAGCGCTAAAGGAAGGTCAGTCAGTCTGCCAGCATGTGATTGTAAGGACAGGCTTACGTCCTTGGGGTACTTGTAGTCGGGGTCGGCGAGCGTAGCCATAGTAGCCGCATACTCGGCTTCGCGCATGAGTATCTCGCTCTTCCTATTCCCCTTCTTGATCGAAGCATGCGACGTGTATGTCCCTCTGCTCTCCTATCAGCACGATCATCCCACCCAACAGAATGAGTGCTCACCGATGGAGCTCAAAATAAAGCTCGCCCCTCCAATAAGGCAGCCTCACACCGCCCTTTGTCTCGTCCCTGACACTATCGAAAAAGTCGCTGAAGCTGCCGCCCATCTTGACGAGGGGGAGCTGGCCGCCGGCGTCGGGTCGCTGAGCGACAGAGCGGGCGCGTCGGAGCTTTTCGAGCATGGGCGGGGTGGGACCGCCGCCGCCATCTCCGTTTCCAAAGAGCAAGAGGGCTTGAGCTGTCCAACGCGTTAGCAAGTGACCGCATTGATAGACATGAGTGCGTACAAGTGACGTCGAGGTTCTTGTGTCCGGTAACACCTTTGCGGATATCATCGATATTGCACCTGGCGTATAGTCAGCCCTGTCGATCGATCGATATCGCTGTAGGGGAGGGCTCACTGGGAATTGTAGTTGTCGACAGGAGTCATGTGAGTCAAGATCTGAGACCCATCAAGACCAACCCAGTTGAAAGTGCTGTGAGGGAAGTTGTTACTGTACATTGTTAGGTTAGGTCTACTGCGCTTTCGGGGGGGGGGCATGAAGGACGCTCACATTGAGTTCCAGGAGAGCTTCTGGGTAAAAAAGTTCTTGGCTCCAGCTTGACGAGAGATCTGAGGGAGCTGACTCGAATAACCGACTACTCAGAGTCAGCATGACCCCGCGTCTCGACCGCCCACTTACAAGTGTCAGGTAAAACAAAAGTATCCGATCGGAACCCAAATCGACTCTCATAATACCTCTGCCCATACAAGAACTGTCTTACGAGCGCCTCCCCACTCGGCAGATTCGTATCCATCTCCACCCATGTAGCTCCCAGCGGTTGGAAATTCCCTTCGCTGACCTTTTCTTGGATCCGAGCAAAGAGGGAGGGGTAAAGCTGCTCGACCCATTTGAATTGCTGAGCTTGAGTAGCGGAGAAGCGGTGCTCGGGGTAGCGCTCCATGATATCGACTTGGGTAGACCAAGAGCGTGCTGCTTTCTGCTGGGTGACGGAGAAGGGCCAGAGCCAGGCGGTATCGATGTGGCTACACAAAAGTCAGTGAAGTCCAGCAGAATGAAATAGGTATTTACCAATGACCAACGCCCCATAGCGTACCGCCCTCCTTCTCGGCCTTCTCGCTCTCATCCTGGATGTGCTTCTCCCAGTCCTCTCCCAGGATAGTCTGCGCCACCTTGCGCCCTTTCTTGACACTCTCCAAGCTACCCTCCTCAAACACATTCATGATCTCATTGGCGACCCACTGCGCCTTCTTGGCAAGGGCCGAATCGCCGGGGAGGGTGTTGTATATCTGATGGATCGCGTCGAAATCCCACATCAGACGCCAGGCCTCTTGGTTCGGTACCACCAGGTCGGCCGAGTTGAGACGATAATATCGATTGTCGTCGGGTGGCTGCATATTGTCGATACCGAACATGCCATTACAGCTCGACTCGACATAGTAGTGGGCTACTCCAGCATCACGAGCGGCCTGAGGGACGATAAACTCGACGCGTCGGTCGCCTCCGAAGCCGCCTGTCAGACCATGGATGGGGTCGCCGTCGGTCGTAAAGATCATAGCCTCGCCCGAGCCATCGAATTCGAACTGTACCCGCTCATACTCGGCCCACTCCTTTGGGATGCGAAGGGTGACTTTGAACCAGTGATTGGACCAGCTGGGGCCAAAGGAGTCGCCCTTCTTCGCCGGCTTGTACGTCTGGCGCTTGGCCTCTTCGAATGAAGGCTTCGAGCGATCGGGGGCAGACCAGACTTCGAGCTTGACGTGCTCTGTGTCGTCTAGACGGTGCGCGAACAGCAGAGAGGAGAGATTGTACTTTGCGTAGTGACCACCCTGGATGCGGGTCAGTTGCGGAGCAACGTGTCTGTGATTGGTAGGCTTACGATGAACTGATTGAGACGGCCGCCAGTGGACCCGAGCTTCTTGTACTCTATGAGAAGTCAGTGTCCGTTCTGCGAGTCAGGCTCGTCAGACGTCGACGCCCAGCTGATCCTGGTGGACAGCGAGTACCCCCCCCAGCGACGACACTCACTGGCCTCATCGGTCCTCTGGGGATAGTCTGTATTCTTGAGCGTATCCATAATCTTCGGCGGATCGGCAGCAGTCCCTGTTCAGCAGGGATGGACAGAAGATAGTAGAGATGCAGATGCGAAAGGAGATACGTAGAGATCGTTGCCCTCTATCCGTCGCTGACTGGTATCGCTCCCCGCCCCACATCCATTTACGTAACTCGCCCGCGGGAGCTCTCGGTCCTCCGTGTTGTTTGGTTCCCCTTGAACAAGAATCTCAGCTGTCAGCGGCGCTTGGCTCCACTTCTGATGTCCTTTCAACAGAACAAAACAAAAGATTCTTCTTCTAACAATACAATATACGCACACCGAAAAGAGAAGCAGGGACAATGGGTACATGTCATAGGGCCTTCGGTCTTGGTTTGGACAATCGTAGTGCTATCTTTCACTCGTCAAATCACCCGAATTGGCTGACAAGCCTCTCGCCAAGACTGCTAGCCTTTCGAAAATATATCCCAGTGAAACGCTTCTCCCTGCTCAACGTTGTCAGTCGCCGACTGCTAATCACAAACGTGTGATGATGGCAAAGGCAGCACCGTGACCGAACTGCTTTTATCATCTATTATCGCTGGGCCGAACACAGGAAATGTATTCATCTTCATCCTTTCAAGAAAAAGAAAAAAACGGTCAAAGGGGGACGTAATAGCTCACCTTCTTCAGAGTCGAAATGATCCACTCCCTTCTTCTGCTACAGCGAGATCAGATAGACTACATATACTCCTCAGCCTCACTGCAGCCCAAATGCCTGCCCGACACTCGAGATCATCCAAATTCAACAACCATCCGACAAGAAGCCAAGAAGACGATATACCACCATGTCCGATGAGCAAAGAAAATACCGCAAGATGGACCAGCCGTAGAGACAACTCCCACAGAGATGGACGCAGACGCAGAGTTTTAGTAATCGGGAGCGCTCCATGATTCCTCAGCAGTGTTCACGTATGGTCAGCTTTTTTTGTGAACAAGACCTCCCGAGCAGTCCAGGATCTCCATCTCCAACAACTCCAACAGCTCCAACCCCCACCCCATCAGCTCGTCAAGCGTCAAGCGTCAAGTGTGACGACCCAACCGCTTGCCACCGTCGGTGGGCAGTCATCTGTGACTGTCGGAGATAGTGAGATGGTCGACAGCTAACCTAATTTCTGGAAGAGCAAGTGGACGCAAGGGTCAACAGAGACAGAGTATGAAAAGGCATGCATCGGAGTGAGTCGTGGTGGTTCGACAAGATAGAGATAAAGAGCTATGATGGGATACGAGATACTAGATACAACAGGGCAGTGTAGGGCAGTCTATGGATGTATGGTATGAGGGCGCGCACTGCGGGTTTTTACCCAACAGGTCTCTCAACTTTCTCTCGGCGCGCCATTTGTACAGCGGTCTTTGTACCCTCGCGCTGCTGGGCTGCTGGGGTGGGTGATGATAAGAAAAGAGGTTTACGGCTATGGCTCGCCGTGGGTCTTCCAGCTCCCGGCGAAACCGTGCTCCACCATCGCTTGCGGGTCTACCCTTTCGTCAGTTATCCATACGTGCGAGTATTGTTGTGAAATGTGGGAATGGGGATGGTAAAACTCACGTCCTCTTTGCTGAGCGCCAAAGTTGCCTACACCGGGCGAGAAGCCGGTGACTAGAAGGTCCCAGTCAGTACCTCCTCAAAAACAAAGAACAAAGAACAAAACAAAGAACAAGACAAAGAAACAAGACAGAAATAGGACTCACCAGGCAAGATCAAAACATCCCCAACCCTCATCGGCTCCCTCAACCCCCTCAAATCCACCCACCTCACCCCCCACCCAACCCTCAACCACCCCAACACCGCATCCGTCCACACCCCCGGCCCCGTCCAGCCCATCACCCCCACCGGCCCCCCATTCTTCACCTCATTCATCGCCGTCACCTCCGCCAGCGCCTTGGCGTCCTTGTAGCGGCCTTGGTCGAGGAGGAGGTGGATGATGTGGGCGTTGGTGTGGGACCAGTGGAGGGCGGAGGAGGTGGCGTGGAGGATGCGGAGGAGGGCGGAGAGGGGGATGGGGTGGGAGGGGTGGGAGGACATTGTCCATTGGACTATCTGGATCTGCGCATTGTCAGCTGTATCCCCTCGTTTCAAGATGAACCCTCATTTCGAGTTAGGACGTACAGGCCGGGGCCACCAATCATACCAATCCTCCCTCTCCCCCACATCAGCCTCCACCCCCACCACCACACTCGCCCTCCCCAGCACCTCCTCCTGCTCCTCCCCCCTTTCCAGCCTCGCCTTTTGCGCCGGCGTGAGCCAGCCGTCGCCGTTGTTGAAGAGCGTGGGGGGGGTGGTGGGGGGGGCGCCCCATTTGGAGGGGGGTTTGAGGAGGGTGGTGTCGGTGTCGGAGTAGATGCCGCCGCGGAGGAGGAGGAGGAGGTAGCGGAGCATGTCCGCGCGCTACCCTCGTCAGCCCTCTCTCTCTCTCCCTCTCTCTCTCTCTCTCTCTCTCTCTCTCTCTCTCTCTCGATCTCCCTTGAAATTTTGGTGATGGACTCACGAGAATACCACTGGGAAGCGCATCCCACACCTCCCTCATCCGACTCCCCGCAAGCACCTTCTTGACCCACTTCTCCGCGTCCGCATCCGTCAGCAGGTCCCACTCCCACTTTTCATTCGTCGTCTTCCAGTCGCGCCAGCTCTTCACTTCCGGGCTGTCTGACCTCTGGTCGTCTTTGTCTGTTTGCCAGATGAACTTTTCTTTGTCCCATGCCCAATCACCTTCTTCTGAGGAGGAGGAGGAGGAGGAGGAGGAGGGGGAGGAGGAGTCGAGGAAATGGTCGAGCCCGCTGAGGAGGACGGTATGCGCTGCTTTGGGGAATGCGACCTTGACAAACTCGCGCATGACCCTGCTATACTCTTCCTTCCCCACCGGCCCGTAGTCGTAGATCCTATCCGCAAAGTGCCCCAGCACCGACAACGGCTCCTTGCTTTCATTGACTTGCGGCTTTTGGGGCCATGGAGAGAGCCCGGCAGTGAGATGGTCGGGGTTGAGGTCGAGGCCCCAGGATTGCGGTTTGATCTTGCCCTGGGCTGCCATCTTTTCTGCGTGGGAGAGGACGTGGTTTGGATCCGGGTTTGGATCTTGGTCAGACGTCGGGGATGGGGAAGAGGAGGATGTGGGGTCGGGCTCGAAGAGGATGGGGTACGGCGTGCCATCGGCGCCTAGCGGAATGCCAGGTATGCCCATATCGATCGGTCTCCCCGTACCCACCCCACCCCCATCCCCAGCTGCATCCATGCCCCAAACCACCCAGCCCGCTATACTGAAGAAGGCGACGCCCAGGAGGATCTGGGATATGAGGCGCCGCCGGCGGAGAGAGATGTGCGGGATGGGCGGGGGGCCGTAGGGGTGGGGGGTGTGGGTGAAGGTGGGGGAGGAGGGGTTCTTTTCGGGGTCTGTATCCATGTTGAGTTGCGTTGTAGAATTGGTTTTCAACGCTGCGAGGAAAGAACAAGGGGCACAGCGAAAGAGTGAAGCGCAGGCACTGTCAGTAAATCTCGCAGCAAGTGACTTGAACGAGATTTGTTGACAACCGGAACACCCTCATCGCGGACATCGCCGAGCACATATATTTTGATTTTTGCATACGTATCCGGTATCTTGGAGTCTTGGACGCATGGCCATATTGGTCAGGACGGTTCTTGGGTAGCCATGAGCATGTAGCGGGACTGAAGGGGGGAACAGAGACCAAGAGGGTATGTTGTGGCAGATGAGAGGGCAGGCCGAGAATACGTACGTAGGCTCGAGTGACAATACCTCGGGCAGAAGACGAGGACTGAACATGATACTTGTTGGGAATACTTCAGACTGGGAGTATCGGTTCCAGTCGAGCTCAACAAAGAAATATATGCAGCGGGGTTGAAGGAGACGCGCACGGGCCACCCCCAGCCTTCTTCCTCTCCCTCCCTCCCATGCATCCCAACCACCCTCCCCTCTCCCCTATCGCGTCCGAGATATTACATCTTATCGCCAGACCCCTGCTTTTATGTGCATAGAAGCCAGTCCCGCCCTCAGCGGCGCTCGCCACCACGCTAAACAGCTCCCGTAGCTCTCCCGCCCACCCCCGGCGATTAACAACGCGTCCATTTCCATTCCCTCTTTCTCCTCCTCCTCTTCTCCCACCCCCCGCCATGTCCGACTCGCCCCCCACAGACATCCCCCCCATCCTCCTCCCCCTCCTCGCCGCCCTCTCCAACCTCCTCCACACCACCCAGCACCTCTTCGACTCCCTCCCCGGCTCCCCCATCATCCTCCGCTACATCCGGTCCTCTTATCAGAACGACCCGTGGCGCAGTCTCCTCGAAGTTTTGCTCGTCGCTTTTGCGGTGCGCACGCTTCTCAAGGGGCGTACCCGGGGAGAGGAGGAGGGCAAGAATGTCATCAAGTTTAAGGAACATGTGCGTGTCCCGCCTTTCGTATAGTACAGTACAGTGTTGGTTGACGGAAGACGGTGTAGGAAATCGACGAGCTGGTGGACGAGTACCAGCCCGTGCCGCTCGTCGAGGAGCTCGCAGACTACGACGCCCACACCCTCGACACCGTGCCCATCATCCACGGCCCCAACGGTGCCCGCGTGAAACTCTCGCCCACCGGCAAGTCTGTGCTCAACATGGCCATCCCCGACTGGACCGGTCTCGTGGAGAACGACAAGGTCAAGGGCATCGCTATTGACACTTTGCGCGAGTATGGTGTGGGGTCTTGTGGGCCTTCAGGTTTCTACGGTACTATCGGTGCGTCCCCGAAATCGTCTTGTCTGTCTCGGGGATCAGGGCTGACCGAGGGGTTGGGTTGTAGACGTGCATCAACAGTTTGAGCGCGATATCGCCGAATTCATCGGCACCGAATCCGCCATCATCTACTCCCAATCCTTCTCCCTCGTCTCCTCCGTCATCCCCGCCTTCGCCAAGCGCGGCGACATTATCGTCGCCGACCGCGGTGTCAACTTTGCAATCCACAAGGGGCTCCAGCTCTCAAGGTGCCAGATCAAGTGGTATGCGCATGGCGACATGGCGGATTTGGAGAGGGTGCTGCAGGGGGTGGAGAAGGAGAGGAAGAGGAGGGGGGGCAAGTTGACGAAGATGTTTATTGTGGCGGAGGGGATCTTTGAGAATGACGGGATGATGCTCGACTTGCCCAAAGTCGTGAGTCCCATCTCTCCAGCTGACCAGATGGATACGAGCTGACACTTCCCAGATCGAGCTCAAGAAAAAGTTCAAGTACCGCCTCATCCTCGACGAGTCCCAGTCCTTCGGCATGATCGGCCAGCACGGCCGTGGCCTCACCGAGTACTTTGGCATCCCCGCCACCGAGGTCGACATGCTGCTCGGCTCCATGGCAGTCGGGCTCGCGACCGGGGGCGGGTTCTGTGCGGGCTCGCAGGTGGTGTGCAAGCACCAGCGTATCAATTCGAGCGCCTCGGTCTTTTCGGCGTCGCTCCCCGCGCTGCTGGCTACGACCGCTTCCTTTGGGCTGACCGTGCTCAGAGAGGGCAGCGCGCTCGGTACCCTCCAAAGCAACATCGCCCTCTTCCGCCACCAACTCCTCAAACTCGAGCCTTCCCCCGACGAAGACCACCCCAACAAAGACGCCCTCATCTCCATCCCCTCCCACCCCTCCTCCGCCCTCATCCACATCTTCCTCCTCCACCCCCCCCCCACCCTCGACGCCGAAGAACGTCTCCTCCAAGAGATCGTCGACGAAGCTTTGGCGAGCAGCGGGGTGTTGGTGGGGAGGGCGAGGAGGCTGAGGGGGCAGGAGGTGGTGGAAAGTGAGCCGAGTTTGAAGGTTTGTGTGAGTGCGGTGTGGGGGAGGAAGGAGGTGGAGAGGGCGGGGATGGGGGTGAGGAGTGCGATACAGAAGGTTGTTGGGAGTGAGTTCACCATTTTTTTTCTCCACAAGAGGAGTGGGGTGCTGATGGGTGATTTTAGAACGTCGTTGAGCCCTTCGGACAGGTTGGTTTTAGTGTGCATAGTCTTGGTTTCCTTCCATTTCATTCGCGACATACAAGTATAACGGCTCTTTTGCCGTTGCCCCCTCTCTCATATTCTTATCATTTTCGCCAATCCATCCTAGATTCTCCGCTATCGCTCGGCTCATTTACTTTTAGAATCGTGGTTTCATGTCTTTTAGGGGTATATGGAGAAGGGATTACATATGAGAAAGAAGGCCATGGATCATTATTTGCATATACCCGCGTACCTTGCTTGATCATCCATCCATCCATTCATCCATCCATCCATCCATCCATCCATCCATCTGATGGCGCCACTGACGCATATAGAGTGGGTGACAAGTGGGTAAGAACCAATAGAAGAGGAGGTGAAATCAAATGGCCCTTGTTTATCGTATCAGCTATCAGCAGCAACTGATAGGCTGGGCGCTTTCTTTGCTCCTCGCGGTCACGTCGGAGCGCAGAAGAGTCGTACGCTCTTGTGGGGAGGGCTATGCGTGGTGGAACTTGTGATCGGTTAGGCGATTATGGCGGGGTAGGAAGAGAGGGGAGGGGAGGAGCGTATGCATGGGCACAGGGGGATATACAGTCCACAGATGTCGGGTGGTTCGGGACCAAAACAGTCACCACGCGCGCGGAGACTCTTTCATCAATCTACTTCTATCAGATCTTTCCTCCATTTTCACCTATACCAACACACGCCTATCTACATAAGCACAAGCAGGGGAGCTAACAGCAAGACAATGTCAATAACACTCCGCCTCTCCAGCCGGCATCATCCTCGACTGTCTTTATCTTCCTCAGCGCCAGCGCCAGCTCTAATACCGATACCGCGTCTCGCGGCGAAGAGTTATTCGAGATTATGCGCGTTATCGGTGGATACGACAGAACGGGCAGAGGCGGGGGTGGGACGTAGGGGGGGGAGGGAATGGGGCAAGGGGCGGCAGCTGGGTTTAGGCGGCGCTAGGCGGAGTGGGGGGGTCCTCGGAATACGGCCGCATTCTACAAAACCGACTTCCACCACCGAGGACAAACCCCAGCACGCCCATGCGCATACGCACAAACATGAAGATGGAGAGGAGTGCGATCACGATCATGGTCATGATCATAGTCATTCGGGCATCTTCCATACGCATGCGCATGATCATTCGGAGGGGGCGGAGCAGCTGATGGAGGCGCTTTCCAAGGGGCAGATGGATAGGGGGACGCGGATAACGCTGCTTGGTGAGTCTTAAATTCGGGTGGGGAGGTGGGGAGCAGGAGAAGAGAGGAAGCTGACGGGAAGTGTAGGACTGGGGAGTAATGTCGCGTTGACGGTATCGAAAGGCCTGGCGGGGCTGTGGATGAACTCGGCTTCGCTGCTAGCTGAAGCTGGGCACAGTCTTTCCGACTTGTTGGGCGTGAGTAATTTCTGCTTTACGCAATTAAATGGCCGAGCTGATATGTGTATGGTACTAGGACTTTGTCACCCTTGCCACATGGCGTATCTCTCGCAAACCCGCCACCGACGCTTTTCCCTGGGGATACTCCAAGTTTGAGACGTTTGGAACGCTGACGGTGAGCGTGATCTTGGTGGGTGGAGCGGTGGGTATTGGGCTGCATAGTTATCACGTGAGTCCTCTTTTCTCATATGGCGATTAGGTAAGGGCTGACGAAAAGTGAACAGCTGCTGCTTCAAACACTGCTACCATACCTCGAAACCTTCCCCCCCGGTACCCTCCTCCGCTCATTGGCGCCCCATCTCCCACCTTCCATCCCCTCACCCCTCCTCGAGCTATTCCACTCACACGGCCCATCGGCTCTCCCGCATGACCATGCCGGCGGCGGCGAACACGTCCACTCCCACTCCCATGGTGTCGAAGCTGCTACGTCGGGCGGGGGCGCCATCTTGAACCCTCATGCGGCGTGGTTTGCGCTGGCGAGCGTGGTGGTGAAAGAGTGGCTGTATAGATTGACGTCAAAGGTTGCGAATGAGGAGCACAGTCCTGTTTTGAAGGCGAATGCCCTGCAGTACGTCTGCGCTTCTCTGCAATGTTGTATGCTGACAAAGTATCCAGTCATCGTGCGGATGCTCTCACTTCCCTCGTCGCCCTGACATCCATCCTCGGCTCCTCCTTCGGCGGCTACACCTTCCTCGACCCCCTCGGCGGTATCTGCGTCTCCTTCTTCATCCTCCACCAAGGCCTCTCCCTCTCCAAAGTCGCCTTCCTCGAGCTCCTAGACGCCGGCGTCGACAAGAGCACCAAAGCCTCGATAGAACGCATCGTCGGCGGACTCGTCGACGGCAAAGACCTCCTCGGCGTGAGGAACGTGCGCGGCGTCAAGAGCGGGGGGCAGACGTACCTCGACCTGACGGTCGTCGTGCCGCCGCGGATGACCGTGGTCGACTCGCACAGCGTGGAGCAGAGGGTGAGGGAGGTGGTCATGCGCAAGAGGAAGGAGGTGCGGGAGGTCAAGATCCATGTGCATGGGGACGATCCGGATGAGCTGTTGGTCGTGCAGGATGGGGACGGGGGGAAGGTGGTGAAGAAGGGTAATGGGAAGGTTGTTGTTGGGGTGACGAGTGATTTCGGGAGGGAGGGGTGTTGAGGTGGCTGGAGGGAATGGGTGTTTGTCAGTGTTGTTTTGTTGGTTCCATGATGGGTTGTATGTAAGGGCGAACCGTCACGATCATCTATTTAAACTCGTCTCGCGCGTTAAATTCTGTGGCATGGCTCTGTGTATCTTGCACATAGTCAATGGCAGTGCTAGATAGAGCCGCTGCATGAGCACTATCGGACATCTATCTCTCACTCATCTTCTGGAGGAGGCATGTACCATTCAGCCTCTTTTCTGACATCTTCGAATGATTCCATAGCCTCCCCAGGGTCGATCATCAACATTTCCTCCAAAAGAGTACCTTCCCCTTCAGACCACCCCGCACCAAAGAGTGTCCCTTCCACCTTTGTCCATCTGTCTCCTTGGACCGTCTGCACATGAATCTCTGTGTCTACAAGCTCCACGCTGCCGATATCGCCATTGGCCGACGAGAAAGTCTCTCTTTTGACCACTTGGCTTTCCAGAGACTTTTGGACTAGCGCCCCGAGGGCACCTTGCACAGCTGGGCGGATGGCGGTGTATATGGGATCGCGAGACTCGTGCTCTTTGTAGGTAGAAGAGTCCATGTAGTTGGTGACTATGCGTGTCGCTTCTTCAGGGACCCGGGAGCGTTCTGTCGCCCAGGGGGGCGCTACCTCTTGTTCTTCGATTCTCTGCTCGAGGTCGCTGGATGGCTCATGGACGGACATGGTGAGAAGATCTTGTTGTGCGGATTGTTGCAGAAAGATCTTTGACGCTTGGGACAATATGTAGTCAGACTGGCTACTGGTACCAGAATAAGAAGAAAGGGAGTGTATGGTTTGGTGGTCAGCAGAGGTTCCTCTGAGCTACATATCTCTGGAAAGAGTTGGGGTCTTCTTTTCAGTGCAACATGACGTTGGCTGAGCTCAATCCAGAACGGCCTTCTCCATCATCCCCTTTTCGTTGTTGCATGTGAAAGATTCAGCCAGGCTTCTGGGGGAAAGTAATATAAGCGCAACATCCCTGAGCAATATGTAGTCAGACTGGTCTACTGGTACCAGAATAAGAAGAAAGGGAGTGTATGGTTTGGTGGTCAGCAGAGGCTCATCTGAGCTACATATCTCTGAAAAGAATTGGGGTCTTCTTTTCAGTGCAACATGACGTTGGCCGAGCTCAATTCATAACGGCCTTCTCCATCATCTCCTTTTGTTGCTACCACATATGCATACACGTTTGTCATATTTCGATCACGCTCCTTTCGAAAATGAGATTCACTGTATTCGACCGATGATGGTCAGAGGCTCCGTGCTGACTTGATCATCACCACACCTTTTTCTGGTGGTAGACAGCGGCTGCCGAGGAGGGAGGCATACTCAAATAGTCTCTTCGTGCGACGCAATGTTCTGCACAGTGTTGATCGGTTGACAGCACAACAACGGTGATGAGGACGCCATCAGTCCTAGTCAGTGAGTTTTGTGTTACGCGCTCGGTCATCGACAGTGATCATTCAGTGACATGTACTCGAGTACTCGTACTGTACTCGTATGGTACAGATTTGTTTCCTTCAGTCTGACATGTCATGCATGATAGCAAAACCGATGGATAATGCTGGCTTGGTACATTTCACCCCGGGAGTATGCACTTCTGACATGCGGGACACTGAGATATAATCTGAAAGAGCCCAACTTCAAATTGGAGCCGTAGATGATGATTACATTTGCGAGATACTCCGTTAGGGGTTAATCCGGCTGTCTTCGCTTTGTTCTGTCCAGGGATCAATGGATACTTCCCCCGAGCTTTCGGTTTTTGGTAAAAAGGCAAGTCGATGAAGGGTTGTTTCCGTGAGCGATAAGCATGCAATACTAGGCGGGCGGCGGGTGGAAATTGGAGAGGGAGATGACTCACTGTATGGCGACGAACCTTTCAGCTAGCTTGGTCAATCGAACAGAGGAGTAAAGCGGAGATGATGCAGCTCCGACTATTCTTTCATTTGAGCGCTTTTTGAAGATGGGCTACGAGTACTTGAAAGGTGCTTGCTGTCCGCTGTTTGTTGTTCATTCGTCAACGATGGAAGGAAGGCGAAGCTAAGCAAACATATATAAAACAACCGACTGGCACTCAAAGAAACGCCATTTATCACATTAACAACACACACGAGTCCAGCAACAATAGCAGATATGTCCCAATCTAACAATCAGGATCTCGACAGCTCTTTAGATCCATACAGGGATTTCATCGAAAGTCGTATCAGAACGATCCAGACCCGGCGAGAGGCCTCAGAAGACCAATCGGCAGAGTCCCGAGGAGCATCATCCGTCCCTCCTTCCGTCGACATGAGCCCTGTGGCAAGTATCGACCCAAACGATATCGAAGAGAACGTGAATGACATCTGGGTGGATGCCGAAAATGCCAATACTCCCTCGACCGTGATTTTGACGGATGATGATCTTGTCGAAGATGACGAAAACACGCCCCCTGCCTATGATTTTGGTGCAGCAAGTAATTTAGCAACTCACCCCACGACGCTGGGGTTTCTATTCACGGAGCGACAGACCGGGATCGCCGGACCCAGTCGAGTGCGCCTCTACACCAACACGTCCCCTCAAGGCGCGGCTTACAGCAAGTGGATGCTTGACGAAGAGGAACACGGGGGTCGTGATAGAGACGGGGAAAGGATCAGTATGGATGATGCCATCACGCTTTATGTGGGTAATCTGGATGGGGACAGGAGAGATGCAGTATCGGGCTGGATGTTGATAGGGCTTGATCAGTTCTGGAGGACGGGGCAGTCCACATTCAGTTTCGTATACAGAGGTGCCTCGGTGAACGAAGATGCTGCCCAGAACCGAAGAGGAGAGAGATGATCAGCGACATTCCCAAGGTGCCGAGCATACTTGTATATGATTTCGAGGAGGGACCGTAGCCTCAGCAGCTATATGAAAGCTATACAAGTCGCTTTTACCTGACCTTTGTTCACAAATCGCATTCAAGAGAAAATAAAAAAGTCATGGCGACCCCTCGATCATCCTCTACATATTCTATCCTTTCGACTGCCTCTTAGATCCCGATCTGTGCAGGCATAAGGGATGTCTCTTTTAGAAGGCATTCACGGCGGTGAAAGGTTTTACAAATGACGAATACAGACGGAGATTCTACTTGAATATATCATATATAGCTCAACCTGATTCTACCATTGGATGACTGATTACTTGACCCAACAAACATACTTCAGCCAGAATGTCTGATCGAAATGACACAAGCACAGATTCTGACCAGGACGGTGTCTTTTCTCAAAAGCACATAGATAGAACTCGACAGATAGCTACGGACTTGGCAGCACGAGAAGGTATACCGCAAGAACAGTTGGAATCCGATCTCGATACATTTGTAGATTTTCCACCTGCGACTGAAATGGCCAGTCGGGTAGGTGCACACGTCGAATCTGAACACGTTGAGGTCAGCAAAGGTAGTAGACCTTCTACCTCTGCCGGTAGCACGACCAGAATGGCTGACGCAGGGAGGATGCCTTTCAAGTCAAGCTCAAGCCTTGCGCAAGCTCATGATCCGCTTTCTACGCGCTCGCAGTACTCCCTGCAGGACGACGACAAGGATAGAGGTGCTTCATCATTTGGCAACCGAAGCGGGGGTCATTGACAGCGCGTACATAGCCTTCTAGACTGTGAACGTAGACAATGAGACGCCTAACCAGAGATTCAGTCTTGGGTCTTTATTGTTGAAAGGTTCAGCAAGAGAAGGAGCACTTTGGAAGCCATTATGGGGTTTACGCAATCCTTTCTTCCCAGTTGCTCGTGATTCATGCATTCCTTTGACTCATATCACCTGGCAAGCTGAATAAACCAGAACCTCCAACAGCATCCCTCTACATTACCACTATCTGCTCTTATTTGCGTCTCGTCTCGGAGTCCCTTGACAGCTACATGTTATATTGCGGCAAACATATACTCATGCTGCTAGGCTATCACCGGCCATTGGCATCGCGATACCGATAGTCATACGTTCTATGCTGGTCTGTCGTCGTCTCGGCATACACCCCGTTGTCGACCAGAGACGTGACCACTCTCTTCTTCGTCGCGTTCGTTGGGGCAATGACCATATCAATTGCCGTCTCAGGCGATACCTCTGGCCCACTGTCAGCAATCCCAACATACTGACAGGACCAGTGTGAGTACGCAGTTCGAGGTGCGGTGGTCCCGTAAAGAGTCAGGCGAGTTTCGGTGTTGTGACCAGTTTGTTCCGGAGAAAACAGGAATGTGATGGTCTTTCTATCGTCATCGAAGAGTTGCGACCCCTGAGAGACGCTCCCGTCGAATTGTCCTGCGGTACTACCGTATCTCTTACTATACCCAAGAGCGACGCTTCCAAAATCAATGCAACTAGCGGGTGATCTTCACTATGCCAGATATGTCTTTCTCTTTCTTGGACCAATCGTGTCCATTGATGGTGCCCCCTAGAACCAGCGATCTTCCATCTGCTGACAGATAGACGGATTACGGATATATACGTGACTAATGTTGCCGCAAGTAGTCTCAGACTCTCAGCTTCGCTCTCCGTTGCCGGGGTGGAGTACGTAATCCGTGCCTGGGAATGAGTCGCAACAACTGAATTACATCTCATCTTGTGAGTTAGTTGTCTCTTGATCGCATATATCATCTCAGCATGGCCGACTCGGTACTCCCCATCCCTCAAGTCTCCCAACCTTCCGGCCACTCCTCCACGACCAAGCCCAAGCTCTACATCCTCGACTATGGAGCCGGAAACGTCAGATCGTGAGTCCGAGTCGCTTTTATAACCTGCCTGCCTGCAAGAAAGGGAAAGGGAAAGGTGCTCATACAAAGCAGATTGGCAAACTCCATCAACGCTTTGGGACATGATTTTGAATGGATCAAGGATGAGAGCGACTTTGACAAGGCCGAGGTGTGTATTTCTCCCTTTGGGCGAGACCCGCGCTGAGTGAGACTGTATCAGAAACTCATCTTTCCCGGTGTCGGCTCTTTCGAAAAAGCCACCTCCGCCCTCCACACCTCCTCCAACCTCTCCAAGCACCTCCTAAACTACATCAACTCTGGCAAGCCCTACCTGGGTATCTGCATCGGTATGCAGGTGCTCTTCGAGTCCTCTACCGAGTCGCCAGGCTCAAAGGGGCTCGGCGTGGTGCCTTTTGGGATCACCAAGTTTAGCTCGGAAGATGCGGGGGTGGAGGGGGGGAAGAAGAGTGTGCCGCACATGGGATGGAATAGGGCTTGGCGGGCGCACAAGCAGGAGGGGGAAGAGGCGTTGATCCAAGATGAGGACTATTACTTTGTCCACTCTTACGCCGCGCTCCTGCCCACACTCGCGCCCGGCGAGCAGCCTCCCAAATCTGTCGACGATTTCGCCTACACCCTTTCCCGATACGGATCCGAGACCTTCATCTCTTCTATACGGCGCGATAATGTCTTTGCTTGTCAGTTCCACCCCGAAAAGTCTGGCCCGGCTGGTCTCGACCTGCTCAAGCGCTGGATCGAAGCTCCCGTCGAGAGCCTGTCCTCCAAATCGTTGGCCTCTTCATCCACATCTTCCAGCAACAGCAAAGTCTGGCAACCCACCAACCCCGATCCCCTCCGCGCCCAGGGCAACGGCCTCACGAACCGTATCGTCGCCTGCCTCGATGTCCGTTCCAACGACGCCGGCGACCTCGTCGTCACCAAGGGCGACCAATACGACGTCCGTGAAAAGTCTGACGCGGGTGGAGAGGTGCGAAACTTGGGCAAGCCCGTCGAGCTCGCGCAGAGATACTACCTCAACGGTGCCGACGAGGTCGCGTTCTTGAATATCACGAGTTTCAGGCAGTCGGCGTTGCTCGACCAGCCGATGTTGGAGGTCGTCAAGGCGGCGGCAGAGACGTGCTTTGTGCCCTTGACGATCGGTGGAGGGATCAAGGACACGGTCGACCCCGACGGCACCGTCCACTCTGCCCTCGAAGTCGCCGGCACCTATTTCCGTTCCGGTGCCGACAAGGTCTCTATCGGCTCCGACGCCGTCATCGCCGTCGAAGAGATGCTCGCACGCGAAGCCCGCGGCGAGCCCGCCTTCTCTGGCAAGACGGGTATCGAAAACATCTCCAAGGGCTACGGCCGGCAGGCCGTCGTGGTCTCCATCGACCCTAAACGTGTGTACGTCGACACCTCTTCCCCCGACTGGCTCTCTTCCTTCCCCGAGAAACACCTGCCTTCCCTCATCATCGGCGACAAGGCCACCTCACGCACCGCGCCGCAAGAAGCAGGCAAGGCCTGGTGGTACCAATGCACCATCTCCGGCGGCCGCGCTGTCCGGGATATCGATGTCGTCCAGCTCGCCAAGGGCGTCGAGCGCCTGGGCGCGGGCGAAATCTTGCTCAACTCTGTGGACAGGGATGGGTCCGGGGCTGGGTTTGATCTGGACTTGATCAAGCTCGTCAAGGGCGCCGTCGGGATTCCGGTGGTGTCTTCGTCCGGAGCGGGCGGGCCGGGTGATTTCGAGGAGGTGTTTAGGGAGACGGGGACGGAGGCTGCGTTGGCGGCTGGGATCTTTCACAGGGGAGAGGTTGGGATTGATGAGGTGAAAAGCTTTTTGGAGGAAAAGAAGATGGCGGTTAGGAACGTGAAGCCTTAGAGCTGGGTGCTTATAGATGCAGGTAATTGAGAGTCCAATGCATTGCAACCTACGATTTCTGTTCGTAGATGATGGTAAATGTCCGCGTTCGCCGTCGACTATGCCACTTTGCCCATATCGGTCAAATACGAGTTCATACGAGTCCAAAGCGGTATCACATCTGCGCTCTAGCATGCCTACGGATGCTGGCCCATGTACGTCGGACAGCCTTGCTAGAAGAGAGGAAGAGGACGAGAACGAGTAACGTGACGAAGACGGAGGTGAAGACGGAGGCGAGTAAAGCTAAAAAGAGTGGGGCGTGCAGGCGCCTAGCACGCTACAGTACTCGTACCCCTGTCGACGCCAAGTTATTGTATGAGGCCCTGAGTCTTATCGTGGTCCGAAAGGAGTGGCTGTAGATCAAATAAGCCTGTCACCCAAACGTACCGTACGAGTATACACTATAAGAAGTAATCCAACAGCTTCCACAAGAGGGGATTATCTGTATAGCCAATAAGGAGCGGCTGTTACCCAACCATATGTACGAGTACATTTATGCAAAGTTAAACAACAACCCATACTATACAAGCACATTATGCAAGTTATACAACAACCCTATCCCTCTCCTTCAAGCTTCACAACACCCCCTCATCAAACTTTTCCCTCACATCCCTCAACCGTCCCCTGACGCCCTTTACATTATCCCCCGCGAGCTCTTTAAGGACGTTTACCATCTTTCTCGTCCGTACCTTGAGCTTTGGGAGTTTCGGGGTCGTCTCGGGGTCGGAGAGATGTTCGGAGAATGTTTGGAAGGTGCGTAGATCTCGGGCGAAAGTGTGCGTCTGGGGTATGGTCAGCCAAGATACAAAGACACAAGGGAAGAGAAGAGAGACGTACAGGCAACCGCTCCAACCCCAACTCTCCCGCCACCAAGCTCCAAATCGCCATAATAACCAAATCCAACACCGCATTCGCCACATACTCTTCCACCTCTGCCACCCCTTCTTGCACCTCTCTCAACTGTTTCGTACAGAAGCGGCGTACGGTATCCTCTGCCGACTGGACGGGTTTAATTTGGTTGAGAGGGGAGGAGCCGAAGAGGAGGGCGAGGGAGGATATGGATTTGTGGATGAATTCGTCGCCTTCGGACATGATGAGGACTTGGAGGTAGGAGGCGAGGAGGTGCGGGGAGGAGGAATGGAGGGAGTAGTCGATTGCCAGTTTGAGCTAGAGGGGGTCAGCGAACGGATACCATCTAGGTCTGCTGGTACGACATACATTCACCCCTGGAAACGGAGTCAGCTTCCTATCACTTTAATGGCATGGAATGATGGGATCACTCACGAAGGCCTTTCAGAGTATCTTTAGTCTCTTTCTTCTCAAAGTCTTCCGGGTCTAGATGATTCACATATCTATATCGCAAGGGTAAGCTCCAGTCGACTCTTCATACCTTCAACATACCTTGACAATGCACCTACGAGGATGATGACTATATCCCTCCATTGCGGTCCCAGCCTGGCAGCATACACGATCGGAAAGTCCGGCCCACTCTTCTGCAGCAGCATCTTGAACGAGTGATCTCTGATCCGCATGATAAACTCGATATCATGCTTGTCTATCGCGCGATACAGCTCCCACGCTTGTGGCGGATGAGCAAAAGCCTGCGATTGCCCCCATCTGTCCGATATTGACGGCCGCAGGTCTGGCTTCTTTTGATGTTTTGACCAAGTCCCCTGCTGATCCCGGACTTGTGCTCTTTCGACAGACCACTGTTGGTCTTGTAGCGCTTCTTGCAGCTCCTTCTCTTGCTTGATCTGGCGTATCTGGCGGTCGAGTTCTAATTCGGATTGGAAAGTAGACTCTTGAGCGAGAGCGGAGGCTGGTGGCAAGGGCTGGAGGAGGATGGGATGTGAGTGGATTCTGGGCGAGGAGAGCGGGCTGTTGGGTGGGTAGGGCAAGACTGCTGGGGAGGCTGCGTAGGCGGATATTTGTGGGCGAGACATGGCGTGCATAAGAGCGAAAGAGAGGGATGCCGAACTGATAGAGGTCATAGTCGGAACGGAACCAAATTGTGAATGGAAGAGCGGAGAGCCAGCCGACTTGAGATTTCAGGTCTCTATTGCAGCGTAGATGGAGAAGATGATTCTGCTATAGCATGCCCAAACACGTCCCCACCTTCAAGAACCTCTTGCACACCTCACACACCCGCCCACAACAGGACCAACAGGCAGAAGCGCCCCGACCACGCCGACGACAGGTCAACCGCGAGATCCCCGCGTATCTCATCGGACAGAACCCATGGGTCCCGAATTCGGCTGGAGGTGTGGATGCAGAGCTGTTGATAGATCTGGGAAGGGGAGCTGTACATCCGCAAGTCTGCTGAAAAGAATTGAGGGAAAGTGCTGATGGGAAAGTAGGGCAGAACTCTTGCGCCGGTTTGAGCACTCGCGATGGCAAGCGTCGCGGACGACTGCTGGTCCGGCTGCACCACCCTCATGGCATGTAGCTAGACAGAAGGCCTCTAGAGTATCTTCAGCACCTAGTGTGGAGCCCGAGTATCCTCCGGTGACTCGCGGCGATCTCGAGCAGTCTTCAGCGTTACTCAGTCATCGACCCAAACCTCGCTCGACGCCGGTCCCGAGTCTACTCGAAAATTGCTTCAATACAATGCTTCGATACATCGACGACATCACTGTGATATACGCCTCGGACGAAGGGCTCGAGGCGGAGGAAGCTGAGGTAGAGACGTATACGATCAGCCGGCTGGTGAGGGAGCAAGTCACCTATCTCGAACCGCATCTCAAGATCGCCCTCCTGGACGCTTCTTCTCTTGTTCCAGAACCTTACCGACCGGTATCGAACGACTCCATACGTGCGATCCTCTCAGATGCCCCACCCGACTCTGACGATGAAGTCGAGCCGGAAGGGGAAGAACCAGGCGACGATGACGATTGGGACGATTGGGAATTGGCACCTCTCTCTTTGCCCGTCACCTCCCATTTCGCCCTCACCCGTCATCCCTCTCCACACAATTTCCTCCAAACACTCCCATTTATCACATCCCTAACGAGTATCAACCTCGCATACTCTACCATCCCTAATATCGATGCCCTCGTCGAAGTCCTTCCAGCGGGACTGAAAGAGTTGAGTTTGGTCGGCGTCACCTTTGGGAAAGCTGGAGAACAGACTGTCAACAGGGGTTTTTTTAGATTGGGTAGGAGGCTGATCGTCCTTAAAGTAAGCCCCCTACCCTCTCTTTCCCGTTCCTCAGCTGATGTCATACAGGTACTCGACCTATCCAACCCCCGCTACGCCCTCCCAACAACAACCCTCACATCCCTCCTCCAACCCGCCGAAACACAGCTCCCCTCTCTCCGTACCCTCGGTATACGGAACCTCCCCTTACCGCTGCTTACGGCGTCGCAGAGCGAGCAGGGGGTGAAGGAAGATGAGGGTGAGGCTTTGAGAGTTGGGAGGAAGGGGGTTGGGAATGTCGTGAGAGGTGGTGGGAGGTTGAGGTGGGTTGATATTGTCTGGGATTGAGTGGACTGCAGTGTGTGTTCGGAAGTGCAGATGTCGGATGTATGTGAGACTTGTTACAATACATGTAAGGTATCTCGTATGCTACTTTCTCCTCTTCGCTGATCCTTTCTAGGACACGGTCACAACAATTTTCGCATACTCGTGGACTTCTCCACGCCCCATCACCTCCCACTGCCATCAATATCAAGCATTGGTATCACCCTCCTTTTCGCCGTTCCAACCATCGCTCTCCTTGCAAGTAAAGGCGACAGCGAGCTCCCAAAGATGAAGAGCTTCCAGAGCTTCGAGAGCTTCAAGAGTTCAGTGGGCCGAGCATGCCACACCACATACTAAGGACATATGGGGAGAAGGACGAAGAACCATGCTTTTGATGCATACTTGGGCGACAGTCAAGGAGTATAATGAGGATGTTTACAATTGGGAGATGAAGATGCCAGGGCAAGGAGACATTGTGAAGGGACATTTCCAAGATCGTACAAACTTGTATGCTTATCGCGCTTTGAAGAGCAGACCAGTCACGGCGCCCAACAAGATTGTCACCGCCGTATAGATCAACAAGGTCCCCTTCATGCTCGTGTCAGTATCAACCTTTCAGTGAGGTGAGGGAGGGGGAAGCTTACGTAGTTTCTGAAGCCGTACGCCCCTGTAGCGCCCCGGAGGGCGCTGATGTTGAGGAGTGCTCCGGAGATGGGACCTTTGTAAGATAGTCAGCGTTGTGTGGTGTTTGGTGTGAGAAAAGGAGAAAGAAGAAGGATGTACCGGAGGTGATGTTCCCTACACCGCGCATGAAGGCGAAAGTGCAGAAGACTAGAGGTGAAGCCAGCGGATCGTCTTCTGCTCAGCACAGTCAGCTCTCCCTTCTTTTTCTTATCAAATGTTCTCGGGATAGAGGCACGTACTGGATATATAGACAATCATCTGCGTCCACAACGCCGTGAAACTCTGTCCCAGCAGTCCAAACACTATACAAAACCCAACCAACGTCCCACCCCCTGTTCCCCAGCCCCAGAGGAAAGCGCAAGAAAGGGCGGTGCCGATGCACGAGATAGAAATGACGATTTGGAGGGGAATGTGGTCGGACATGAAGCCGAGGAGAAAGTTGCCGGGCACGGAGGCGGCGTTGAGGATGGAGATTAAGGCTGTGCCGGAGGGGGAGGTGAGGTTGAGGTCGTCTGCGTAGGCTGCGCGCATAGTCAGATCTTGGTGTTTTGGGGAGAAAGAATGGGCGAGGGTGACGTACAAGGAAGCCATAGACTGGGGACAAAGTTGCCCAAGCTCGTAAAGAGGATGGTGAATATACCCATGAAGAAGGTGAAGGATTTCATAAAGCCGAGGCTCAACCCCTGTCTTCTTGGACCCGGTTCTCCAGAGCTGTACCTTGAGAGTGGCACTCGCCTTGTCGTGGGAATCAATGCGATTCCACCGATGATGGCGTACGCAACGCCAAGGGATACCATAGTCGCCTTGTATCCCACAGAGGAAAGAAGGCTGTTGATGATGTAGGGAAAGACGGTACCGCCGATACCGGTGCCGGCGTACATGATGCCGCTGGCAAGACCACGGCGTTCAAAGAACCATTCGAAGAGAAGCGTTGCGCAGGGCATGTAGAGGGAGCCTGCTAGGGGGAAGATACAGCCCCAGGTGATGACCAGATGGAACGGCTGCGATGAAATCAGTGAGGTTTCGTAGAGTCAGTAGAAGAATGCTTACTTTGGTGACAAAGCCACTGGATATCAGACTGATGCACGCCCCTGATAATCCAAGTATCTGAAAGTGTCGTTGATACCTCGGGAATGCTGCCATGATCGGTCCGAAGAATGCAGTACTCATATATAAAAGACCGGTCTGGAGGGTAGCAGCGAGGGTGATGGTCGAGGCGCCATAGCCAGGGAACAATGTGTTGGTCCAGTATACTATGACTCTGTCAACGTGCCACTTCCACATTAGGAGATTTGTGTTACTGACCATGCAAGATACCTGGAGCAGATGGTAAGCTTCGTCCGCCAGCTAACAGCAGATCGCTTACCGACAGCGAAAGGCAGCCCCCATACGATGATCTCTATAACCGTCGCTCCGGCCAAAAACAACCACGCTCTCCGCCCCGTGTCTACCGGTGGCAGAGCGCTTGCGCTTTCCGGCTCATCCCCCAGCTGATGCTGCTGCTGCCCCGCGAGTGCCGCGCTGCCGCGGGCGGTTTCTGTCGTTTGCTGCGAGAATTGCGGTGTGACTGGGGTCAGCCCGATGACTTCAGCCATGATATGTGGATGTGGTTGTGGAGATGTACATGGTCAAGAAATGCATCGATGCAAGGCCAAGGCAGCATTCGACTCTTTTCGACTCGCAAGATCTCACTGGATCTCCAGGCAGATCATCAGATCACTATTCAGATGGGCCGCAATCTCGGTAACAGATGCGGGAGCACTTTATTAGGTGAATTAGTTGTTACGTAAACGCATCATCCAACAGCGCTGTAAGAAGGCGATGCGCTCGCTGAATCCGATAGACACGGATGCAAGGAAGCTACGAACATGAGCTCTTGCTCATAGGATCTCAAGCTTGCTAGCCATCTCGATGACTTGACCACGCAAGCTTCTTCGGATATGTGGTCTCTTCTCCTCCTCAAATCAGCGCCGCTCCCTTTCACTTGTATCGTTGAGGTACATTTTGGCAGCCGTCGCGTAGAGACTGAGGATGTGTGCCTTCTTCCACCTGCACATCAAGCTCCGCATGACCGGTAGGGTCCCTCTCACAGCCTTCAAGAGAGATATAAGAGACAGGTAGTTGATTTGTTTTGCGCACAACACATCTCAACAACTGTCAAATCGCGTCGTCGGAACATTCGTAACTTTGAATCAACATACCATTCAGATCACACAAGATGGCACCTAGTAGTATCAGCAGTAGCCATTCGCCCGCTTCAGAAAAGCCTTTGTCATCCATCGCTGAAGACGATGCCTCGACGATTCCATCTGCCGCTTCTAGAATAACGTCAGCTTACCTCTCCTGCTGCACCAAGCAGCTCACCCCTCAACAGACTTCCACATTCTCCAAAGCTCGGCCGCACATCGAGACACTGCTCAATAAGGAGATTAGGAATATATTGAGTACAAAGTTGGACACGAGAGTGGAGGAGAACAGAACGGGGGGCGCTTTGGAGGATGTGACAATGTCTTTGGTTGCGATTGACGTTGAGGATAACGAGGTGACAGCTCTGGGTAAACTGGTGGCAAAATGGATAAAGGGAGATATATATGTAGATGTGTCTACCCAGGTATAGAAATTGGGTGCAAGGAAGGGAACATACGAGACCTATACGGGGACTGTACATGTACATGATTTTGTTACGCAGCTGCTCATATGATGGAAGTTGGTGTTTCGTATCTGAACTGCATGATTCCATTGTCTTTCTCGATTTCCAAAAAGAGCGGGCGGACTGTAATGTGAAACAATGGGTACACCGACGGGGACGTACAACATCCTCCGACAACTCTGCTTCTTTGATTGGAAGGCGCCACAAAGGACACTTCAACCGCCGAGATTCCAGTGGGTCCCGCAGAGCTGCGGTACAGTATAAGAAGCATCTGTTTCTTGGTCAGTCTAGGACCAGCCTCTTAACAAGTCATACGAGCAACATGAGCAATTCTTCCGAATTCAAGTTTTCCGACGTCATCGAAGAACAAAGCTCCCCCAGGGAAGATGGTTATTCTTCCTCTCCTGGATTGAACGTCGGAGCATCGTCATCTGCTGCGCCCCCTTCTACAAGACAAGCCATCTTCAAAGAATTCATGAAGAGCATCAAGACACCATTCACAAAGCTGAAAAGATCAAAGTGTGCCGGGTCTTCATCAGCAGACCCTGAAGACATGGAACTTGTTCCCGAGGAGGAGAGAAAGTCGTTCTCATTATACTCTGAAGAAGCTTACAGAGAGGCGATTGACGCTGTCACCTGGGGGATCCGGGAGAACCTCGCAACTCAGCGTGTGAACCACGCTTACTTCGTCGATCCAGCAACAAGAAACGCACTTCCGACCGTAGTGCACCAGCATTGTGCACACCGAGATATCATGGACAATACCACTCTGCATGGCACTATCCACAGCTTTGTCTATGAGAAGATGAAGCTGGAGAGCAACTTGGCTGGGGAGGCTTTATCTCAGGGGGAAATTGGACAATTGGAGTTTGCTCACAGTTTTCTCCCGGATGTGGATACCACTCCCGGTGCATGGGGACTGAGTATGTCCATCTCACGAGACTGGGGAGGTGGTAATCTCGTGTACATTGCCCCCGTGGAAGGGATCAAATTCGAAAACGAAGAAGTGAGAAGTTGGTTTGCAGAAGGCGAAAAATCTATGATGGCTGCGACGGGTAAGAGGTTGGCTACAGAAGGCACCAAGCTTGTGAGCAACATGAAGAGGTGTCCGGACCCCCAGGTGTCGCCGATGTTTGTGAGGGACACAATGGATGAGATGATCGAGCAATACGATTGGCACGGAATTGGCGAAAGCATCAAGGAGACGCTTGCCGGGGCGATCGATGAGACCATCGCCGCCAACGGCGAGCAACGAGAGAAAGGAGGATTCAGCGGGCAAGGTGAGCAGCGAAACATCTGGCTACAGCCCATCACCGCTCTCACCGAAGACCGGTTGAGCGCTTCTCTCAGGTGGAGATCGAAGGATGGGTTCTTTGATGGGACAGGCAAGCCAGATGAGATTGATATTGGTTCGCTGGTGGAAGGCGGCTTGGAAGCTTGGCGGGACATCAAGGAAGAGAAGGTGGTGAGGGATTGATGACGGAGTATCGGCAAGGTGAATCGTAACCTCGATATGCGAGCTCGTAATAATATTCATCTCAAATTCCACAACCTTTTTGCAATATACATGTTGAATGCCTCGAAACCCGAATCATGTTGAATGTCGTTGATACAATGTTTTAGTGGTGGAACTGTACATCATGTTAGCAAGATATCCCCGAGGTGATACACCACCACGTACCAATCTCAAGTTGGTGTGGCAGAACACCAAGTTACTCTCATCCGCAGCCTTGATACACTCCGCGTCCATGATACTTCCGCCAGGGGCCGCAAGGTAGGTCGCTCCGGACCTCTTGGCTCGGTGGACGTTGTCGGGGAAGGGGAAGAAGGCATCACTCGCGCACGCAACACCCTTCAACTCCTTCATGTGGGCAACCTTCTCCTCCTTTGTCAGAGGCTCGGGGGTAGTCTCAAACAAGCTCTCCCACTGCGCCCTCTCACCTCCCTCAGCCTCGAAAGCCTCGCCAGTGACATAAAGGTCGATGGCGTTGGCCTTGTCGGCTCGCTTGGTGCCCTTCTTGAAGGGCAAAGCGAGGACACGGGGGTGGTGTCGGAGCCACCAGTTGTCGGCCTTGTCACCAGCAAGACGGGTGCAGTGGATACGGGACTGTTGGCCGGCACCGAGACCGATGACGGTACCGTTGAGGGCGTAGCAGACAGAGTTGGACTGGGTGTATTTGAGGGCGAGGGTGGCGACGACGAGGTCGGTAAGGGCAGACTGGGGAAGGTCCTTGTTCTTGGTGACGACGTTCTGGAAGAGAGACTCGTCGATCTTGCAGTCGTTTCGCTTTTGTTGGAGGGAGATACCGTAGACCTGTCGGGTCTCGATCTCGGGAGGCACGTAGTTGGAGTCCATCTGGAGGACACAGTACTTGCCGCCCTTCTTCTTTTTGAGGATCTCGAGAGCCTCGGCCTCGAATCCGGGAGCGATGACACCGTCAGAGACCTCTCGGGAGATGATCTTGGCGGTGGGGGTGTCGACGGGGTGGGAGAGAGCGATGAAGTCACCGAAAGAAGACATCCTGTCGGCACCACGGGCTCGGGCGTAGGCGCAAGCAAGGGGAGAAAGCTCCTTCAAGTCGTCGACACCGAAGACCTTGGCGGACCGCTCGTCGAGAGGGATACCGACGGCGGCACCGGCGGGAGAGACGTGCTTGAAGGAAGCAGCGGCGGGGAGGTTGGAGCCGGCGGCGAGCTCCTTGACGAGAGCCCAAGAGTTGAGGGCATCGAGAAGGTTGATGTAACCAGGGGATCCGGAGAGGACTATGGGGTATGAGCGTGGGATCCAAGGGGTATACCGATTACTCACCCTTGATGGGCAACTCGCCGTTCTCAACGAAAGCCTGGGCGGGCTTCTGGTGAGGGTTGGCACCGTACCTCAAACCCAACCTCTGGTAGCCGACACCGGCACCAGCCTGAGAGTCCTCGCCGACATCAGGGGTAGCGTAAGTCTTCCTGAAGTAGTCGCTGATAGCCTCGTCGTAGCTCTTGGTGTCCTCAAAAGCCTTGAGGGCAAGACCCCTCCTGGTCTCGGCAGAGACCTCCTTCTTCTCCTTGAGCTCAGCAATGATGGTCTCGTAGTCGGAGGGGGAAGAGATGATAGAGACTCGGCCGTGGTTCTTGGCAGCAGCTCGGAGAAGAGTGACACCTCCAATGTCAATTTCCTCGATAGCGCCAGCAAGAGTGCAGTCGGGCTTTTGGGTCTGGAGGACGAAGGGGTAGAGGTTGCAGACAACGAGGGTGATGGGGGAGATCTTGTTGGTCGCAAGGTCGGCAATGTCGGAGGGGATGTCTCGGGAGAGGATACCACCGTGGACAGCGGGGTGAAGAGTCTTGACTCGACCGCCCAACATCTCGGGGGCCTTGGTGATGTTGGAGACATCCCTACCTTCGAGTCAGCCTGAGCCTCTAGAATGCTAGATCCAACGTACTCAATTTCCAGACCAGCCTCTCGGATCATCTTGGCAGTACCACCACTGCCCAAGAGCCTGAAGCCGAGCTCCTTGAGCCCCTTAGCGAAGGGAAGGAGACCGGTCTTGTCGTACACGGAGAGAAGCGCTGTGGCATTGTCAATAATCCCGTTCTGAGGGAGACGTTATAGTCAGTGGTGATACATATACTGACCGATAGGAGCTTCAGAAGACATCTTTTGAGTATTAATTGGTATAGTCAGAAAAAAAAAAAAGTGGACAGAAAGTTGAAAGTTCGAGTTGGAGGAAGATTTACTTACGTAATGTGGGGTAAAATGATACTCAAATTCATATCCACCCCCCACTTATACTATCTGTCTCTCAACATGAACGAACTAGCAGTGCGTGGTGAGTTCGTTCATGGTTCGCATGTTGAATGTACTTCTTGCGGCTTGAGAGGTATCCCCTGATGCATCCATTTTCAAACTGTACATCAGCTTTACACAGATCCTCAAAGCGACGAACGAACGCACGTTTCTCGAGCTGGGGCAGAAGACTTTACAGGGTTGCAAGCATATGCATACCCATCGTGTGCAAATCTTCAGGGCAGAAAGGGGACTTTATGGGAATCATGTCTTGAGAACGGGAATATGGTGCTTCAAGATGTATGTACCCTTTTATTAGCCCATTGACGGATTGTTTGGTTCCACTCGGAGGACCGTGCCGGGCGCGACCAGTTTTACGAAGCTTCCGTTTTCTCTGCTGAACGCTGATTTCCTCTTCTTGGGCAACTGAGAAGGACGGGTAGCTTGTGGAACTGCATCAAATATATACATTCTTCCCTGACACGCCATTCTCCCCTCAAGGCAGAAGCTGATGCTTGGAAAAGAAATCAACCAGGTGCGGACTAGTCAAATTGAAGTTGGCAGTCTGATTGGGACTTCCCGCCAAATCCAACCCCAGCGTACTCGGCCAAGAATGCCCCAAACCTTCAACACTCAACGCCCTCACCTCGCCTTTGGGACAATCCCATACCTCCTCCCACACACCCTCATATATCTCCTTCACCTCAGGCTCTGGATACTGCCCCGGCCAGCGCCCTACACACCCATTACGCAGAGCCCACTCGCGCCGCCAAAGCCTGACATCTGGCTCGGGGCCGTACCCGCCTCCTTCCGGTTTGCGGCCGTAGAAAGGGGTGTTATCGTCTTCAACGCCATGAACTTGTAAGATCGGAATTGCTCTATCCTCTTGACAGCCGTGGAAAGAGTACACCCCTTGGTAGAGTGCGGGCGAGACGGGGACAAAGGCTGCAAAGAGGGCAGAAGTATCGGGACGACAAGCGAGGAGCGCTGTAAATCCGCCTCCATTGGACTTGCCGCAGGCGTAAAGACGGGAACGATCGATTGTGTAGATAGTGGAGATGGTGTGAAGGATGTCATATACGTATGCAATCTACCAAGTCCATCAGCTTTGCTCTATCTCCTTCGCCGGGCGACCGTCTTCTTTCGTCTCTGCGATGTCTTCCTGGACAGCAGGTACTCACATCGTCCACGGTCTTGTTCTCATACGGCGCCCCTTTCCAGATATGCGTCATGTTCCAATCCGTACTATTCACCCCTTGCGCATATACGGTCAAGAAGGGCTTGCCGGCAATCTTGAGCATTGGGTCCGAGAGCTCAGTGACGCGCTGTTGCTTCTCGCTAAAGCCTCCGGCTGTGGAGCCATCAGTTCCCGACCTATCACAGAGAGAGACGAGGGAAGTGTTTGTTTACCGCCATGGAAGGTGAAGACGACAGGATGCTCTTTCCCATGCAGGTACCCCTCGGGCACGTTCAGGAGGAATGTCCTCTCGGTCGGAAGTATGTACTTGACATTGCCTTTCCGTGGATCTGCCTGACCTTCCACAGGGTTCAGTGTTGATCTGAGTGGTGATTGGGATTGAGATAAGAGATTGATATCGTCATTAAAGTCAGAGTCTGGCAAGACGAGCCGTGGTGAAGCGAGGGCGCTGAGAGCGAAGCCCAAGATTGTCGGGAAGATTCTCATCCTCCTCTATAATTGAGCTGGCGCAAAGGTTTGTTGCTGACAAGTTCATGAATGAAAGGGGAGGAAAGTAGACTACATACGACGAGATATAATCACCAACGAAGGCGATAAGTCGCATGATGCAGATGTCGGATTTGGCCGAACGCAATCGCACTTTGTCGGTGTTCCGCGATGGCTGCTGTGAAGTGTGAAATGGGGAACGATTCGTACACGGAATCCAGTTCAGCTTGACCTCTGTGGCCTCTGCTTGTACGTGACACCCAAGATACGTATGAGCAGTGTGCGCGGCCGTATAGCGGCTTCGAACATGAAACGCCCCCCGGAAAGTTTGCGTGGCATGCCGAAATCGGAACGCAGTTTCAGGCCTCAGGTGTCACCCTTTCTCGCTAGTGCTTACGGCAGTGAAGGGTCGAGGCTGTTGTCGAATCTTCATCTTCCTTAACTTCCTTCCCCTATCTTTTTACGTACGCGCACTTATGGCACGATGAAGCTTCTCTCAAAGGATCAAAAAACAAAAAACATTCTGACGAGAAAGACGGAGGGGTACGAACTCCGAAAGGAAAGGACGCGTCGCGTCGAACGCGTCGACCCGTCAGTCGTCGGTCGTCGACGAGGAGCACATGCTCACGACCCAATGGCCGGTAACTGGAGTCCTGCAAGCTGACACATCTACACTTTTCGGCATGATTTCCATCCCGTCCAGTGATTACTAAGCGGCACCCGAGATGCCAAGAGCATTTGTTGTGTAACGCCTCTCAGCGTATCAGTTCTTCTGTTGGAAACTTGGAGGGATTGTGGCGTCTTTATATACATGTTCAGAAAAACAATTATCAAAATCAGAAATCAGAAAGCTATTGTAAGATCGTGCAACTGAATGCGAGTAATGACTTTGTTACTCGATATAATCATTTAGTCCAGGTCGTTCTTTCATTTTATACATGCTGCTGCTAAGGTTTTCGTAGGAGAAGCCGTATGATCTTTGTGAAACCAGAACTGTAAGAGGATGAGGTAATTGACAGCATGGGAGGGTTGGGCAGACGCACGGGGACAGGACGACGGATTTTGATATTGATTATCGACCTCAATACCAGATCTTTTCTCTCGGTGAACTTGACACAAGTGATTCTCATAGCCGCAAAGCTTGATCTACTGTAACAGCTCTCTCTCCTCTCTCTCTTGAGTCATTGGTCTATCGATGAACCTGCTTGCGAAGCGTCATGGAATGTTGAAGGAGCAACAAGAAGAAGAGGCTCCTCCTCCGACCGATGACGCGAGCCGGCGGAGTCATTTGACCATATTGGACTGGATGCACACCTTTGTTTTTTGATATAGGCACAAGGATGATCTTACCCTACGCTCGAAATGCATAACGTTCAAGTCCATAGTCAGATTCGATGTCGTATATCATGCGCGCCTCTCGTCGCCTTCGAACTCTGGCCGCCGCAACATCTTTATCATTGTTGTTTGATTATCATTCCAGTCTGTTGTGTGTGATCAATCTGAGAGGTTCAAGTCGGGTACGTACACATTGTATTGACGAAACTATGACTGCCAGAGCTTGAGACAGGCATCGACCGGGGACAAATCAAAGTTGCTTCTCCTCTCGTGCTTCAATATCTTCCTTCACCAGTAAACATGACCGATCGCGTTGGATACCTGCTCTCTCTTGTTGCTGACGCACATCGATCATATCCTCATGTGATACTGGTGACAACTTCAAATGCCGGACCCTGGGCGCCTGTATAAGAGCCACATGTATGAATCCCCCAGGCGTTAGAGCAGCAGCAGACAAAACAAGGCCAAGGCAATTATCCTGAGCTCCCCAGGATTTTCCCTCTCATACATCCCTCTGTTTTTACTTGCCACCGAACGTTGCCCTTCTCAGCTTGCAGCACCGACTATCAACCGTTCTTATGCAGCCACAGACGACGCGAAACAGGGCCCAGAGGCCAGAGCTCCACAAGATTATCCATGACCCTCGGCCTCTTTACATGCCCGGACCACCGAATGCCATAGTCGCCTTCCTCCGCCTCCAGCACTGGATTTATTGGCTGCCGCGAATCTTATTTGACGGATTTGAGTCCCGCTCTATGTGCCCCGCTGCTTCGGCTGCGACAACGATCTGGAATGAAGAGACATAACAATAAACATTTTACGTTCAAGGAGTAATGTAGACTGCGCGGCTCGGCCGGTGAAGACGATGAAACTTTCCTAAAGCGGCGGGATCCGGCGCGCTTAACGGGGTAAAGTTGACTTTCTCATCCAAATGTCCAGCCACACAGTCATCGAGGTGCTGAACAAGAGCAATCTGTACAATTTGGCATGCTTGTATAGCACCAAAATCCACTAAGACTCACTGCATACGCATCATGGAACAATGATCGAGCCCAAATGACTTCCCAAAGAAGCTGAATGATGTCAGAAGCAGTCCCCCTGGAACTCAAAGACCAGAGGTTATTCGTCATCACAATCACTGGAATCAGTTCTCTCTTTGATCTTTGGCCTCGGTACCTGTTTGTGCCAGGCGGGAAGGGAAAACCAGAGTTTTTGGAGCACATGTCACCCTTCTCTCAACGTCCTACCATGGTCACTGTCTCAGTCGTCCTCAGCTCCCAAGCCGACGCGACCACAAACGCGTCACGGGAGGACTTCGAATTCCGTACATTGCGGTCAAAGCAAAGAGAAGTGCGCGATCAGTATGTATGCGCTGTGCTGTGGTCCGCCGGCGACGATGCTTGTCGCTGTCTGAGCTCGGTAGTGACATGTCAAGTAGTGCGCAATCGACCAACTGCAGGTGTGCCTTTGGGGCCTTTGAACATTCAAGCAGAAAATCTCTTGTATCCCGGCGCAGTTGCCTGCCTTGTGCGCCTCGTGACGTTATTGATACGAGGACGCTGCATACGATGTTTGTGACCTGTGAGGCCCGTGGCTGGTTAAGCACCTAAGAGAAAGGTCCTGTCCAAGGCAGGAGATCTCGCCAAGGCTGGGTGTCACAGAGGGACGTATACGCACGTACGATATCGATATGAAACGCTGCGATATGCTGGCCAACCTCCACTTTCGCCACTCGGGTCACCTCCCCCGAGGCACGCCCACAGGCAGAGTGGAGAGTTAAGGAACGCCGCTTCGGAAACTCTCCAGAACAAGCATTCAGGGCAGCTTGGAAGAACTTTATTTTCTCTGGGTTTGTTTGTTGACGTGTTTACACTTCAATCTCCTGCTCTTTCGCTTCATTCGGTCATTTGCTGCAAGCCACCTCCACGCGCCTCCGTACCCTCCGTACTAATTCCAGATGTCACCCCTGGGTTACTCCGGTCGACCCTTACGCATTACGCATCATGTTTATGCCCGTCGTATCCTACTGGATCTGGGCTCTGCGCTCTACAGCCATCCCTCGCCCTCGGCCCTCTGCCCTCTGCTTGGAACCTGCACGTCTCAGCCAAATTTATGTTTGTGGACAACGACATCATCGCTACTGCTTTCCCACCTCATTAACCCCTCATCGCCGATCGGCTATCTCCTTGGACTGATACATATAATAGCCCACCCCGAAATACCTCTTCCTCGCCACACCCACCCCCGCGCTTGTCATTCATTCCATCATTCGACCCTCGAGCAAGCCTACAAGACTCGATAACGATTACAAACTTTTGCGACGACCATGCTCGTCAACCCACTTCACCTCTTGGGTGCTCTTTCAGCAGCTGTCTTTGCCACGGCAGGCGATTCAGCATGGCATCTCGACTACGTCAACACATTGGTCAACGAAGCCCTCGACCCGGTAGTCAATCCCAACACCCAGTCGAGCCACATGCACAAGATCATCGGCGGGTCTCGCATGGCCGCTTACTATAACTTCGATGACTATGCGGGCGCAAAGTGCTCATCATTGAGAGTGCAAGCCGACAAGTCCAACTACTGGATGCCTAGTAAGTGATTTTGCCCTCCCACAACCTCGCCATACTGATAGCCACAGATCTTTATGTCCTCGACAATGCCGGTACATCCAATGTCACCTTCACCCCTGTCCCCGCCAAGATCCGATTCTACTACTTCCTCGCCCAAAACTCGGATGCCGAGCTCGTCACCCCTTTCCCCAAGGGCCTTCGTATGCTCACCGGTAACCCCAACAACAAGGCTGCCACCAGCGTCGGCTCCTTCACATGTCAGATCAACTCGGGCTTCACCGACTCTGTCATCCTTGACAACTTCAACTTTGAGCGTGACTGTCCTTGGGGAATGAAGACCGAGCTCTATTTCCCTCCTTGCTGGGATGGTGTCAACCTTTACAAAAGCGACGGCTCGCACATGTCTTATCCCAGTCAAGATGTGCGAGATGGGTCTTGTCCTTGGTCCCATCCGGTCCGACTTCCTGCCATTCAGGTGTGTATCTTTCTTCTGGTACGCGAAGACTGAAACTGACCAATGTCTCTTAGCTGGAGTACACATGGTACACATCTTACCACAACCCGGAAACGGCTCTTAAGGGGAACCTTGCGTGGGCGAACGGAGACACCACAGGTTCGTAACTTTTTCAGCGTTGAATGACTTCTGTGCGCGGCGACCTCCGTCGAGTGCCCTCGGCCGCCCACTCCTGCTGCTGTGGGAAACGACCATCACCGCAGTTTCTCATATCTTTCCAATCTCTTCTTTTGCTACATTCAGCCTGGCTCTTGTGGAGCTTCCATACTGACTTGATCCATAGGATACGGCATCCACGGTGACTTTGTCAATGGCTGGGACATTGACGTCTTGACCAAGGCTCTGCACAATGACACGTCCTGTAGGCAGGGCAAGGCCACGTAAGTCATTTCTTTCGTGTTTGTTCACTTTGCTTACACTTCCATAGCCCTATGGACGAATGCCTAACCCTCTACGCTTCCTTCGACGCCAGTGCTCAAGCGTCTTGTACCCCCGAGAAGGGCACCCTGACCGAGCCTATTCTTGGCAACGCCGACCTCGTCACCATTCCTCGTCTTCCCGAGTGCAACCCCGTCTGGGGCTCTTCTGGAAGCAAGCCCACCTGTAGCCCTGCGGTCGCCGGCATAGACGTTTCTTCTTTCAAGGGTACCGACGGTGCTTATATCGCTTCCACTGCGGAGCGCAGAGACTATGTCGCTCCCACCACACCTGGCTGGCACACCATCGCGTGTCTTGCAGACATCTCGTCTCTGACCGGCGGTGTATCCTACACCGACTCTAGTATGACTCAGGAGTCCTGTCAGTCGACATGTCTCACCGCTGGGTACCAGTATGCTGCTAGTGAGTTGCTTCTTTTCATGTGGGTTCATTCGCTTACCTTTCCTATTAGCCGGACAACAGGGCAGTACTTGGAACTGCAAGTGTGGTACTGGTATCAATTCGAAAGCTCAAGTCAGGCCTGGCATGTGCACCGTTGCCTGCCCCGGTAATTCTGCCGAGCTGTGCGGAGGAAGCTATCTGTACAACATTTACTACGCTCCCAATGGCACTACCTCGTCCGCCAACAGTACTCGCTCCGACGGATCCTCATACCTCGGATGCTACTCCAACCCCTCTCCTACTACCGCCGGATTGCTTGGTCAGTCTACCTACAACTTCAGCTCCAACTCTATGACCACCGAGGTCTGTATTCAAGCTTGTGCCGGCCAAGGCTCAAAGTGGGCCGCGACAAACTCTCAGAAGAACTGCTTCTGTGGTACGAGCCTCACTTATGGCACTGGCACGTTCGTCAATGAGAACCAAGTAAGTATACGCTGTGTTACATGAATCAAAGGCTGACAAGACCTAGTGTACTACCAAATGCAGCGGTAACTCCTCCGAAATCTGCGGCGACTACTACAAAGACTCGGTCTACGACATCTCCCAGGTCACGGGAGCTGCTGTCGCTGGTTATGCTGCCGGCTACCAAGGATGTTACACCGACTCGGGTTCCCACCTCGGTCTCACCGCCAACTCTTGGACTCTCAGCTCCATGTCTGTCAACCAATGTATCAACGGCTGCTCCGAACTCGGCTACGGCTACGCCGGCCTCTACTCTGGGTCTCAGTGCTACTGCGGCAACACTCCGTCCTCTTCCAAGAGTGTCCTCCCCACGAGCCAGTGCCAAACCAAGTGCGCCGGAAACTCAACTGGGACATGCGGCGGCGGTGCTGCTATGGATCTCTACACTGTCACGAGCGCGACTGTGACTCCTGCGACCGTGGCCGCCAAGAAGCCTTCGAGCTATCTCGGTTGCTTCAAGGACGCCGGGTCCAACCTCGCCTTCTCCGACGCCTATTCCTACAGCGCTACTACCATGTCTGTCGATATCTGCAAATCTGCTTGTCAGGAGCTTGGCTATGCCTACAGCGGTGTCGAGGTGAGACTTGCCTTTTTCAATTGATATTTTGCTGACAAAGTTATAGAATGGCAACCAGTGCAAGTGTGGCGCTGCCGCTCCATCCAGTCAGCAGATGGTCAGCAGCCTCTACTGTACCACCAACTGCACCAACACCGCCTCCCAAACGTGCGGCGCTAGCGGCTACATCGAAGCCTACTCTCTCGCCAACTCGACTGCTTCCACTGCTATGCCAGGTCTCTCCGCTTCCGCCTATGTCGGCTGCTATCAGAACTCGGACCGTGTCTTGAGCACGTACTCGTACACCGACAGCTCTTTGACGGTCGAAAGCTGCCGAAGCTCTTGTTCTGGTTTGGGATACAGCTTGGCCTCGGTCTACATTGGCAACTCGTGTGGCTGTGGCAACTCTATCTCGAGCTCTTTGACCAAGCTTCCCGCCAGTCAATGGTAAGTCAATCGTATCTTTATATACAATCGCTGACACTCCTCTAGTCGGAGCTACACCTGTAAGGGCAACACGACCGAGTACTGTGGTGGATCTACGCAAGCGGCCATCTACAACACCACCGGCAGCGCTACCTCTACCAGCGCGGAAGGCTATACCGGCTGTTACTCTCCCGGCACTTTCCTCACCTCTGCGGGTCTCAACTACAATGGCGACTACATGACCACTGGTCTTTGTCGAAGGACTTGTCGAGCCAACTCGTATTCCATTGCCGCCCTCACCAACGGTAATGCTTGCTACTGTGGCAACTCGACTTCTTATGGCGCTGTTGCTGCCTCGTCCGTCTGTAACGCTGCTTGTGAGTATTCATCTTCGAGTCGACGGCCAGCGCTGACATGAAGTATAGGTTCCGGAAACAGCACTTTGACTTGTGGTGGTACACACTCTGCCGCTCTCTCCGTCTACGACACCACCGGCGCGGGATCTCAACCTCCTTCCGGCTATCCCGCCAACTACGTCGGCTGTATCACCGACAACCCCCGCAAGCTTCCCAACTTGACCTATACCAACGGCGGCATGTCTTCGTCCCTCTGTAAGGGCCAGGCAGTCAAGTCGTTCGGCAGTGGTGGTCTTCAGTATGGCACTGAGAATGGGAATGAGTGTTATGCGGCTCCGCTGTCGGTCAAGATTAATACCCCGCTTTTCCCCGAGTCGTATTGTACGAGCAAGTGTGCAGGTGAGCAGCTTTGTTCTTCTCGCTCGTGATGATAGCTGACCTTGATGATAGGGAACTCTGCCGAGATTTGTGGCTCTGGTGGTCGTCTATCTTGGTACATCGTTCAAGGCAACGCTGCTGGCGGCACCACCACTAGCGCCGCCGCCACCTCGACAACCTCCAAGGCCACCACCCCTGCCGTTTCCACTTCAGCTTCAAGCTCTGCGGCTGCCTCTAGCACCTCCAGTGCCGCCGGCGCTACTACCAGTGGCATCACGGTGGTTGATGGCACGACATACCTCGGATGCTACTCTGACAGCGGTACCGACCACACTTTGAATGGCACCAAGTCGACTACGAATACCATGACTGCGAAGACTTGTGTCAGCTATTGTTCGGGTCTTGGGTATGCCTATGCCGGTGTTGAGTACTACAACGAGGTGCGTCCGGGTGTCATGATCGTTTGACTATTCGCTGACCAGGCATACAGTGTTACTGTGGCTCTTACGCTCCTCTCGCGTCTAGGAAGGACTCTACCAACGCTAAATGTCTCTATGCGTGCAAGGGTGGGTGTTTCGTATACTAGCTCAAATATCAGAAGACTGACTCGATGTTTAGGCGATTCCACTCAATTCTGTGGCGGTGGTGGTCGAGTAGCAATTTACCAGGCCAGCTCTGTTTCCTCTTCGGCTGCCATATCGACGTCAAAGGCTTCCTCTGTCGCCTCTACCGCCGCCACCTCGACAACCTCCAAAGCCACCACCCCTGCCGTTTCCACTTCAGCTTCAAGCTCTGCGGCTGCCTCTAGCACCTCCAGTGCCGCCGGCGCTACTACCAGTGGCATCACGGTGGTTGATGGCACGACATACCTCGGATGCTACTCTGACAGCGGTACCGACCACACTCTAAACGGCACCAAATCGACTACGAATACCATGACTGCGAAGACTTGTGTCAGCTATTGTTCGGGTCTTGGGTATGCCTATGCCGGTGTTGAGTACTACAACGAGGTGCGTCTGGGTGTCATGATCGTTTGACTATTCGCTGACCAGGCATACAGTGTTACTGTGGCTCTTACGCTCCTCTCGCGTCTAGGAAGGACTCTACCAACGCTAAATGTCTCTATGCGTGCAAGGGTGGGTGTTTCGTATAGTAGCTCAAATATCAGAAGACTGACTCGATGTTTAGGCGATTCCACTCAATTCTGTGGCGGTGGTGGTCGAGTAGCAATCTACCAGGCCAGCTCTGTATCCTCTTCAGCTGCCGCATCGACGTCAAAGGCTTCCTCTGTCGCCTCTACCAGTGCGGCTGCTTCCTCGACGTCCAAGGCTTCGACCACTAGCGCCGCGGCATCCACGTCAAAGGCTTCCACTTCCACGTCCTCCTCGTCAAGCGCTGCTGCATCCAGCACCAGTCTCGCTATCACGACCATCACTGGTTCTACGTATCTGGGATGTTACTCCGACAGCGGGTCTGATCGTACCCTGAATGGAACCAAAAGTTCTACCAGTACGATGACTGCCAAGACTTGTGTCAGCTACTGTGCTGGTCTTGGGTATCAGTACGCGGGTTTGGAGTACTACAACGAGGTAAGTCAATGTTCTAGATTCTCCTTGCAATGCTAACGATCATCATAGTGCTATTGTGGCAACACTGCCCCAGCCTCGACCAAGAAGGACTCTACGAACGCCAAGTGTCTTTACGCGTGCAAGGGCGACTCTACCCAGACTTGTGGAGGCAGTGCCCGTCTGGGTATCTACTACACCAGCTCGGTCTCCACTACCAAGGCGGCTAGGAGATCACTGCCAACCCGGGCAAGTGAGAGGGATATCAGCCGTGTTGTTCACAGGCGCAGGGGCCTCGGTCGGGTGTAAAATGTTTTCTTTTAGATGTCTTTCGTCCGAATCAAACCAATTGTATCTTTAGTACTTTCTGAACCATAATTCCATTTTGTCTGAGACGAGTATCCATAGTTTAGCATGACATGCATCTGTCCATTGTATCGTAGTGGATGGGAAAGCAGAGGAGAAGGCGATGGAAGTGGAGCGTCATCGGCGTTAGGGCCGGAATGCCACGTGGGTGGAGGTGGCACTTGTTACGCGCGGCGCAGGGTGGTGAAGAACGTTCTGCATTGGGAAGAAAGAATGCGGATGGATGGTATCTGTGGATGGTATCGTCAGCATAAGAGTCGGTCAACTGCCACTGCACCGCACCCAAATAAGGGCCACGTGGGGTCGGTGTGGGTGATGATCGTCGGGACCCGTCATCACTCAACGAACCTGGGGCAACACGACCCTCCTTTCCACCTCCTATCCCCACGAGCACCCCGGGCGGGCTATCCCGCCCCTCCACGTCGATGCATATAAAGGGCTCCACCAGATCCCTCTTCCTCTTCTTCCTCTCTACAAGTCATTTATGAACTTTACAAGAAAAGTCATGTCGTCAGTCAACATCATGCCCCTGTCACTGGCTAGACGCTAACCCATCTCACAGTGAAGTCTACTTTGATATCTCTATCGCCAGTACGCCCATCTCTGCCACTCTCCATTTCTCCACTGACCATCGTACAGACACCCCCGCCGGGCGCATCACCTTCAGGCTCTACGACGACATCGTCCCCAAAACCACCGAGAACTTTAAACAGCTCTGCACCGGTGTCAACGGTTTCGGCTACGCGGGCTCTGGCTTCCACCGAGTCATCCCCCAGTTTATGCTCCAGGGCGGTGACTTTACCCGTGGTACCGGTACTGGAGGCAAGTCAATCTATGGCGGAAAGTTTGCGGATGAGAACTTTATCATGAGGCATGACAAGCCTTTCCTCTTGTCCATGGCCAATTCCGGTGCGTACTCTTGTCTTGGCGGTGGTTTCGGGTGCTAATGATCTCCAGGCAGCGATACCAACGGCTCTCAATTCTTCATCACCACAGTCAAGACTCCTTGGCTCGATAACATACACGTCGTCTTTGGCGAAGTCACCTATGGCCAGGACCTCGTCCAGCAGATTGAGAAGCTCGGTACCGAATCTGGCCGTACGTCCTTCTTCCTCTCTTCTGTCTACTTTGGGCGTGAAAGCTGACGATGGATGTGTAGGCGTCGCCAAGCCTGTTGTCATCTCTGCCTCTGGTACTCTCTAGGGCAATAGTCGATCAAGGGTATTAGAATGAGTCGGAAGAAGTAGATAGCAGAAATGAATGAACCCGAGAAGTAGTCAATGTACTCTGCGTGGGTCCAGCCATCTTCTGATATCCATGAGTGAATGAATGTCCATAGGTTACTTGATAATTAACTGCCATAACTCCCGTCCCTATGGACATTCGTTCAGTTATGGCAGTCAATTATCAAGTAACCTATGGACATTCATTCATAGTATCATGTAACCTATGGACATTCCTTCACTCATGGATATCAGGCTTGTCGGATTGCAGCGTGGACGCGGCGTATGTTGGGAGTCATGGATACGTGCGAGATCGCTCCGCGGACTGAGAGCGAGGTGCCACCCCTGCGGCGTTTCGGGAATACGAACGTACCAGGCGGAACGACGCCTCTTGGTCTTACTACTACTGCCCAACCTGGGTTTCTGGCTTGACAAATCAATAGTTCCTCAGAAGTTCTGAGGCCACCCAGCAACGACTTTCGACTTTCGACTTTTTCGACGTTTTCAACAACCCTTCCGCGCGACATGTCCGCCTTCAACGCCCATCACGATGCCGTCACTGCTCTGTACACGGTGCCGACACTCAAGAAACTCCTCAAGTCCCAACCCACCATCGCGGTCCCAATTGGTAGCCCTCTTGCTGCAGCACCCGTCCCGCATCCCGCGGACCGTCCGCGAACAGATGGTACCCCCGTTGGTCCTCCCCGGCGAAGCAGCCCAGGTACGCTTCCCTCTCCGTTTTCATGTTTTCCTTCTTCCCCCACCACCATTTCCCATGACGCCCCGCGTCCCAAACCACTTTTCTTTCCCTTGACGCCCCGCGTCCCGACGCCCCGCGTCCCAAAACCACTTTCTTTCTCTTGACGCCCCGCGTCCCGACGCCCCGCGTCCCAAACCACCTTTCTTTCCATGACGCCCCGCGTCCCCAACCACTTTCTTTCTCTTGACGCCCCGCGTCCCGACGCCCCGCGTCCCAAAACCACTTTCTTTCTCTTGACGCCCCGCGTCCCGACGCCCCGCGTCCCAACCACCTTCTTTCCATGACGCCCCGCGTCCCAAACCACTTTCTTTCTCTTGACGCCCCGCGTTCATCCATCTTTTCCCTCGACGCTCCGCGTCCATCCACCTTCTCCCACGACGCTCCGCGTCCACCTTTTTCCTCGACGCTCCGCGTCCATCCACCTTCTCTCACGACGCTCCGCGTCCATCCACCTTTTTCCCTCGACGCCCCGCGTCCATCCATCTTTTCCCTCGACGCTCCGCGTCCATCCACCTTCTCCCTCGACGCCCCGCGTCCATCCATCTTTTCCCTCGACGCTCCGCGTCCATCCACCTTCTCCCACGACGCTCCGCGTCCACCTTTTCCCTCGACGCTCCGTGTCCATCCACCTTTTTCTTCGACGGTCCGCGTCCATCCACCTTCTCCCACGACGCTCCGCGTCCACCTTTTTCCTCGACGCTCCGCGTCCATCCACCTTCTCTCTCCATCTTTTCCCTCGACGCTCCGCGTCCATCCACCTTCTCCCTCGACGCCCCGCGTCCATCCATCTTTTCCCTCGACGCTCCGCGTCCATCCACCTTCTCCCACGACGCTCCGCGTCCACCTTTTTCCTCGACGCTCCGCGTCCATCCACCTTCTCCCACGACGCTCCGCGTCCACCTTTTCCCTCGACGCTCCGTGTCCATCCACCTTTTTCTTCGACGGTCCGCGTCCATCCACCTTCTCCCACGACGCTCCGCGTCCACCTTTTTCCTCGACGCTCCGCGTCCATCCACCTTCTCTCTCCATCTTTTCCCTCGACGCTCCGCGTCCATCCACCTTCTCCCTCGACGCCCCGCGTCCATCCATCTTTTCCCTCGACGCTCCGCGTCCATCCACCTTCTCCCACGACGCTCCGCGTCCACCTTTTTCTTCGACGGTCCGCGTCCATCCACCTTCTCCCACGACGCTCCGCGTCCACCTTTTCCCTCGACGCTCCGTGTCCATCCACCTTTTTCTTCGACGGTCCGCGTCCATCCACCTTCTCCCACGACGCTCCGCGTCCACCTTTTTCCTCGACGCTCCGCGTCCATCCACCTTCTCTCTCCATCTTTTCCCTCGACGCTCCGCGTCCATCCACCTTCTCCCACGACGCTCCGCGTCCACCTTTTTCTTCGACGGTCCGCGTCCATCCACCTTCTCCCACGACGCTCCGCGTCCACCTTTTTCCTCGACGCTCCGCGTCCATCCACCTTCTCTCACGACGCTCCGCGTCCACCCCCACCCCAACCACCTTTTCCCACGACGCCGTCGTGCTGATCACCCCACTCAGGCGCCCATCGTTGGCCTCCAACCCATCGCCGACGCCCTTCCGGCCCCACCAGCGCAAGCGGGGTCACCCGCGGCTGGTACCCACGTCCAGGTCCCACCCGCCGAGCCCCCAGTGGCTGACCACCCGGTCCAGGGTTTGCTCGAGGCTCCCGCACCCGTCCCCTACGCTGTCCCGGCTGCTGTCTCCCCAGTCGACGCACCTCCTGCCCTCGCACCCCATCCCCTCCCCGCTGCCCCGCAGGGCCCGCTTCCGCACGTCTTCCATCATGCCGATCGTGCCGGGACCCCGCAGCCCCCAGCGCCTCCAGCGCCCCAGTGGGCTTACCCCGGTACGCCTCAGTTCCAACCACCTCACCCCGTTGCCCCCGGTGGGCCCGCCCATGCGCATTTTTTCGTGGGGCAGCCCCCCCAACTTCTGGGCGCCTGCCCAGCAGCCCCCCTCCGGCGCGTCTCCAGCCTCCTGTCGCCCCGTACGCGCCTCACCCGTGGCCTCCGGCCCCGCCGCAATACCCCGCACCATCGGCTGCGGCTCGTCCTCCACCTCCGCCCCCAACGCCAACCCCACTCACCCACCTGCCGGCGCCTCCGCCTCGACGATGACGGCGGTAGGCACGGAAACTGCAAAGCTCCCCGCAAGGGGTAAGTTTCTTTTCCTTCGTCTCGTTTTCCTTCACTCTCAATTTTCTCCTCTTTCTTCCTTCTTTCTTGCCGTCGGTTGTCCGCTCGGTCTACCTACTCCATCCACCACCACCATGCATTTTCTGTGCCGACCCCGCCGTCCCACTAGCACGTCCACTCTGACTTTCCCTTTCTTCTCCCCGTCCGAGTCCCCTGCGGCCTCCCCTCCCCTCCACGCTGACCAATGGGAGTTGCTTTTACGACATCGCCCCGACCGGCTGCTGGCTGCGCACCTCGTTGGGGCTATCCGGCATGGTACCCTGATTGCGTATGACGGTCCCCCTACTCTCGCCCCCGCCACCCCCGCCTCGGATTCTCCCCATGGAGCCAGCGGCCATCACCCACCTCGAGGCGGAACTGGCTGCGCGCGTGGCCGACGGCTCGTTGTTGGTTGCTGTCGATCCCAACCCCGTCGTGCTCTCCCCAATCGGCGCAGTCCCCAAGGACGGATCGGGTTGGCGTACCATCCACCACCTGTCCTTCCCGAGGTCGAAGTCCGCGGTCTCCGTCAACAGTGACATCCCCAAGCCCCTTGCGTCGTTCTCCTACACCACCCTCGAACCCCTACTCGAGTCCATCCGCGCCTTGCTCCGCACAGGGTCGCCCGTCTTCCTGTGGAAAGCGGATATTGCGAGCGCTGTTCGCCACTGCGTCGTGGCCAAGTCCGTGGCGCGTCTCCTCGGGTTCTGCTGGAGTGAGCGCGTCTACCTCGACACCCGCCCCCCCCCCCCTTTTTGGTTGCCGCTCCTCGCCTTACATCTTCGATTTCTGCGCCTCGGCTTTCCACTGGATGCTGAAGCAGCGGGGCATCACCCTGTCCCACTACCTCGACGACTTCTTCGGTTGCCAATCCACGCCTCCGAACGCGACGCTCGAGCTGTTCCGCAGCACTGCCTCGCGCCTCGGTTTCCGGGTCCAGGAGCGGAAGCTTGAGAGCGGGCCATGCCTGGAGATCCTCGGTGTCTTGGTGGCTGCCGGCATGAATCGGGCGTCCATCTCCCCCTCTCGGTTTTTCCGCTTGCGGACTGACATCAATCGGCTGCTCGCCCGGCGCACAGCTGGTCTGCGCGAGGTTCAGTCCATCACCGGCGTCCTGCAGTTCGTCACCACGGTGGTTTCCGTTGGGGGGGGTTTCCTTCGCCGCCGGCACGACCACTGCACGCGATATCTCGACACCCTTTCCCCCCGGCGGCTCTCGGTGGCTGCCCTCGCCGCCCTATCCTAGTGGTACACCATTCTACTCGACTGGCCGGGCGTCCCTATCCTTCACCCACCCCGGTCTACTGCCTCAATGGTATGCACAGACCTTGTCCAGTCCCGCCGTTGCCGAGTTGCGCTGGTACGGCCTTGCTCCCAGCACTCGTCGCTCCTACGCCCAGCTGCAGGCCGAGTATGTCCGGCACTGCGCTCGGTGGCACCCCGGTGCTCCGCCAGTCTCTGCCCCGCTCCCCTGGGTCGCATCCGGAGCGGGGAATTCACCTACGAAGCTGGGCTGTTCCGACATCGCGTTTGACCTTGCACGCATACACTTCCAGGACGGGGAGGTGGCGTCCGTCCTCCTTCCCTACTCCAAAAACCGACCCCACCCACCAGGGCGTCCTCATCGCCCTCCCACGGGGGGTGGATCCTGCCGTCTGCCCCGTACGTGCTCTCCGCGGTCTCCGGGCAATGTATCCAGCCCCACCGACCGTCCCCTTATTCTCCCTCGCCGGCGGCGCCCCCTTCCTTCCCTCGCCATCTCGTGATCGACTTATACCTCAACCGCGCGCTCCGCCGAGCTGGTTTCACGCAGCGGTTCACTGGGCAGGGGTGCGGCTACTTGGGCGGCGGCACAGGGCTGTACCCTGGCTAACACCCAGCGCCGCGGTCGCTGGAAGGGCGACTCGCTCCTCCGCTACATCCAACACTCCCCTGCCGAGAACCAGACCTTGGTGTCTTCCACCTACCACTCCAACCCTTCTCCTTTGGCCCCCCTGCCGGGCGTCGTCCCGCCAGCGGCGGTTTTCGAACCACACGCGTAGCCCCCCCGGCACACTCGACCCACTCTCTCATGGCGACGCCTACGGCACACCATGGGGCTACGCCTGCTTCGTGGGCATCCAGCGGGTCTCGCACTCCGTCTGGGCGTTCTGGGGGATGACGCGGTGCCCTCAGGCACTTTCGCTCCGACATCCTCAACCATCTTTCAGCAGCTAGCCTTACTAGCAACCTCATACCACATCCTCAACCATCTTGCAGCAGCTAGCCTTACTGGCAACCGCATACCATGCATACTGTCCTAACCCCCCATTGTCTCATGGCGTGTCTCTACCCAGCCACCAACGATACCTGGCTAACGATGAACAATCAGGAACGAGGAGCGATGAAGGAAAGAGCAGCGGCCCTCTCCGCGTTTGACGTCACCGACGGCAGGCCGAGGAACCATGAGCGATATTGACTATGTGCTCCACTATTATGTCTTTGACTCAATTATATGTATCTCCATTTCTCAACTGTACTTCAATCTTCTTCCCCACCCAAACATCAATCGCCATGCCAGCGGCCGACCTCCCAAAGCCACCAGACCCCCTGGCCCCTCCCCTCCGCCTCATCGTCGCTCTCGCCTCTCTCTGCGCCAAGTCATCTGTCACTCTTTCAGCAGGTGCCCAAAAGTGGTATGAGGCAGAGTCGACATCATGGCTCCAATCAGTCTGCAAGCTGCTGGAATTCAACATCGAGCAGCTGCCTTCGTCCATCGAGCCAAGCCATGTCAAGCTCGCTGCAGAGGAGCAGAGAGAAGAGTGGAGCCGAGAGGAGACTATCAGGATTGCTGGCATTCTCATAGAAGCCAGTGTAGCCCAGGACGCACAGGAGAGTGCAAAGAAGGGCAACAAGGAGGGTGCGCTCAAGTATACGCCCGTCGCGCGGGCACTGTCGTACCGAACAGCTCAGCTACTGGGACTCCCCGCCAACGAGCTCATCCCAGGAGCCGAGAAGAACCTCGCTCATACTCTCTTCAAAGCGCTCAAGTCTGCTTCTGACAATGAGCAGAAAGACAAAGTGGAGAGTGCTAGGGCGGCGCAATCTCAAGGATGGGGTGGATCTCTCGGGCGCCATCTGGGTGAGTATCTCTCGAATATTTTGACGTATCGAAGCTGATGTCTTTGTAGCTACCGGAGCTGGTGTAGTAGCCGGTGGTGTGCTTTTGGGTGTCACAGGAGGTCTCGGTACGTTCATTCTAGGCAATATAGCGCCTTACTGATATCCACAAAGCTGCTCCTGCAATCGCCGCTGTCCTTGCTCCTCTCGGTATCGGCACCGTCCTCTCCGCCTCGGCGGCCCCAGTCGTCCTCGGCACCCTCTTTGGCGTCGGTGGTGGCGGTCTTGCCGGTCGACGAGTCCGTGAAAGATGGAGGGGCGTAGAAGAATTCAGCTTTATCGAGATCGGCGATGGCAACAAGGCTACTCAAGAAGAGATTGATGATCTTCAAGCGTCAAGCAAGAAGGTCAAGGATGACGCGGCTGCAAAGGCGAAGGAAGAGGCCGAGAAGAAGCAGGAAGAAGAAAAGCCTGCGGAGGATGGGAGCATCAGTGATGAGCAAGCGGCGAAGAATGTTGAAGCCGGACGATTGGATATCGAACAAAGGCTGTTGAGTCTTACTCTCAAATCTGGCACGAGGACGAGTATCTCTGAGCCCAACGACTCGTTCAAGGCGACTCCTGAAAGCCCTCGTGTTTCTCTCGACAAGCCGAAAGATGAGAAAGCTATCGCTGAAGCACCCAAAACTCCCAGTTTGACTGTATGCTTTTCTTTCCCAACTCAGATAAGCGCTAAGGATGACTGCAGGCCACCATCGTCGCTCCCGGTCTTCTTACTGTATCCCGTACCGAAGCCATCTCCGCTTGGCGAGCTATCTGCTCGCCCGTATCCAATTCTCAGGCGACTCTCGCTCCTCGTGTCGTACCTCGGGAGAAGGCTGAGCCTATTGGGGCTGAAGAAGTCAAGGAAGGAAACCAGCTTGGGCTCAAAGACGGGCGAGACGTCTATCTGTTGAGATTTGAGAGTGCCGCTATGTTGAAGACCGGACAGGATGTGGAATTCTGGGGTGAGTTGGAGATCTTACATGTCTTGCGATGTATAACTTATCGTTCCTTTAGTGGAAAGCAAGCTCAAAGGCTACGTCAAGAAGGAAATCATCAAGCGCACTCTTCTCAATGCTTACTTTGCCGCCGTCAGCCTGCCTCTGTGAGTACCTTCCCATCCATCCGAGTGTCCTAGACTGACCATACGGCACAGAACGGTGTACTCGATGGCCTCTATGACTCTTGACAACACTTGGGTGCATGCGCAGGACCGAGCCAAGAAAGCCGGTCGACTCCTTGGAGAAGTCATCGAAAAGCGCGTTCAAGGCGAACGACCTGTCATTCTCGTACGTACCACCCTATAAGTTCCTTCTACCACCACTGACTCTTGTAGATTGGCTCATCTGTCGGCGCCTTGACCATCCAACACGCTCTCCTCTACCTCGCCTCTCTCCCAACACCCCCCGGCGCCCGCTCCTCCGTTCCAGCATACGTCGAATCCGCCTTCCTCATCTCTCTACCCGCAGCTCCGACGCAAGAAGAGTGGCAGCAGTGCAGAAGCGTGGTAGCGAGAAGATTGGTGAATGTGTGGAGTGATTCTGACTTTGTGTTGGCAGGTGTTGTGAGGTACGTCTCTTTTGTGAGGTTTTGGGAGGAGAGAGCTGACTGGATTCACAAAGGTTGCATGAGGTGGTCTCGAAAGCTGCGATGGGGTCGAGTGGGATTCGCGTGGCCGGCTTGGGCCCTGTAGAGTACCCGGGGGTGGAGAATGTGGATGTGTCGTCCGTGCTGAGAGGGCATATGGAGCTACAGGCGAAGATGCCGGAGATCTTGAATATCATCAATGTTGATGCGTAGTCAGAGCATCCGGCCGATTATTGACTGTCGTTTTTCTGACATGGATCGTATAGCTATAGGCGGGGGTATCTGATGACTGTCCCTAGTTCACACAGATCGGATGCCTGAGACAAAGTACCAGATTGGCAAAGACAATGTGCTCGCCTTCGTGGATGATCAAAACGGAGGCTAGCAGCGTCCTACTTTGCTCGGTGACTGTACTCGCACATAAGGCGGACATACGCGGGGTCGTGATAATGGTCTTCCGCCTAACCCTTTCAAGCGAGGAAGCCGCGGCGGCACCTGCGCGATCCTTTCCTATCGCTGTATGTTGAGGGACACATCATCAACAACTTAACGGTGACTTCCGCTTCATTTGAAGCCCTAAGGCAGTCCCGTACGCTTCATTTTCAATCCGCAAGACTGACTGCCAACAACCACCATAAGAGCTACGGGGTTCGAAGTAGCCGTCACAGCAGTACTCGAAGTATCATTTTTTGGCCTCATCGAGCAGCGTATCTATCAGGATTACTGGTTCATCGAGGAAGAGAGAAGAAAGATATTGTTCTTGGCCCCGCAGCAAAATCAGCAATACCAGCTGTACCTGCAGAGCCTACAAGCGACAGGAAGCGGCGGGGGCTACCCTTTAACATCGCTTGCTCGTGCTGCTCGGTCCAATGACAAGGACTGACTTTGAATCCTAATCACATTCTACCAGCAGCCGACACAAGAAGGTAAACAGCGTCGAGTGAACGCGTTACCAAGACTTCCACCTTCCTGTAGGTTCAGACTAGAACGTACAAACGCTGTTCACTAGTCATATTTAAAGGTCACTCTGCATGCTATCGCCGTACATTAGTACTCATTCAAGACGCTTCGCCCAAACTTATCAGCAGCGGGAAGAAGGAACCCGACCTCCGTCCTCGCTTGTCATCAAACACTACTACTACTGTTGTTGTTCAATTTTTTCCCACAGCTCACTAAATTCAGCAGACATCTCGTCCATCTCCGCTTGGGAGAGTGGGGGCATGTTGGACCCATCATCGAGATCGGGGTCTTCGCCATCCACGGGAAATCGGGAATCGTAGTTGTCGTCGGGTTGTGCGGTGGACGTCGTACTTTTCTCTTTAGCTGTGCTGGCTTTCTCTTCCTCCAATCTCTTTTGTTTTATCCTTGTTCTGTATTTTCTTGCTCTATACATGTCTACAACATTGCGAACGTAAGCAAACTGTCCATGTCCGGGTCACTTGTTTGGAGGGCGGGAAATGTGATGGATGCGCTTACTATATTCGCGGCGCCTGATTAGCGAGCCTAGATCCATGTCGGGGGGGGGCGCCGACTGTGCGGCAGGTTCTCGTAACGGATGGACCTTTTACACGTTTACATAATGCGGCCCTCCATATATGATACTAGACGGATTGTGACACCCATCAGGACAAGCGGGTCAAACTTTTTTGGAAGAAGATAAATGCGTGTAAAGATCTGCGTAATGACAATGGGATCTGGTATGAGGCGGGGGCTCTGGCGTGGGACAAGATCATGGAAAGCATCGAGTAGACGGAAAGAAAAGATTTAAGACTGAATGAAGTCAAACGATAAGTGGTTTGTACACTTCTGCAGTGTGCTCGACTTCAGCGCTGTCGTTTGATGAATGGATAATGGATGAGTACTTACTTAGATTGAGAAGCACGACAGATTTTGACAGCCAGGTCAAGTAAAGGAGTGGTCATGCAGTTGACCGCACTCCAAGACCTCCATCACATCCTGCCGTACCCTCTGCCAGTCTTCGTCAGACATGTGAGGTGGGAGGTCAGGTGGCTGTTGCAGAAGAGGAAGGGATCGATGTTCACCACGTTGGCGAAAGGCAATGGCGTCATCGTCACAAGGAGGATATCGCCCACTGGGCACGGCACCCTCAAGCAATGACCCGGACATGACAGTGTCAAGCCAGCGACGCACTTCAGCGGCCCACTCATAATCTTCCTTCTCATGCTTTCTGAGCTATAGCGGAGAAGGGGCGTGCTCCAGCGAGATAAGCATGTGGATGTGAAGAGCTCACCTTCCTTGAGCTTCGACAACGCCGTAGTGGTTGAGGCATTTGCCAAAGATGCCACCCTCGGGGGAGCCGTATGCGAGGAAGACATCGATAAACCTGTCATTGTTGTCAGCATAGATGGAAAGTCAGATGATGATAGTGGGTACTCACTTCTCCACCATGAAGTGGAAACCTTCTGCACAAGCACTGTGATCCGCCGACGCCGCCGAGAACCTCTGAGACACCTCCTCCTTCACTTCATCACCCAAGCCAAGTCTTTCGTCCAGATCAACATCTCGCCCCGCCATCACACCGACCACAAAATTCATCGAGTCCGCCGGGTTGAGAGTCACAAACAAGCTAGGCATGCCATAATGCCGCAGGAGGGCACGGAGCTCTTCCCTCATGTTCCGATGTGAGCCAACAGACCCAAACATGGAAGACGACATGAGAGTCACCTTGCGCAAGAGCGCTGTCGCACCCTTCTCTGCCTCTGTCTCTGGGCTGAAAAGAGCACCTGGCTTCAGCTTAGCGAACTTCGCCTGGGTGGACGCAAGAGTGTCCACCGTTACTGCCTCGAGAAGAGAAGCGATATGGTTGAAGGTGGACAGAGACGTCTGCAGTGACGCCTGGTAAGACGACTGGCGTCGCTGGATGATGTTGAGACAGATGAACGGGAAGGTGGGTGTGCATAACAAACCGTCGATCCTTTAGCTTGAGAAGGTACTTCACATGAGCAGCAAAAGACACCTTCTTTGGGCGGAGGGGGTCCTCAAACATACCACAGCCATAAGGAAAGAGGTCTGGGAGCAAGGCTGCAAAAGTGTCGGGGGAAACCCACTCGCGCATAGGGGTTGAGCCCGAGGGATACACCAAGAACTTCCCCCCATTCATGATGCTCATGAAGGCAGATATCTTCCGACTGTCAGCAACATGGGTCATGTTGTTGGAATCCATGCAGCCTGATACATCCAGAGTGAAGATCGGAGCATCATTGGCGGCATGAGGAGCGGGCTCCGATGCACCAGTAGAGGGAGAGGAGAAAGTAGGTGAAGAGGAAGCGGGATGGGAAGATGCAGCACGCTCGACATCGGACGTACGAGCTGCCCTCGGCAGCCGTGGATGCGGAGGCGATGTTGACACGCGCGAGGACGGGGACCTTGGTGAAGGGATGCAGCATGAGGTCGGACTCTGAAGGGGTAGGTGTGATGCAGCCGGCGCATCTAGGACAGAAGGACGCCATGCCGTCACTATGCTTTTGGTGTCGAAGGTAGTGAGAGGAGCGCCATTGGTTGAGCACTGAGAGACGCCTTCGAGCATACTGTAGTCGAGCATTGGAGGTGAACGAATTGTACTCCCTCAGGATCTCAGCTAGACGCTCGTCGGAAGGGACGACAGGCCATTTAGAAGCGTCGAAGCGATGGAGACACTATACAGGAAGCAAGTCAGAAGGAAAAGTATGGTGAAGAGGATACCCCCCCAAAGAAAAAAGACGACCAAACTCGACATCTCCCATCTCCATTATCTTCCACAACGGATTCCTCCGCTTCATTATCACTATCCCCTCTCCCTCCCTCTTCATCACTCTTTTCTCCTTCTCGAGAGTCGAACTGTATCAACAGTGTCAACACATGTAGATGAGGATGCAGACGGTAATGCTCACAATGATGACGTTATTGTTCAGACGCGACTGGGAATATAGAACACGGACAACGAGATGGAGTGTGCAAGTGGAAGAAGATGCAGAGAGGGTGCGGACTCACTCTTTTCTGACGAGCGTTGGAAGAAGAGTTCGAGGAAGAAGGCCGAGGCTGTCACAATATAAGGTCATGTGGTCAGTTCATCCTTGAGACAAGACAAGTGTTGAGTGCCCCAAATGCAAAACTCACTCTTGAAACAGCCGATGCGGCATTGCGATTGGCAGGGCGACGAAAGTGAACTGTTGGAGACACAACACTGGAGTCTGTTCTTGAATCATCATTGGAGCCAAGACCAGGGACAGGGACAGGGATAGGGTGCATAACAGCATGTAAAGTATGGAAACAGATTTGGCAGGGAGGGCAGGGAACCAAGTACGATAGTCGAGGTTGACAAACTGGAGATCATATACTCGAATCAAGCAGCGGAAAGAGCAAACATGGTCCCGAGCAGCTCGGTTGAAGGCTTGAGGGCCACGACTGGCAGTTTTGTAGGACTTGCCACCGTAAACAGTAGCTGGAGGGAAGGAGTGGATGTCGGCAAAAGTGTTGCGATAGTAAGGCGACCATTTGCCAGAGGTGGTGTCAGACGAAGCCCATGTGTTGAGGAGCTCCTTCATGGCAGCGCGGTTGAAAGGAAGATCCCCGTACCTCCTGTATACGCGGCAAGATCAGTTGACAACAATACAGAAGACCAGAGAACTTGAACTTACAAAGTGAGAGGGGACGCATGCAGCCTGTCGCCATGCTCCAAAGCAGGGTCCGAACCCACGGCCTCGAATTGACCAACATCGACAGAGCAACTTTGAGAACAAGTATGCTCACCAGGGGCGAGGATGAAAGCAGCATGCCCCTTGGGAGAGGTATATATGAAAGGTGACGCAGGGAAGTGATGGGCAGCGGCAAAGGAGGATCGATCGCTGTCTGATGTGACGCAAGAGGAGACGGCAGTAGCCCAAAGACTAATGAGAAGGGAGAGGGCAGAGGGAGAATACGCATGAGCAGTCATGATGCTACGCAGCCCTTAGTCTGTCAGCGTCCAAGATTGAGACAAGCCCACGTTCAAATGAGCGGGAACCTACAGACAGAGCGTAGACGGGACAGCCAGTACAGGGGGATAAAAATGCTAAGTAGATAAAGAAAATCGTAACACAAACCACGGAGAGCGGGCGAAGGAGTTACATAGAATCATTAAGCAGGGCGCAGCCCACGTTCAAATGAGCGGGAACCTGCAGACAGAGCGCAGACCGGACAGCCAGTACAGGCGGATAAGAATGCTAAGTAGATAAAGAAAATCGTCACCGGTAACACAAACCACGAAGAGCGGGCGAAGCGGAACGGAAGGAGTTACGTAAAATCTGAAGCTAAAAGTGCCCCCCATATACCCTTATTTTTGAGATTCCCCACCCCCCCGACGCCCGGTAAGACTCTTAACTCCGTTACGAGAATCTCTGACACGGGAACATATATTCCGTTCTTTGTCGTTGTTCGTGGACTACGTGAGTCTGCAAGGCGTTGTCCAACAAGTCAGCAATTACGTCAAACACGAAAACAAGTTATGGAGTCAACAAGAATCTTACCCAGGGGAGGTCCAAGAGGAATGCTTGCTATGGAGCTACTACCTGCTTGAGCCGTCGGCGGGAACTGTATTCGCACAGCTTCTCATCAGCCATAGCTATGCTTTGAAAGTCGAATGAAAACAGTATTACCATATGACTCGAGTCAGGCGACGCCCAGTTACCGGCGTTCATCGCTTGGAGAAATAGCTCACTAAATTCGGCAGACATCTCGTCCATCTCCGCCTGGGAGAGTGGGAGCATGTTGGACCCGTCATCGAAATCGGGGTCTTCGCCATCCACGGGAAATCGGGAATCGTAGTTGTCGTCGGGTTGTGCGGTGGACGTCGTGCTTTTCTCTTTACCTTTGCTGGCTTTCTCTTCCTCCAATCTCTTTTGTTTTCTCTTTTTTCTGTATTCTCTTTTTCTATACATGTCTACAACATTGCGAACGTAAGCAAACTGTCCATGCCCGGGTCACTTGTTTGGAGGGAAATGTGATGGATGCGCTTACTATATTCGCGGCGCCTGCTTAGCGAGCCTGGATCCATCTCTGACACGGGAACATATATTCCGTTCTTTGACGTTGTTCGTGGACTACATAACTCTGCAAGGCGTTGTCCAGCAAGTCAGCAATCGCGTCAAACACGAAAACAGGTTATGGAGTCAACAAGAATCATACGTAAGAAGGATTCAAGAGGAATGCTTGCTATGGAGCTACTACCTGCTTGAGCCGTCCGCGGGAACTGTATTCGCACAGCTTCTCATCAGCCATAGCTATGTTTTGAAAGTCGGATGAAAAGAGTATTACCGTATGACTCGAGTCAGGCGACGCCCAGTGTCCGGCGTTCATCGTTTGGAGAGATTGATTGAGCTGGGGATCTTGTCCGTATTGCGAAAACTGCAGGGACTGCTGCATCTGTCGAGGAGGAGGGTTGTATGGCCCCATTTAGTCAGCTTCTTTACCGTCTGTATCTTTCAGAGACCCAGGGTTCAGTCGGACGTTGTCGTTAACGACATAATCGTATGTACCTTCTTCATCTAAGCAGCGCCCGCCTACTTTATCGACGACGCGAGAGGAGCTAGACTACGCTACAAGGCAGAAGACCCAGTCTCCTGTCCCCACATCGATCTAGATCATAGGATACAGACGCACCTGTGACCAGAAAGGGTGATCGGGGTCAAACATGGGGTCGCTGTAGGAACCACCAGCACCGCTCAGGTTGCTAAAGTCTCCTCCGGGAAAGGGTTGTTGATCTTGCTGCTCGTCGCTCATGTTGATCCAGTTATATTGCCTTCGAGGGGGGTCAATGAATCAACTTTCAGGTAATCCAACGTCCTTATATACATCCGATGGCAGCCCCAATGCTTCAGCTTGTGTGCACCATTCACTTTCCTTTCATCGACGGCCATAGCCTCCTCAAAGTACCGCGTCCCGTCTGATCCGCAAAGTCGACTAGGAGACCGCTCGGTTATTGCGTGCAAACAACTCCTCACATCAAGGGAAAGTTTTACACCGCCCGCCAAAACTCAGTTCTGCCTACGCTTCACCGAACCCAGCATGGAAAGGAAGGAGGGAGGGGCATGCATTCTTGTGTCATTTGCATGGTAAAGAGTCTTTTTTTAGCCCAAGGTGCCAGAAATCGGGAGCATAGTAAGTAGACCCCGTCGTTCGTCCCAATTGTTTCAGCCCTGCTGCCTCCGGAGACAGCGTACATTGATTCGATTGTCGCTGAACCTTGCCTTTTTTCTCCACAGACAGAAAACAAGAAAAGGATATATCGAGAGCAAGAAGAAAAGCCAATCACAAAAACCATCGTCAAAAACGCGTATATCTCTGGGTCTGCCTTTCCCGGCCCCCTTGACATTGACGAGTCTCAAGACCGTCCCGCCACTGACTGAACAAGAACTAGTTGAGCCATACGAGAGCTTTGGCGAGATTTGGTGGGACAGTCATCATCATCAGCAGGGTTCAGCAACCGCAATAACGAAGTACCCTTCAACGAACCCAGCATGGAAAGGAAGGAGGGAGGGGGCATTCATCGTTTTGTCATTTGCATGGTAAAAAACTACGAAACGTATCTACCGCGACGTCCGCTTCTCCTCCGACAAAACCCCCTACCAAAAAGGTTTCTCCTTCAACTCCTCCCGCGGCGGGCGTAAGGGCTCACCATTGGCAACGTACCATTTGTGTCTGTCACAAAGTATGAAATCGATCATGGCGGGGGGGATTTGGTGTCGTCCGGATAAATAGCAGACGGCCTAGATTCGGCACGCGTTCATGACGGATCCGGAGAGGTTTAGGAAGGTGATCGGGGAAGAGAGTTGTGAGAAGAGTTCTGGGAAAGCGACGCCACCGGGGAAAGGGGAGGATCAGAGACAGAGTGTATGGCAGGGACGATCAGTTGAAGGTGACACCCAAGGGGGTGGATAAGGCGCACAAGGTTGTTTTCTTGTGTCATGTATCTGTGCTATTGTCTTCTTCTTCGGTGGCCTCTGGTGAACGCGCTACCAATACACCCCCCTTCCTGCAGGTCCAGACCAGAACGTACAAACGGTGTTCACTAGTCATATTGAAAGCTCACTCTGCATGCTGCTATCGCCGTACACTTGTACTTATTCAAAACGCTTCGCCCAAACTTATCAACAGCGGGAAGAAGGAACCCGACCTCCGTCCTCGCTCGTCATCAAACACTACTACTACTGTTATTGTTCAATTTTTTCCCACAGCTCACTAAATTCGGCAGACATTGCGTCTAGATCCTCAATGGAGAGTGAGGGCATGTTTTGCCAGTCATTGAAATCGGGGACTCCGCCACGCCCCTCCTCAAATTTGGCAAACATCGCGTCATACTCCGCTTCGGAGGGTGAGGGCTGGTTCTGCCAGTTATCGAAATCGGGGACTCCGCCACGCCCCTCCTCAAATTCGTCAAACATCGCGTCATACTCCGCTTGGGAGGGTGGGGGCTCGTTCTGCCAGTGCTCGAAATCGGGGCTTCCGCCAAACAAGGGAAATCGGGAATCGTAGATGTCGTCGGGTTGTGCGGTGGACGTCGTAATTTTCTCTTTACCTTTGCTGGCTTTCTCTTCCTCCGATTTCTTTTGTTTTATCCTTTCTCTGTATTTTCTCATTGTGCGCCTGTCTACGACATTGCGAACGTAAGCAGACTGTCCATGTACGGGTCACTTGTTTGGAGGGAGAGAAATGTGATGGATGCGCTTACTATATTCGCGGAGCCTCCTTTGCGCATCTGGATGCAACTCTGACATGGGAACATATGTTCCGTCCTCTTTAATTGGTCGTAGAAGACTTGGCTCTGCAAGGCGTTGTCCAACAAGTCAGCAATCGCGTCAAACACGAAAACAAGTTATGGAGTCAACAAGAATCATACTTGGGGGAGGTTCAAGAGGACTGCTTGCTAGGGGGCTACCACCTGCTTGAGCCGTCGGCGGGAACTGTATTCGCACAGCTTCTCATCAGCCATAGTTATGCTTTGAACGTCGAATGAAAAGAGTATTACCATATGACTCGAGTCAGGCGACGCGCAGTGTCCGGTGTCCATCGTTTGGAGAGATTGGTTGAGCTGGGGATCTTGTCCGTATTGCGAAAACTGCTGGGACTGCTGCGTCTGTCATGGAGGAGGGTTGCATGGCCCCATATCGTCAGCTTCTTTACCGCCTGTATCTTTCAGAGACCCAGGGTTCACTCGGACGTTGTCGTTAACGACATAATATCTTATCCACCTTCTTCTTCTACGCCGCGCCCGCCTACTATATCGACGACGCGAGAGGAGCTAGACTACGGTACAAGGCAGAAGACCCAGTCTCCTGTCCCCACATCGATCTAGATCATAAAATAGAGACGCACCTGTGACCAGTCAGGGTAACTGGGGTCGTACATGGGGTCGCTGTAGGGACCACCAGCACCGCTCAGGCTGCTAAAGTCTCCTCCGGAAAAGGGTTGTTGACCTTGCTGCTCGTCGCTCATGTTGATCCAATTGTATTGCCTTCGAGGGGGTCAATGAATCGACTTTTCAGGTCACCCAACGTCCTTATATAGATCCGATGGCGGCCCCAATGATTCAGCTTGTGTGAAAAGAACTCCTCACATCAAGGGAAAGTTTTATACCGCCCGCCAAAACTCAGTTCTGCCTACGCTTCAACGAACTCAGCATGGAAAGGAAGGAGGGGGCATGCATTTTTGTGTCATTTGCATGGTAAAGAGTCTTTTTTACGGTTGAAAACTACTAAAACGATTTCCTTTTTTTGTTCTGTATCCCACACAGAGGAAAGGGTTTTAAAAAAATGTTGAGAGACGAAGGAAGAGTGATTTTTCCCCCGCCAAAACTCAACTCTGCCTACGCTTCAACGAACCCAGCATGGAAAGGAGGGAGGGAGGGGGCATGCATCTTTTTGTCATTTGCATGGTAAATAACTACGAAACGGATTTCCTTTTTTGTTCTGTATTCACACAGAGGAATGGGTTTTTGAAAAAAATGTTTGAAAAAACGAACGAAAGAGTGATTTTTCTGCTATGTATAATTTCTCCCTCCTCCTCCTCCTCCGCCCCCTTCCTCCTTCCTCCTTCCCAATTTTCCATCCCATCGTATCCAAACACAAGTTTAACGCAAAAACGCCAAAAACGCCACTTTATGAAGTCATATAAGTAGCCGGGTCCACCGTCTCTGGAAGCGTCGGGATCGCGACCGTAAACCTCTCTTGAATCTTTTTCAACACCTCCTGATCGGGTTCGGTGGAGACAAACGAGATGGCGAGACCTTTGGTGCCGAAGCGGCCGGCACGGCCGACTCTGTGGAGGTACGAGTCGGCGTCGAGGGGGGCGTCCTGGAAATTTGGATGGTTAGTGTGGCGTTCCCGGGGAGGGGGAGGGGGAGGGGGAAGGGGGAGGGGGGAGGGGAGAAGAAGGAGGAACGTACATAGTTGATGACGACATTGACTCGCTCCACATCAATACCTCGACCAAAGATGTCGGTAGCGACGAGGATACGCTTCTCGAAAGCCTTGAACTGCTGGAACCTCGAGATTCTACCAATCCCATCCATCAGCTCCTAACCCTTCCCTTCCCTTTCCACCCCCTTCCCTTCCCACCCCCACCCCAACCCCGCCCCGCACCAACCCCACCCCCCCACCCAAAAGAAAAGAGACCCACCGCTCAGCCTGCTGCAACCCCGAATGAATACAGATACTCGGGAAATTACACTCCTGCAAAAGCTTGTCCAACTGCGTCGCCCTCTGCACGCTCTTCACAAAGATGCACACCTGGTTAAACTCGAGGTTGTCGAGCAGGTCGTTGAGTTTGCGGTTCTTTTCGCGTTCGTCGAGCTGGAGGTAGAATTGTTGGAGGCCGTGGAGGGTGAGTTTGGTTTCGTCGTCGACGTAGATTTCGAGGGGCTGCGCGCAAACGTTTAGCGAAGCACAGCGGGGAGGGGCAGGACTCACACTCTGCATAAACTTTTTACAAGTCGTCCTGATATCCTTGGAAAGCGTGGCCGAAAACATCATGACCTGCTTGTGGTGGGGAGTCGCCCTAAAGATCTCTTGCACGTCTCGGCGCATGTCTGTTTTCGTCGATTTCGTTCGAGACGTGGCGTTTTGAGGAGAGGGGAGACGGTAAAGGCGGAGAAAGCGAAGGCGAATGAGAAGGAGAGGGCGAATGAGAAGGCGAAGGCGGAGGAGAAGGAAACAATCGTAAGCGTGCGTTCCTTCATATAATCGTGATCGTGATGGGGCTGAAAAGCGGATTGTCCGAGCAACCGAGCAACCTTGAACCGCCACCGCCGGGCGAGGGGGGGCGGAAAAGGGATTAAAGGGTAAAGGGGATCGAGGGCCTCTCCTTGCTCAAAGCAAAGGGTCAAAGGGTCGTCGGCAGCCTATTCCAATTTCTCCCCTTCCTCGCCTCCGGCCACATGTCCTTGTTCTCCAGCGATATCCCGATAATCCCCTCCTGTCGCGCCCAAAAGCTGATGCTGGGAGGCTGAAAGCGGAGACTTGGGACTTTGGACTTGGGGGGACAATGACGCAACCGGAATGCCCCATTGTCCTCGCCCTTCCTCGGGTTGCTCGAAAATAAAGGTGTTTGATGGTGGGGGGACGACTAACCAAGAGTTTCAAGCATCTTGTCACACTCATCCAACACAAAATGCTTCACCTTCCCCCCATTCAACCTCTTCTCCCTCACCAGCGCGTTCATCCTCCCCGGCGTGCCCACCACGATATGCGGGCACTTTTCCTTATCCGCCAAGAGCTCCTGGTCGGCCGAGATGGGGGTGCCGCCGTAGAATACGCCGGTGCGGACGTTGGTCATGAATTTGGAGAAGCGGGTGAATTCATTCTTGATTTGGTAGGCGAGCTCGCGGGTGTGGCAGAGGATGACGATGGATACTTCGCCGTCTACCGGTTCGCTAACCCGGGCGTCAGACGGGGTGGACGAGGAGAGAAAAGAAAAAAGTGGACTTGCATTTGCTGCAAGGCGGCGAGGACAAAGACGGCAGTCTTACCCATACCAGACTTGGCCTGACAGAGGACGTCTGTACCGAGGATGGCCTGGGGAATGCACTCCTGTTGCACTACACGCCATCAGCGGGTGGCCTGTCGAGCCGAGCCGATCACAAGGTAACACGCACCTTCAGAGGGATGCTCGAAACCGAGGTCAGAGATGGCTCGAAGGAGCTCGGGCTTCAACAGGAAATCCCTATTGCGCGTCAGCTCAGCCGCACCCTCCCCGATGGGATGGATGATGGGACACACCTGAACCCGGTGGAGTGGATACCGACATAGGAACCCTTCTTGTCGGCGTCAGTCTTGTCGCCGTTGGTGGCGGCGGCGGTGGGAGCGGGGGCGATGACGGCCTCCTCGGCGGCCTCGTCGTAGTCTACGAGTTCTTCTTCGTCGGGGCGGGACATGTTGGGTGATGCTGGGGGTGGTTGACGTGGATGTGGTTGACGTGGATGGATGTTGATAGTAGGAGGAGAAGGGAGAAGGGCGGGGTTATGCGGGGATAGCTATGTGGCGGCCAGGGCGGGGCTGGACCCTGAAAGGCGTGGGCGTCGGATCGTTCTCATGTTATCGAGCCGACCACCTACGCTGACCAAGAACCGAGCACCGGCTGCCCACCCCGGAATAAAATACACCGCCAGATCGGGACCAAACACGGCGAGCATACTCCCTGTCTCTCAGCGTGACCCTCCACCGCCCCCACTCTGCACCGCCACCCACCCGCTGCCTGTATCGACGCGTCGCCCTCAAATTGTTTATTACCGACGCGACGTGAGCATCCATCGCTTTTGTAATGTTGGATGATAGCTGACCATGGGCTGCCTAGTCTGCCTGCCGCTGGAGTCATCCACCGTTCCCGCCCCGTCCCATCCGCGACGCGCACCCTTCACCCATCAATCAACCTCCCAGTACCTCTTGGGTATTGCTGCCGTAGCTCGGGTCAGGTTCTAGCGGTCCGCCCCTCCCCCTCTTCCTTTCGGGGACACCAGCTGACGCTCGCGCAGCACGACGCTTGACCTCACCATGAACTACCCCCACAGCATGGACCCGAACAACATCCAAGGCGACCCCGCCCAGTACCGTCCTTCTTTCCCGCAACCGCCACCGGGCGCGGGGGGGCCAGGACAGGGGCAGATGAATATGGCCATGCTGCAGCAGATGGCCCAGGCGCAGGGTGTCGATCCCCAGACGCTGTTGTTGGCTATGCGGCAGCATCAGCAACAGCAGCAGCAGCTCCATCAACAGCAACAACAACAGCAACAGCAGCAGCAGCAGCAGCAAGGGCAATACCAGCCCGGCCAGCCCCATTCCAACCCCGCCCAACTCGCTTTTCAACAACAACAAATCGCCCGGATACTCCAGCTCCAAGGCCGTTCTGGCCCAGGTATCCCAGGCCAAAGCGGCGCCGCAGGGGGACCAAACTCACCCGTCCGCCCCGCCCAGCCGCCCGCCCACCAACACCACCAACAACAACACGCCCCCCAGCGCTCCATGCCCCCGCCTCCCATCCCTTCCATCCCGGGTACACCCCAACACCACCCCTCCTTCCCCCCTCCGGCTGCTGCGGCTGCTGAACACGGCAGCTCCCCCTCCCCCATGCCGATGACGATGGGCGGCGGCGGCGGGGGCGGCGGCGGGCTCACGGCACAGCAGCAGCAACAGTTTCTAGCCCAGCGGGCGGCGTTCATGAATAGCCCCCAGTTTGGCGCTATGCAGCCGCAGCAGCAGGGGATGCTTTTGCAGCAGCAGCAGGCGCATTTCATGCGCGGGGTCATGATGCAGAATGCTCAGAATGCGCAGCATGCGGGTGCGCAAGCTCAGGCCCAGGCTCAGGCTCAGCAGTCGCCGTCTCAACCGCCTGGAGGGAACGGAAACGGGAACGGGATAGGGAACGGGATACCAAACCAAAGCCCAGGCATCCACCGGCAACCCACCCCATCGCAACAAATACACCCCACGTTGTCTTCTCTCCCCCAACATATGGCGCCCCCGCGACCCGGCTCGTCAGCGTCGACCCGCCCGGCGTCGGCGTCGCCGCACCAGGGGTCGCCCGGGATGATGCACACCCCGCCCCCCCCGCCGCCTCCTCCGGGCATGTACCCCCACCACCCCCACCACCACCAACAACAACACCAACAGCAACACCCGCATCACCACAACCACAACCACACGCCCCAGCCTGTCCAGGCGCCATCCCCGACGCATTCGGTGCATTCGGTGCATTCGCACCATACGCCGCAGATGGGTGCTTCGCCGATGATGGGTAGCGGGGTACCCTTTCCCCAACAACCGCCTGCTTCTTCTTCTTCTTCTTCTACTCCTTTGCAGCAACATCAGCAGCAACAGCAAGGGTACCCGAATCCACCGCCGTCTTTTCCCATCCCAAATCAGAGTCCTTCCGTACAACCCGGGTTGGCCCAACCCGGACAAGGCCAAGGACAAGGACAAGGACAGGGGGGAGGACAGGGGGGTGGGGGAGGGGGGCTACCGCCCCCGCCGCAGGGGTTGTCGGGTGTGGGACTGCAGTATACGACGCAGCAGCAGCAGCAGATGGCTTCTGCGCTGGGGTTCATGAGTAAGGCTGTGCAGGCGCAGCAGCAGGCGCCTGGGTCTGAGGGGGCGGGGACGGGGGCGGGGGGGAGGGCGGGGTCTTCTTCTCGGGGTTCTCAACCTCCCCTCTCCCAAACCCAACCCCACTCACAATCTCAAACACAATCTCAAACACAATCTCAAGCACAAACCCAATCCCAAACGCTCCCAAACCTAACAAACATCACCCCGCCAAACCACCCCGACTTCCCCTTCGACGCCCGTCTCCTCGCCTACCTCCCGCACGCCACGAACCCGAGCTGGAAGGCGCAGATGCAGCAGCAGAGCCCGCAGTTGGCGGCGGCGGTGCAGAGCGCGTGGGGGGTGGTGCAGAGGGGGGGGTTGAGTAAGGAGATGGGGGGGAGGATGCAGGCTGCGATGGGGGCGTTGAAGGTGGCTATGATGGGGATGCAGGGGGGGCAGGGGCAGGGGGGGCAGGGGGGGCAGGGGCAGGGGGGACAGGGGCAGAGGCAGTTGAAGGAATCGCCAAACTCTGCTTCACAACCTCCTGTTGCCCTGCCGTCGCCAGCGCTCAAGAAGGGAAGATTGAGCGGGGTGTCGGACAAGGCTGGCGGCGGAAGGGATAGGGATAGGACGCCGTCGATAAGTGGGAGGGGGTCTGTCCCCCCGGCGGGAGAGTCGCCGGCGCAGGGGCAAGGGCTGCAAGGGGGTATGCCGCCGCCTTCGTTTATACCGAGTCATTCGGGCAAGGAGAAGGAGAAGGAGAAGGAGAGGGAGAGGGAGATGACGCCGGGTGACGATGCGGGGGCAGCGGCAGGAGCGGCAGCAACCACGGAAGCACCACCAACCTCGGCAGCACCGGCACCAACACCAGCACCGGCAAGGAAACAATCCGGGACGGGCATACCGAAAGAATGGGAATCCCACATCCCGCGCGACGTGCCCATCACCCGTATCATCCCCATCCCCATCCCCCCCTCCGCCCCGCACTTCCAAACCGCCCTCCCGCCCCTGTCCCCCAAACAGATCAACCACGTCCGCGAGTGGATCGACCGCGATGTGGCATACATTGAGGGCGAGAAGAAGCGCCATCCAAAGATGGTGGGAAAGATGAAGAGGTGGGCAGAGGAGAATGATAAGGCGACCGAGTGGTGGATGTTGAGGAAGGGAGAGGCGAGGGTGTTGCCGCAGAATAGACTGAGGATTCTTTGGCCGGCGGATAAGGATCGGTTGAGGAGTCAAAAGAGTCATAGGGGACGCAAACAAGTCAAATTGTGGGTACTCTCTTTGAAGCGGGGTATAGCTGACGGGGTGGTAGTTCGCAAGCAGACTTTAAAAAGATGGCAGAGGTGGAAGATCATGTGGTTCCTGTACGGTTGGATTTGGAGGAAGGGCATCACAAGTTGAAAGATACATTCATGTGGAACTGTGCCGGTGAGTACTTTCCACCCTGAATTGAAACTCTTTCTAACAATGTGTAGATACCGTTGTGACGCCAGAACTCTTTGCGCAAAGTCTCTGCGACGACTTTGGCGTACCCCACCACCTCTTTGCTCAGCGCATCATCACCGCCATCAACGAGCGCGTCCATGAATACAAGGACCAGGTGCTTCCTCTCATACAACGACATACCAAAGAAGACTGCCGAGGCAAGCTGGATCCGGAGGGCGATGCCGAGTACAAGGCGCTGATTGAGGTGTTTCGACGGGCGAGGAACTGGGAAGAGGAGGAGGAAGAGATCAAGACGGACCCTGGCGCGGCGATGGATGATGAGGACATCAAGATCATCTCGGACGACCCGAACGACCCGAACGATCCCGAAGCCGAAGCGCTGGACGATTCTCGTCCGTGGACGGTCGAAGAAGCCATGTCGCTCATCCCTGAAGATGCCCCGGAAGAACTGAGGATCTTGATCAAGCTCGACATTTTGATAGGCGCGCAGAGCCTGACGGATAGCTTTGAGTGGGACCTCGGGTCGACGGTGACACCGGAAGAGTTTGCAGGGATGTATGTGACCGAGTTGGGATTGAGCTTGGAGTTTGCGTACGTTCCTTCTACTTGTTTGGGACAAGGCTAATATAAATTAGTACGGCGATTGCGCATGATGTCCGAGAACAGATCATCGTCCATCAGCGCTCCCTTTTTATCGTCGGGCACCTTTCCAACCAAGGTGTCGTCCTCGACGACGAGATCCGCGCTGCCTTCCTTCCGCCCATCACCAATACGCTTCGCCGAGAAGACGTCGCCATGGCATCTTACACTCCCATCTTTAACGAGCTCGAAAATGCCCAACTCGCCAACCTCGAAGCTCTGCGAGAAAAAGAAGCCAAGCGCAAGAAGAGACACGGGCGTGCGAGGAGAGGCGTGGTCATGCCGGATAGGGAGCCGATCAAGACGCACCGAACGTTGCTCAACAATATCGGGCCGAACGGCGTTGCGCTCTTGGCCAATGTGGAAAGTGCGCCGAGAGAGACGGCTACGCTGAGTCGAAGGCGTGGTGCAGCGCTGGCCGCCGAGGCGAATATCAACTTGCTTGCTCAAGACTTGCCTATCCCCGCTCCGCCTTCTCCTGCGCCGCCGCCTCCCGTTTCCAGGGGCAAACGCCATGGACGGGTGCAAAAAGTGGGACGGGAAGAGTCGGTCAATGGCGATACCCCCGTCAGTGCGCATCTTCAGCCGCCTGTGGCGAGGGGAGGGGAGTACATGGATATGGTCAATGGTGCCGTGGCGAGCCCCGCGGGGAGGCGACGGGCAAACCACAGTAGGATCCCCGACTCGCCCTCCGAGCCGCCTACACCGTTATCTGCCAAGCCCGAGAGCGCGCCTTTACCTCTGGCGGCTTATGGAAGCGTCCCTCCGTCGTCAAAGAAGCGCAAGGTCCTGGTAGAGGCTGTCAAGGCTGAAGTCGAATCTGCCGCCCCTTCCCCGACCCTGTCGTCGAGACCGCCGTCTCGAAAACGCCAAGCAAAGAGCAAGAGTGCTAGCAGGAACAGAAAGAGGCGGATTGCGATTATGGATGAGCCTTCTTCTGGTCCCGAGCCCAGCGCGTCAGACTCGGAAGATAGTGTTAGTGATAGCGCGAGTGATTCCGATTCGAGCTCTTCGACGAGGCCGAGGAAGCAAAAGAAGAAGACGGAGCCTACCCCTGCACCGAGATCGAGCGCGGCCCCGCCGAGTGTACCTGTCAGATCATCGCCTATTGTCAGTCTTGAGAGTGATGTGAGTGGGGATTTCCATGATTGTGATGAAAAGCTGACGTTTGTAAAGCTTCCCGATTGGGCAAGCAAGGCGCTCGCGGATACCCGAGGGAGATACCAGAAAGACGACTTTGTGGTCATCAAGAAGCCGAGGCAAGATCCGTCGTTGCCTATCGAATGGCGAGTCAAGTGTAACGACTGGTGCGTCCATCTCTCATTCTTATTGAACGAATCTGACAAGGTATAACAGCCCCGGCAAAATCTATACCCTCGGCCCAGGCGAGACACTCAACAATTTCGAAGTGCATCTCAAGAACAAGGCGCATATGAACAACCGGACCGCCAGGGAAGAGAAGCGGAATGCGTAGAGGTGCTGTGTGTATACGTGAAAAGGGGACAGAAGGAGACCGTTCAGAAGTAGATATATATTGTCAAAGACTACAAATAGCATGCCCCTGTAATCATATAGGACTACCCTCTTCACGCCATGAGGAACATACAATGTCTATATACCTTTTTCATCTTTTCTTATTGCTTTTTTGGGACCATTTCATGCATATCTTTTCATGCTGATTCAGATATGCTTCTACTCTATGACCAGCGGGACTTCGAGTGCAAACATGGTACCTTGTGCTGATTATGCACTTTTGGTATCGGTGTATCGCGGGTTGGGCACGACTTTATCGCCTTCGATGAGTACGCGGGGCTCTTTCTTTGTGGCTACCCAGAATGCCGTCTGCATAGCCTATCAGCTTCCTGGCAAAGGGGGGGGGAGGAGGGACGTACAGTGTATTCATGCCTCAACATGCTCTCCGGCGGGCTGGTGTATGTCGACTTGATCATCTTTTCTTCCTACCACCCCTATATCAGTACACTCTCCACCACAAGACAGCCCGAGAGAGCGGGGGGGAAGAAAGAAGAGGAAAGACACACTTGGAATTCAAATCCCACCAAATCGCCCAACTGCTTTACTTCATCCAAACTCAATTCCACACTCCTCTCTCCTTTCGCCGAAGTCGTTGGCGAGTTTTCGAAATGCCACAGCAGCGGGCCGATATTGATCCACACCCCGCCACCTCCTCCTCCTGGGGAAGACGGCGAAGAAGGGGTAAGGGGAGGGAGGAGGTCGTGGATGGTACGGAGGTAGTTGAGGACGTTGCGAGAACAGTCGATGAAGAAGCATGTCACGATGGCATCCCATTGGCCTGTTTGGTCTTCCTTCTCGTCTTCTTTGTCTCCGCCGTCTTCTCTGTCAAAGGAGGAAGACGGTTGGCCGTAGATTTCTTCAAAATCACCAGCGACCAACGAAAACGCCCCCGGTTTATACTTTCCTCCACCTCCGGCGTGGGGAGTGCGGGCAAAGACGTCAGAAGGACATACGTCTGGGATGGTGGTGGAGAGGAGCAAGTGATGTTCGGTGGTGAGGTGGTTGGAGAAGGAGTGGAGGAAGGGGTAGATGGTGTGTGAGTTTGGGCGAGTCGTCCTGTCGAGGTTTACGTGCTGTCAGCTGTAGAACAAGCGTGAAAGTCAAGAGGGGCGTACTGGTTGAGAACCCAGTCAGATGCTATGAGCATGTATGTGCTGAACTCGTTTCCTTGTGCGGTGAAACCTGCACGCATGATAGAGTCAGCTATGGATATGTGATGGACGGAGAGCGGACCTTGCGAAGCGATCTCCATAGCCAGCCTCCCCAGCCCACACCCAGGTACAAGCACCTTCACTTCCTCCCTCTTCCTTACCCTCCGCTTCTCCTTTCTTACCTGCCCCTGCACATCTACATCAATCTCCACCTCCCCTCCCTCGGGGTAGTCGTGGAAAGAAGGAAAGTACTTTTCGAGCGCCTCGAGGCAGGGGCGGTAACAGGCGTCGCGTTCGGGCTGGCCTAGAGGGGACCAATCGCGTACGAAAGAGCGAAGCGTGGAGCGGACTTTGTCTTGGGCGGCGTCGAGCTGTGAGCGAGATGGTTTGGAGGGGGACCCCGGGCGGGACGCGGTTTGAGGTTGGGGCTGAGAGTGAGAGTGGGAGTGGCCATGGCTGTGGTCGTGCGAATGGTCTCCAGCGTGTGAATGACCAACGTCTTCGAGTTCGGGATCTTTGAGCATCTCTGAGAAGACTGGGTTGGCAATCATCTCGTCCAGGAACTCTTGGTTTCTACTCTCATCAGCTCCTTCCTCATCATATAAGCCAAAACATACTGCCGTATGCCCTCGTCCACGGCTTCGACCTTGTCCATATACCCGAGCATCCTGTATATCTCCTTCTCCGCCTTGGGCAGCGTAAGAACGCTCATCTTGCGGGCATGTTGCGCCGACATCTGCTCCCCGTCAGTACCCCGTACCAAAGAGCAAGAGCGACCTACATGATAGTGCTGATACCCATCGAACGCCTTGATGACTGCCTGCCAGTGCCTCCGTTCTTCTGCCATCCTGCTGTGATTTGCAAATGATAGAGGACATGCGCGCATCACCATTACCGCCGGAGCCCTTCCCATCGCTTACGTACTGTGGGCGGCAGGCACCGGCGACCCGAGATTAGGATTAGGCGCCCAGTTTGATGGCCGAGGCGGGTCCCGTTATCATCGCATTGTTTGGCCCCGAGGCGTATATAATGCGGCCTCCAAATACGTCGAATCCGCATCCCCCGCCACTCTCACAATGTCCCACAGCGTATTCCTTGGAGCGTCTACTGGTATCGGATACTATGCCCTGCTGCAGTATCTTACAGACTCGCCCACAACCTCCGCCACTGTCCTCCTCCGCAAGCCTGACCCCTTCAAGGCGGACCCGAGTTTGAAAGAGTTTCTCGACGCGGGCAGGGTACAGATCGTGGTTGGTGATGCTACCAATGAAGATGATGTCAAGAGGCTCTTTGTGCAAGAGGCTGCCTATGTCATTTCGACTATCGGTAAGCGTTTTTGCTTCTCATTCTCATGGGAAAGTGCTCATGAGAAATAGGCGGCAAACCGCATATGACGCTTCATGGCGCAGTCAATGACCAGCCTACCCTGTGTACCGACGCCGCCCTCGTCCTCTTACACGTTCTCGCATCCCTCCACGCCCAAGGCAGGAAACTCCCCAGGGTCGTCACCGTCAGTACGATGGGTTTGGGCGAGAACCACAAAGTCATGCCTCTCGCTTTACGCGTAAGCCCCTATGATACTACCAGATGATGAGAAGACTGATGTACGACAGATAATGTACCCCTGGCTCCTCCACTCCCCGCACCAAGACAAACTAGGCCTCGAACTACTCTTCCAACGCGCCTCATCCGTCCTCCCCACCCCTCCCCAATCCACTTTCGCCAAACTCCCCTTCCTCTCTTCTTCCTCCGTCTCCAGCGTGAAAGAAAACTTTCTGCCTGAAGTCATCATCATCCGCCCAGCAATGTTTGCCGGTGAAGAACCGGCAAAGGGAAGGGAAGTGACGAAAGTCGGGGAGAAGGTGACGACGTATACGATCAGGAGGAGGGAAGTCTCGAGGGTTATCGTGGAGGACTTTTTGGGGGAGAGTGAGTGGGTGAATAGGTTGCCTATGATCGGGTATTAGGAGGTTGTCTGCTTGCTTGGTTAATCGACTTGTCTTATACTTCCTCTCTCTTCTTTTGTCCTTCGTAATGACCTAATGCACGCAACATCCATACGAACACACACTACGAAGCATAATCAAAGATCACAAGCAGCGCTATAGCCCCGACAAGCAATGGATAGAACGCATTCTCCAAATTCGCCAGCCCTCCATAAGGGTTTGGTTCGACTGTTTCCCACCGCGTCAGCTCATCTTGTCGCCCCGTTTGTAGAGTGGTGGGAATACATACCAGGTGGTGGTCCGACGGGCTGTACGGGCTGCATCGCCGGCGCCGGTCCAGGAGGAGGAGGAGGGGCGCCTTGTGATTGATACTGCACGTTAGAACCTGATTGTTGATACATCCCATAACCATACCCAGCCGGAGGTGGCGATGCGTTGGGAGCATTGTTGGGATTGGCATAATACCCATTTGCGTTTGCGTAAGCGCCAGGTTGAGCGTATGGTTGTTGATATCGATAAACAGCCCGTTGTTGTTGTTGTTGGAGGTAGTATTGATAATACGGATGTTGAGGATGAGTAGGGGGTAAGAGATGAGCGGGGTATTCATAAGCGTAAGCGTATATGGGAGCGCAGTACCATGGTTGGTAGATTGTACATGCGTATTGATTTTGTGTTTGGACCGGTTGTGGAAGGGAGTAGTACGATGGATAGGCTTTTTCGTCAGTTGGTACAAACACCACAAGTGATCCAGGATACGTGGAGAAGGGAGCAGATGACGACGAGCATGAAGCAAGGAAGCAGAGAGACGGGATAGAGGCTTACCTGGCTGCTGCTGAGGTCCAGTAGATACTTGCAGCTGAAGTCCTGGACGTTGGTATTGTACCGAACGTTGTTGTGGCTGACGTTGATAATATTCTATCCCTCCTCATTAGCCCTCACATACTCACACATAACACACCATCCATCTTGTGTAGAGAAGAGAAATACACTCACGACCCTGCGGCTGCGAAGCATACTGCCTGACCGTGTTCTCACTCGACGGCCCATTCGCAAACCAACTCCACCCCGCCCCACCTTCCGGCGTCGCAAACCCTCCCTGTCCACCCATCTGAGACCCCTGCGTCTGTTGATAGTTTACCACTCTCGGCTGTTGGGGCTGAGGTTGGGGCAAGTATCGAGCGATAGGCGGAGAGTACTGATGGATGACTTGAGGTTGAGTGATCGGGAGGATGGGCTGAGGTTGAGGTTGGATGGGAGGTTGGGGTTGGCACCATGGTACCACTCCGGCTACGAACCCTACACACCCCGGTGCACCCCCCATCACACCCCGACCCCCGGTCCCAGTCCACCACCCCCCGCCCCAATTCGGCCACTGACCCCACTGCGCCACACCGGGCAAACTGCCCCCTCCCGTCAAACCTAAAGGCCCTTGGAGGATGATGAGCACAAGACAGCAGAAGAGGAAGAATGACATCCAAGCGTTGGCGGAGATCGTTGGCATCGATTGTGGGCTGGCGGGTTTTGGAGTTGGGGAAGAAGAAGAGGAAGAAGAGGATGGTTTGGCGGCGGATGATGAGGATGATGATGAGGGCTTGGTAGCGGAAGAAGAAGAGGAAGACGATGGCTTGGCGCCAGAGGAGGAGGAGGGGGGTTTGGCGGAAGAGGAAGAGGAGGACATGGAGGAGGACATGGTGAATGGGGCGAGGTCGTAGACCGAAATGGAACCGTAGATTGCGCAGGTGAGGAGGAGGAGGGAGATGGGGATGATATACGGTGAGTAAGCGGCTTGTGGTGGTGTAGGGATAGGGATGGGGAGGGGAAGCTGGGGTGGAGTGGTGTTCAGGGTTGAGAGTGGGGTTTGGGGACGGTTGAGATAGGTGAAAGACAAGTGCGGCTACTAGTCTGGGAGGGGAATGATTGTGACGGTGTTAGAGTATGCAATGTCCTTGTACTAAGGAGTACGTGAGCTGTGGTGGCGAGGTGGAGATTATGGTGATGATTGAATCAGAGTTGAGTATGTGGAGAGAGTGTATGAGTAAGTGATCCCAGACGGACGCAGGTTGAGAGTCTCTTAGCTTTGGAAAGGAGTAAAGGTCAGGTGCTCGAGTTTGAAAGCGTTCCAATGATGATGGAGGGGGTGGTAAGAGATGTCGTGATCCTTTATGGGCTTTGATGGCAGAAAGGATGCAGCAGACGAAGATGCGGGGCCAGATGAGACGGCGGCCACACGCAGCCTATTATAGCCGCTCGCTCCCGGCCACCTTGTTATCCACCACTTCCACCCAGCATCACAATTACTTCCATAATGGGTTGCATGCACCATGAGAAGCTAGTACTAAACTGAGCAGTTGATCAATACGGCTGCCACAATAATGCAATCATCATTGTTGCTATTGGAAATTCTTATCCCAACATCTCTGCACTCAAAGCATCCATTTCCTCTCGAGACAGTTGGTAATCTTGAGGACGGTCTTCAAAGGTTTCGTAAAACGCAAAGTCGTCTTCTGTTCCGTTAAGAGGCTCGTCGGGCTTACCGGACTTCTGTCGAGTTGACGCTGATTTGGACTTTTGCGTCGCCGCTCCGGCGTTCTTCTTCTTTTTCTCTCTCGCTCGTTCTGACTTTTCTCTATCTACACAACAGATGGTCAACAATGCGGACTGTCTGCTGTACTAATGTCCCTGCCATTTGTCATGACAGGGGATATAGACGACTCACTATGTATGCGTAGTCTGTATTGTTCATCTTGGGTCAACTCGCTCATAGCCAGACGTCTACCGTTTTTCCTTGGCTGGAACGCGGGCTTCGATCCTGTAAGACATACAAAGTCAGCAATCAAATGGTGTCGAATAAAGATACGGCATGTACCTCTCTGGGTTGGATAAGTACTGCCGGCTCCCATCTGCTAGAACAGTCAAGTTCAAGTCAGTCTCGACCACTTTTGAGATTCCCAACAATCAATGGCACCGACTGTTTGAACTCACAGTAGATCCAAAATCCCCGCTTCCTGCCATCATCCGACTTTGAAGGGACTGGTATAGCTGCTGCTGAACCTGTCGAGAGAGAGATAATGTCAGCATGGTCCTATACCAACTCTTTTAATGTCAACTAGGCGCGATAGTTGATGCTTGCGAAGTGTTGTACAGCAGACTACCCCGTCAGGAGTAGTAGCCTGACTATCTTTGTCATGTATAAGACGTATCGATATATGCCCCCCTCTCCTTCGTGCTTTGTCAAACCAAGCTGATAATAATGATACGCACCGGGGACACATACGAGTCATTGCTTCGATCGTATCCACCACTGAGAGTAGTATCACCGAACCCATACTCGTCACCATATGATTGGTTTTGGTCAGCCATATTCTTCCTCTATCTAATGTTGCTGTGGAATACGATTTGATCTCACAATGTCCGGCGGGTGTATATAACTGATTGCAGCGTCGACGTTCCGTACATGAGCGTGTGCTGAAGAGGGAATCATGGGAAAGCTACCTTTCTCAACCAGTCTCGGGATCGTTCAGTGATGCCAGGCCGCTTCTCACGGATGCTTTGTCTTCCACGCGGGCGACGACTACAGTTGAAAGGACGGATCGATGAGATGTTTGAGTACGGTGATACCCACCGCGGCCGGTCTGTTGATTGCAGGGGCATGTGCAAACAGCTCAGTGCCATGTGAAGTTGGTTTTCCCACGACGACGAAGGAAGAGATCCCGGGACCCGAGATCAGGCATCGTTTCAACGATGCAAATGGTGGTGCAAGGGGACTCTTAGGGGATCGGAGTGATGAGAAGTGTCGAAGCGGGGCAAGGTGGGTTGATACTTGTACCTTTGAAGACTCCTGGGGATCGCCTGCGCGATCTGGAAACGCACAACACTGGTCAAATTTGAAGCTCCTGTGCACGCTGCCCGCGTCTTACTAGTTTTCCTCAGCGCTATGCACTACTAGTTGACAATTCAGCAGATGAAGGTAGCGGCAGCCGCTAACTCCTGCTCCCTCCGTTTGCTGATGCGATCATCATCCTTGATAATGGTGTAAGGATCTCCGGTGTGATATAGAGGGAATCTGAAGTCATGGCTTCTCTACGAGCCCACCACATACAGTGTCCAAAAGGTCACAATGTTGATGGATGATGCATGAGCGGCCGTTCCTACGAGAGCTGAACCCCACCAGGCCGGTTGCCAGGCGTCAGCGCATCATCCTCATCGTCTATCCTAAACACCGGCAGTCCCGCTCCTCCATACCCCGTCCCTGTACCCCCTTCACCCCCTCTGTTCCCATCATCACTGGCCCGACTGCCCGTCTCCGACTCTTCATCCCAAATCACCCCCTGACTCCCCCTTCCCCCTACCCCTCCGGCAGAGGAAGTCTCCTGCACGGGCGAAGCGGCACCTTCGAACCGGTGTTCCCGCCCTTGGGCATCGCGGTACCGCCCCACGCCGCCAGCGGAGAGGGGTTGGTAGAGGGAGAGGATTTCTTGTTTTTTGAGATGACGCAAGTGGGCGAGGTGGGCGAGGTAGAGGAAGAGGGAGGAGCCGAGGAGGTTGGAGAGGATGTCGAGGGGTTGGAATGTTTTCCACTATTCAGAAAGGTCAATCACCCACTTGAGGCTTTTGGATTGAAAAGGTTTACTGGGAGAGTGGCTTGTAAGAATTCGCTGACTATGCCGCCGATGAAGAATGCCAGCACGCCGACCACAATGAGCGGTGCCCGACGGATATACCATACTCTTCTGCCTGGCCCTCTGTTCTCCTCTGTCAGTTTGCATGTAGCAAGAACACGATTCGAGACCCACTCTGGCACGTCAATGACAAAGTACAGCAAGAATGTCGCAAAGCCCAGCTGTCACAGCGCACTGTCAGCCTGGTCCATGACCGAGCGTACGCATCTACTCACGCCAAAGAAATGCAGTGCTTTATCATTAACGGGCAGCTCGGGCAGGGGCGCCATTCCGAGAATGCCCAGTAGTATGATCCATGCTGCTGTAGCAAACACCATAGCCTTTTCCGAAATTTCAGTCGCGAAACATTAGAAAGACATGACGTCGCGCTCACCGGGCGAAGGTTGAGGGGGTAGTCCCGTATGGGATAGGAGCGCATGATCCAAGTGGTAAACTTGTCCCATAGCTCCAGTATGACCTTGGTGGGGACAGGGTAGGCAGCAGGCATGGCGGGCAGGGGGTGCAGCAGAAGGGAATGGAGATGCAACGAAGTGGAGATGGTCGGAGTGACCCGTCATCACTTTCGGCGGCGGCGACATCGCCAACAACGCATGCATCGCCATCCACAACCATATCCACAACGTATACCCCCCCCATGCCCTCACAGCCACCATGACCGCCCCTCCGTCCCACCCCGCCACATACGTCAACTTTCCCTTCTCCCTCATCCTCGAGCGCATGCCCTCCGAGAAGGATCCCAACCTCTTTTCTCCCAAGACATGGCTCGAACGCGCGAAATACTATGGAGACAAGGCCACCCTGGCTGAGAGAAAGGCGTGCAAGGAGGATATGTATGTGTGGTATACGCTGTACTGCCAGTGCTACCTCCACGCTGGGACGCACCCAGACTGGGGAGAGGCGAAGAAGAAGGATCCGGCGCTGGCAGCGAGATACAAGGAGATGAAGCCTGTAAGTCTGATGGGTGTCTGGAAGCACGTACTGAATGAATATAGATGTACGAGCAATACTTTGGCAAGGCAAAGATCGTCAAAGAGCAGCTTCGTGCAGCAGAAGCCAAATCCTCCTCCTCCTCCTCTCGCCCCCATCCTACCCGCCAACCCTCAGGCCCAGAAACAGGAAGCATAGGCAACCTCCGCGATCGCATGGCTGCCCTCGCAGGCCACGGCATGGCAGTCGAATCGGTCCAGCCAACACCAGGCGCGGCAAAGAGGATGAGCCGGGATATGCCCCCGCCAAAGATCGTGGCCAAGCCGGCTGCTTTGAGTGGGAACCATCTTTCCGGGGCTGGGAGGGCGAGGAGCAGTAGTGGGTCGCACAAGTCGCCGACGACGACGGGCGGGGCGCAGGTTATAGTGACGGCGTCCTCGAGACCGTCGGCTCCTTCGCCGGCGCCTAGTGTCACTACCCATCCCACCGGCTCGTCGATGCGCTCGAATAATCAAGCAAATCTTGGGCCATCTGCTGGACCTGATAGTGCAGCATCGCCGCCCTCTTCGCTCATACACAGCGCGAGCGTCACGCCGACCGATAGAGCTCCCTCCACCTATACTACACCCCAAGCCAGTCCCCTACCTCCTCCGCCTACTATCAGACTGAACCCTTCACCCCGACCGCCAAATGGGGCTCATCCTCCGGCGCCTCCAGCCCACCAGACGTTCCGAGAGTTTGAACGGAATTTCCCCTCCCTATCCGAGTTTACCAAAGAGTGGGAAGAACCTCTCCCGAATCCCCATTCTCCCAACGGCGACGGGGCAGACGATAGATCCCCCAATGAGTACTCCAACGGAGATGCCGGTCTGCCCAACCTGCCCTCTGTCCCCACGAGCAAACCAGGTCTACCACCCCCGCCGTCCAAACCCGACTTTGGTTCCTTCTCCCCACGCGACGAACGCTCTACCGCACCGTCACCCGTTTCCCAGAACGGCCCCAGCCGAGGTGACGATGTGGCTGGCCCGAGTATACAACGACCCGAAAGCTCTGCTGGGCGGGCTAAAGAGGACGATTCTCGGGCAAACGGCGTCAATGGCAAGACCCAGCTCAACTTTCCCGTGGCCGTCCCCACCCCTCCTACCCAAACACGTTCCCCCCTCCCACCTACCCCTTCACAATCCGTCCCGCCCCCCTCGCGATCAGCACCACCCCGCGAAAAACCGCGGTTCCCCATATCAAACTCTATCGCCCCCGACCAACTACGCGGCTACTTTTTGAACCCGTCTGTCGAGATGCTGTTTCTCGATGTGAGGCCGGAGGAAGAGGCAAAGTATCATGTGGCGCAGGAGTATGAGTCGAGGACGTTGAAGGAGGTTAATGTGGTGCACATTGATCCGACTTTGCTTATGCGCGATGGGTGAGTTGACGGAACCCAAGTGGGAGAGTGAGCTGACGGGGATACAGTATGGACATTCCCAGACTCGAAGATTCCCTCTCCCTTTCGCCCCCCAAAGAACAGACGTATTTCGCGAATCGCGACAAGTACGACCTGGTCATCGTTTACGACGCTTCATCGACCAATTGGCCCACGAGCGGGCCGCTTCAGAGATTGTGGAACATGTTTTTCAACGGGCATGACCCGAAGAAATTGCAGAGACCGCCGGTGGTGCTCATTGGGGGACATCACGGGTGGATAGAGTTTATCAAGATGAGGGCGGGGAGACATCAGGCGCACAAGGAGAGTCGGAGTGGCGTTTTGTGAGTACACCCTGTCTGACTAGGACTTCCGCTGATGTGATTGTTAGACAACCGGATGTAGTCTCGCCAGTGCCTTCGGGCCAGAAAAAGGCAAACAGAGACATGCCAGTCTACCAGCCATCCCAATACAGCAAGACCATTACCGAAAACGTAAGTCTCCCACCCACATGGCAAAAGCACGCGCCAACCTCATTTCCCTCTGCAGTTCACCTCGGCCCCTCAATCCATGACCGGCGAATCCCGCTACTCGCACTCCCACACTCAGTCATACCCCTCCTCCTACAAATCACCCCCGCCTTCATCGCATCAGCATCACCGAACAGGCTCGAGTTACTCTGTCCAAGCCCCGATTGCGGCCCCGCCACAAGCTAGTATACACCCAGGACCGGGGGCGAGGCGAAGGAGCGACTATATCGAGCATAGCGGGCAGACGTATTCTGGTGCTACGCCGAGTACTTCTTCGACACCCCAACCGCAGTCACAATCCCAAGCTACATCACCGACGTCCAACTATTACTCCCCGCCTTCTACCAGCATCGCCCAGAACCTGGCATCCCCTCGTCAAGGCGTAGACTACCCCCAAGCACACGCGCTTGCCAAAGTCGCAATGCCGCCGCCTGTCGCCAGACCCATGGAGAGGCATGATTATAGTTCTATGGGCGGGGGGTATATGCCGGGGCAGGGGCATGGGCAGGGGCAGGGGCATTTGGTGAAGAGCCATGCGCAGAGGGATTTGCGGCAGAATGGGGTTGTGGCTGGGGGAGACAAGGTGAGGTATTGGTTGGATGTCGTTGTTGGATTGACGGGGTTGAAGAATCTTGGAAAGTGAGTCTTGTCTTTTGGATGGACGGGGAAATGTGCTGATGAGAGGGTAGTACGTGCTATATGAACTCTACGATACAGTGTTTGAGCGCGACGTTTCCGTTTGCGACATTCTTCCTTGGTGAGTCGTTCTACGCTTCTTCGGGTCATTGGCTAACCCCTAACCCCTGGCTATCAGATAATACTTTCAAAAAGTCTATCAACCTGGACAATCCGCTAGGTACCAAGGGCGAGCTGGCAAAGGCTTGGGCGGGGCTGTTATCAGTCTTGTGGAGTGAAAAGTACGAGTTCTTGTCGCCCATGACTTTTCGAGTACGTCCCTCCCACCAAAAAACTTGCGATGGCACTGATAGTCGAGCAGAAACAAATCATCCAATTCGCCCCCCAATTCCTCGGTACCGACCAACACGACTCCCAGGAATTCCTCTCCTTCGTCCTCGACGGCCTGCACGAAGATCTCAATAGGATCAAGAAGAAGCCTGCGCCGGTAGAGATGACGCCGGAGAGAGAAGCCATGCTGGAGACGAGCCCGCCCGAGGTGGCGAGTGAGAGCGAATGGCAGATTTACAGGCAGAGGAATGATAGTTTGATTGTGGATTTGTTTCAGGGGCAGTATCGGAATAGGTTGGAGTGCTTGACTTGTCATAAAGTGAGTGAATTCTGCGTTCTTGTGAACGAGAGCTGATGAGGTCCAAGACATCGACAACGTACGATGCGTTCATGTACATGTCCCTACCTGTACCCACAGGCAAGACGAAGGTTGTTGTACAAGAGTTGATTGACGAGTTTGTCAAGCACGAGATTATGGAAAAGGAAGACGCCTGGTACGTCCTTCATCCCTCCTTCAAACTGGTCTCTGATGCACTATTAGGTACTGTCCTCGCTGCAAGACCCCCCGCCGAGCTACCAAAACCCTCTCCATCTCCCGCCTCCCGCCTGTCCTCCTCATCCAACTCAAGAGGTTCACAACTCGCGACGGCCGGTTCTGGGACAAGTCTGAAACTCCCGTCATCTTTCCCATCCGCGGACTCGACCTCTCGAGGTACTTGCCAGCGCGGCGGCAGGATACAGGCGCAGGAGGACTGGATTTGAAAGATCCGAGGACGCAGGTGGGGCCGTTCAAGTATGATTTGTATGCTGTTAGCAACCATATGGGCACGCTGAGTTCGGGGCATTGTGAGTCGTCTACCATATCTTTCAAGGGCAAGAGCTGATGGAGGAAAAGACACGGCGTTTGTGAAGAGTAGAGAAGGGTGGAAGTATTGCGAGGATAGTCAGATCTCTAGTGCGCAGGAGAAGGATGTTGTGGTGAGTTTTTCAGTCTCTTGGGTTGAACAAGGAGCACGTGGAATGTATCCCGCGTGGCTCGTTCAATTTCTACCCTCCTTTGGGTACCAAGCCTGAAGCTTCTCCACCTTCCGATCGAGCTAGGCTGACGTACATGTGCTTTTCCTCTAGTCACGTCCTGCATACATTTTGTGAGTACCGGTCTTGTCCTCTTTTGAATCGTGCCTCGTCGTTCGCGTGGTCCCAATCGGGGAGCACCATGTGTGGATTGTTTGGTTTGTTTGGCTCTGCTCAGCCTCGGATCAAGCCCGCTTCCGGAACGCGGATGCAAAAGGGCAGATGGCAGATGATCGTCTTTGAGAGTCCATCCTTCGCTTCATCGCATGTTGATCGGCAGACGATCATATGCTCGAAGGGTAGAGAAGGAGACGCTAGAAGCTTTGACGGAAAGAGGAGAGCTGATCGATCGTTTGCAGGTTTTATAAACGAGTCCCGGCCTAGAATCGAATACCATATGACCGCCATGCACCATGCCCCCTTGATTTTTCTTGTCTGATATTTGTATCAAAGCTAGTTGCAATGCATGGTTCTCTAGAGCAATCAAAGGTCATGATGACGAGCATCAAAGGTCTTCATATTTTGACTACCATCAGATCAGAGCACATGGTCCCACTTTCCGCGTCAAAATCATGATCACTAAACGCACTCGACCGAATCATCGATGACGAAAACCACATGCGTAGTGACTGATGACACGGGGATCAACAGGGTATACTGGGATCTAAGGAAACTTTTCATATAGGAGATACAAAGAGTGTGACCAAACAATGCTACCCATTGGCGCTAGCTGCGTCTTTCGGTGATTGATGCAAAATGGGGGGTGAATTGCAGTGAGATGCTATTACGTACTCGTACTAAAATTGCGTGACTTTCGGAGTTTGATAGGAGCTTTCTTTTCGATTTAATTGAGATCGGATCTACCAACCTGCCTGTACTTTAGCGTATCTCGCGTGGATAATAGAGTTCCGATGCGTAAATGAGTGAGGACGCGTTTTGCTCATGTCCGTTGACATTCCGTGGTTTGGGGATCTTGGGAGATGTGAAAGCATGCCATGACCGATGTATGGGCTCGGTCAGCGGAGAGAACAGAGCCCAATTAGGAAAGGAGCGGACTGAATTGGAGGCACCGGGTTGCCTTCAGAACCCTCGTCGTCGGTCAACCGTCAAGGTACCACCCCGACATGACTGATGATGTGCACAAGACATAAATACACCCGGAAGCCCGTGAGGCACACTTTATCCTTGTCTCCCATCACAATGTGGCTTACGTGCATGGGGTGTTTGTATAAATCTTTGAAGGGATGGGCAGGGGGACAGTGTGGATTGGGAGATAATTGCGAGGGTCGATGAATGAAGGCGGCGACGACGAGGGATGGGGGTCGAGGGTCGTGCTGCGAGCTGTACATCATGGGAAACGGGGATGATGGATTTCTTGAGCCAAGGAGACGACGTGGGAACGCGACATCTCTAGCCTTTCAACTTTTCAGTAACCAGTCGACTCTGCTGAGATACACACGCCATGATATGCTTACCCCACCGCGTGCTGCCACTTGCCAACAGCCAACGTTTTCGTACCATACCATATACATGTGCGGCGTATGTATTACCTTGGCATATGCCTGGCATGTAAAGTAAAGCTCAATATTATTCGCCCCATTCGGTAACGGGTGGTGAACCGCATGGAAGACAAGGTTGGGAAGACGGCGCGAGCGCAAAGTGTACCTGTACCTCTTCCCTACGCTCATGAACCTTCATTCATACGTGCGAGTGACACTCTTGCCCTTTCGGGAATAGCACAGAGGAGCTCTGAGCTCTGGCAGTTTGACGGCGTAACATGTATGGCAAGAGGGCCGGCGGAACAGTCCTCGTCGCTTGGCTTGACTTGATTTGCTGCCGAAACTGCTGATTAGCCTCAACATATTTAGAGCTGGAGAGTTTGAATAGAGCAGAGTCTGCTCAATAGTATGTATCTACTGGCCTACTAATCAGTGGACTGTGTTACTCCGTCTTTCTCGAACACCCCTCTGTGAACCTTCCAAAACTGGTTATCAGAGGTCTCACCATTTCGCGCGCGATAACGCTCGATTAACCGATGAGTCTCTTGCGGTATTCGGGTTTCGGCTTATCCGTCGGCCCTTCTTCACCCTTCCCCTCTCTTCACTTCTCCGCTCTCCACTTCATTGATTTGCCTGACTGCGAGGAGTGGATCCGAGACAAGTCTAACCCAAATATCTCTACGAAAAAAGAAAAGCGATCAAGTGTCCTTGTCTTTGGGCTGTACGTACATGCAAGACATGGCTCCCAGTCCCCAAATACATAGCTCGCACAGCTCTCTTCGGTATCAAACTTTTTTCTGACTCTGGTAAGGCGGCTACCCGCAGACCGCGGTCCGGTAGAATGTGAGACCTGCCGTGTGCCTTGCCTTGGGGTTACAATAGCTTGGGTTGGGTTACAAAATACGGGCGGGGTGTGGCGGCACGGGAGGAAGAAGACGAGAAACCCGGTCTTGAACTCTTGTCCAGTACGAGTACTCAGACAGCCTGGCCTTCAGCAGGGAGCGGTGGAAAGAATCAGACTACCAGCATTCTTTCTTTCCTTGATAGCGGCCGCACGTCCTAAATGTCCATGCTCACTTTCATACACTCCGAGAGGAAAAGATGGACAGGGAGTACGTTACATCCCAGCCACCTGCCATTTGGCACTCCGCTCCTCAGCCTCTCAGGAACGCAGGATCGCAAGAAGGAAAGAACAATACCGAAACGAGTTAGTCCGCCCCATCCGCCCCAGCTCCGAACGCACCGAACGGCGAACGCATCTGAACAATTGGTTAGCCCAGGGTTTCTTTTAAGGAATCCGGAATGATCAAGTTTAGCGTCATTAGTGGCTCGGACCTGGCGCGGTGGGTTTCGGTTTCGGCGCGTCGCGCGTACGTACGTAGATCGGCCACTTTCAGTCGTTTTTATCTTTTCTTCACGTTGGTGATCTTGGTGAGATGTGGACGTGGTAGTGCAACTGGTGGATTTTGAAAGGGTGTTTGTTTTTTTGTCTCCGGCTCGGACTCCGAACTGTGCGTAACGTCAAGCCCGTCAAGCCTTCTGGCTTCTGGGTCCGAAAGCATGGATAGCGTCATTCATATCACCTTTGGCTCTTCGCTGTCGATGGATCCAACTAGAGGGGGAGTCTGTTTGGTTATTAATCCCCTCCCCTTCCCTCTTCATGTTTTTCTCATTTTCTCTCAACAGTCAACAGTCAACAGTCAACAGTCAACAGTCAACAGTCAACAAAGAAGGCGGGAGGCGAAGAAGTACGAGGTAAGATGACTCTGTTAGTTAGAAAGATTACAGTAAGCGCCCCGTTTCGAGCGTTGCATGTCTTCTCACATAGCTTAGGTGACCTGGTTTTGGCCCGTTATTTATGTATCTCAAGAGAAGCGCTGTCCTTGCATTGACATTCGGACGGAGTCACGGACAGAGTAAGTCAGTAGGTCTCTCGGACTCGGGGCTTTTCAAAGACATCTCCTTCTCTCAACTCTCAATTCATCCTTCATTTTTCATGAACAACCAACTTTGCACAAGTACAAGTACGTCGGCGTCGGCACGTCGGTCTGCCGAACATGGTACAATTGAGAAAATTTCCAAAAAAAAAAAGAAGTGACAAGTGACAAGTGACAAGTGCCCCCCCCAAGATCTAGGGTCGTTTTTAATTGAACGAGACCCCCCCCCCCCCCCCCCCCCTCCAACCCCCGGCCCCAACCTCGGCACCTGCAACTCCCCTCAACTCCCCTGTCCTCCAAGATAATTTGATCCCCTTCTACCGTCAGCCGTCACGTCAGGGAATGGTGCTTGTAGTCTTGTAGTCTTGTAGCTTAGTACGGTAATGCACCTGGCACCTGGCACCTGGCACCTGGCAACGCGCGATTTCATTCTTATTGGTATCTCTATTGGGACCAGGGCGATTGGACGGCGATGGGAGGAAAAGAGGGGGCGGAGAAGGGGAAGCGGTGAGAATGGTGACACTTTTTTTTTGGTCTTTTTTTCGTGAAACCGGTCAATGCGCTTCGGAGTTGTGGTACTTCTCGTAATGGTAATGATCTGATCAATCGAGCTGGTAGAAACGGACTAATGGACTAATGGACTAATGACGAGGCAGAGATGGACTCGGGGAGCAGAGCAGGGGAGCAGAGGGCAGGGACAGATGCTGATACGACTGGAAGAACGAAGAACGAACGAGGATAACGAGGATAACGAGAAACGAAGCAAAAAACGGTGCAAGGGTGACGCTGAGGCTGACGCTGACGCTTGCGGAAACCAGGGAAGGGACAATAAGCAGTTCGGAGAACGCTCCCTAATCTAAGACGGTCGCGTACCCTCCGAACCCTCGCGCGCGCGGCAACAAGTCTCTTTTTTTTTTTCACCTCTCGTCAGAATCAGAAATCAGAAATCCGCTGATACCGCGGCGGCACCAGGTTGGCTGGCTCAGTTCCGGCTCCATGGCACCATGCATGTTTTTCTGACGCAAGGGTTGGGATAGGGCCAGATGCAGGGAATGAAACCCATCTAGGCGGGGTAGGATGGCACTTGTCTCGAGATGGACGGATCAGCCTTGGAGGGGCCTGCCTATCGGCCGTGCAGGGGCAGGTTAAAAGGGATATAGAGATCGTTGTATGCGATCCTGTTTTTGGTGATCGTTTCCCCCCTCGCACAGACTGGCTACCATCACCCATCGGCATCTTTCTATAAAAGGCCGTCTCTCGCCCACCACCCCGTTCATCCCAAAAGCCAAGCCCCCTGCTACGGCCTCCACCTGCGCCAGGCACCTGTTACACCCCCTGGAGTGGACAATAGGACAATAGGAAATCTCGACTTTTTTTGTCTTTTTTGTCGCACTCTCTTCTGGCGCGCGCTCGACCCCCTCCCTCCTTCTCCTTCTGAGGCTAGACCATCCTGCGACGAGCAGCGTGTGGTGCACAGTAGTAGTGAGTGCCCCTTTGAGCGGTGATGGCCCTGGCTGATTGTGTCAATTGACTTCCCTGCAGCCGTCCTCACGACCGCCCTAGGACGCCACAGACCCGTGCGAGCGTGCCCTGGGATCTTGTGAATTATCCCCCCAATCAGCCCATCGCGACCTCGTCCGTCCGTCCCTGGCAGTCAGCATCACATCAGCCGCCTTTCACCCCGCGCGCCTCATAAAACAGCGGCGAACAGCACACTCCTAGCATCCCCCCACACCCAAGATGGACGCCGGAACAGCGCACGCCATGAGCTGGACAGAGCTCACAAAGGGCCACGTCCCGCCCCCTCTTACTGTGCGTCCCCCGCCCTCTAGAGACGCGTACTGACTTGCCACAGGGCCCATCGCTCACCATCTCCCCCCTCCCCCTCCCCCACCCCCCGACCATATTCCTCTTTGGCGGCAAATCCGTCCTCACCCGCCGCCTCACCGCCAACATGTGGGCCATGGACATCCCCTCCCGCACCTGGACCCAGCTCGACCCCGGCCCCGGGCCCGCCCCCCGCTACTTTCACTCCATGGACGTCTACCACGACAAGCTCGTCTGCTTTGGCGGCATGTCGGACGCCGAGCCGGATATGGCGGTGCACAATGATGTCTGGGTATTCGACTGCCCGGCGAGACGGTGGTTGGCGCAGCCGTCGCCCAGTGGGGGGATCGGTTTGGGGATCGACATGGCAGCGCAAGATCCGGGACTGGTGCCGTCGCCGAGGTATGCCCATTTGAGCGCCATCTCGAGGGGCCAGCTGGTCGTTTCTGGCGGGCAGCATAGCGACAATTCATGGATCTACGAGATCAACGTGTACGACTTGCAAAGCAGAGTATGGGTGTCCAAGACGGAGCAGCCCCAGGCGGGAGGCATGTTCTCGAAGGGAGCGTATAGGAGTGTAGCGGCGAGCTCGTCCAAGCGCGTCATCATGCCTGCACCAGAGTCCAAGCCTGGCTCCCAATCATACTCTGTCGATGAAGAAGGCGAGGGTGGCGGTATGTTTTCATTCAGCCCTCGCTTCGGAAACGCTTCGGGAACTGAGCTAATGAATGTATAGACGTGTGGTGCTACTCAAACTATGACTTTGCCAAGGTCCGACGCGAACTCGACATCATCTCGCCCTCCTCCTCCTCCCAGCCCACGGCGAAACACAACCCCCCGCCAAACCATGCCATCCTCGACAGATCCGCCCTCATGCGCGGGTCCTCACAACCTCCCGGGTTGCGCTTCCCCACCGGCGGTATCGTAGGCAACCACTTTATCCTCTGCGGTCTCTACCTCGCGTCGGTGTCTGGCAAATTCTCCATTTGGGCGCTCAACATGGAGACGATGGCCTGGCGGCATATCGAGCCTGCGGCGCTTGCTGGCGGGAGCTGGAACAGGGCTGTCGTGTGGGCCGAGAGGGGCAAGGTGCTGGTGTTTGGCAATGCCCAGCTCGACCTCGCGCACGACTACAGCCGCCGCGCCGTCAACCTCGACCACATGGCCGTCATCTCCCTCGAAGCGTTCGGCATCTACCAACCCCCGTCCCTCGTCGTGCCCCCAAAAGTCCAGCAGACAGGCCTGTCGATGATGGACGAAAAGCTCGCGTCCGACTTTGAAGTCATTTGCGACGACGGCCGGAGGGTCAAGTGTGCAAGGAAAGTGTTGAGCGAGAGGTGGCCTTGGTTCAATGAACAGGAAAAGACGCTGGGCAGGGAGACGCAGAACGTCATCACCGAAGCCCCGGCGGTCGACATCAACGACACCCTCCTCGGCTCCTTCACCCCCGCCCGCCTCTCCCCCTCCACCCTCACCCTCTCCGAGCCCTTCCCCGTCTGCGTCGCCCTCGTCCAGTACTTTTACACCCTCTCCCTCTCGACGCCGCTCCAGAACCGCGCCCCGATACTGTCGGCGCTGCTGTTTATGGGGAAACAGTATGGGCTGGAGAGGTTGGTGAGGCTGGTGGTGCATGCGCTGCATGAGAGGTTGGAGGGCGGGGGCGGGGGCGGGGGCGGGGGGGGGACGGCGGTGGGGATTTATGAGATTGCGACGTTGGCTGGGGAGAGGGATTTGCAGGTGCGCGCGTTGAATATCGTTCATGTGAGTCCTTCTCTTTCTCTTCATATCTTCTTTTGGGGACTGAGGCTGACTTTTGGGTAATAGTCCGGAAAGGGTGGTTCAAGTTCTTCAAGGGGACATCGATCACAGCCGGATGCCTCTACCGGTGTGGAGAATGGTACCTCACCCTCGAACGAGTTCAGACCTCAGGGAGGCGCTGTCGGCAATGGTGGTGGTGCAACCGCCGGTAACACTCAATCTGGCTCTGGCTCCTTCGCCAACGCCAACGCCGGCGGTGAAGCTCCCATGCGCCGTGCGCGTGCCGACTCTGATACCATCCCTCTCGACCCCACCACCCCTCTTGCCGAATCCGACGTACCAGAGGAAGACCAGAGGCAGGTCAGTGCGCTCCTCTCTTCTATGTCTCTGCGCGGCAAGTCGAACGGGAACGTGAACGGGAATGGGGCACCGGCACCGACAGCGCCGTTGCCGAGATTACCCTCGAGCCCCGCGTCTGCGGCGGGGTTGAGGCCGAGTATCGCGATGAGGCGAGGGTCGGATCGGTCCTTGGCATCCGCGTCCGCGTCTGCGTCTGCTCAGAGTCCGCTGGATTCGCCCGTCCTCCCACCGCTCCTGCCTCCCCGCAGCGCTATGCGCGTCCCCCCACCCCCCATCGCCCCTCCCCCCGCCGGCCGTCTCCCACCCGTGCCCAACCTCCCCAAAACACCCGACCTCGCCAACAGCTCCTCCGACTACCGTGACTATCGTCATTCCGGCGGCATCTTTCGCGCATCGTCCCCCACGAATTCAGACGCTACCAACTTGCCGGCGACGCCCTCTGAGAGTCTGAGGGAGAGCTGGATCTTGCCCCAGCATAGGGATTGGTCGGTCTCGACGGGATCTGGTTTGGGGGCGTTTGCGTTTGGGGCGATGGCTGGTGCAGGAGGGGGAGGGGGGGGAGGGGGGGGTATGATGGATAGTAGGAGTTCGTCGGGGTCGGGGTTGACGGGGTTGTTGCCGGTCTTGCCGGAGGATGATCCCATGCCGAGTCATGGGAATGGGAATGGGAATGGGCGATTCGACCTCTTCCCGGGGAAGAAGCAGACGACGACGGAACACAGTTTGCTCCCTCCCGCGAGCTTGCACCACTCCCAAAGCCAGGGACAAGGGCAGACGCAGAGGAGTCAATCACCAAACGTCTCCCCCATCTCGCACAACTTGTTTTCGTTTGAATCTTCTTCTCCCTTACCCACGCGTGCTCAGAGTGTGCAACAGTCAGTGCACAACTCGCCCATCCCACCCACAGCGTCGAGGGCAGCATCATACTCGTCCTCGACCTTTTCTCCGACGTACCAGCAGACACTGAAAAACAACCGGCATCTCTCGATCGCCACGCAGTCGTCCGGCACGTCGGGCTTGTCGAATATGTCGGGCATGTCGAACCCGCTGTCGCCGACGGGCACGGACTGGAGCGAGGACAGTATTGGGGGGTTGGTTAGGAGTTATACGGGTACGGGGAGGGGGAAGAGCGGGATGGGGAGAGAGTTTGATAGTAGCTCGATCTCGTCGGGGTCGACGGGGACTAGTAGTAAGAAGGCTGCGAAGGAAGAGGCCAAGCTGTAAGTTTCTTTTTGTCTTTTTGGAGATGACATGCTGATGGCAACGTGTAGTATCAGGGAAGCCGAAAAGCGACAGAAAAAGGCCGAAGCCCAAGCACATTTCGAGCAACTCCGCGCCGAGCAAGCCCGCAAGATGGCGCTCTCCAAAGCCGAAGCCCAGCGTCGGAACGACATTGCGGTAGCCAACTCGAACGCCCAGTTGGACAAGAAGGTGATGGAGAAGGCTGCGATGGAGCGGGAGAGGGAGCAGGAGAAGGCGGATGCCAAGAGCGTGAAGAGCGCCGCGGGGGGGAGTGGAAAGAAGAGCAAGTGGGGAAAACTTGCGACTGGGTTCAAGGATGCGGTCTTGTTCCCTGAAGGAGGGTCGCAGAGCACAATGTTCTAAGACTCTATTCCTGGCCTTTCTCTCTCTTGGCTCTTTTTGGGCTTTTCGTTTCTCCCCTTTTGGGCCTCTTTCGGGTTTTGTTGCTTGCCGTAGTGTGGGTGTATACTATTTTAGAATTGAGTCTGTCGAAGGAAGAAGAAGAAGAAGTAGAAGAAGAATATTAGAAAACCAAAATCGAAATCGAAAATTAAAAGCTTGTATTATGGTGTTGACAAACGTATAGAACGTATACCTATACTCTACCTAGACCCTTTCTCTCCCCCTTGTCTTTTGCTCTCTCTCTCTCTCTCTTTCGTTTATACATTACAACCATAACAAAAAATCATCAATCAGATACCAAAGATGAAAATGATCATGACAACACTTGAATCTTTGGCAGTTGGGTCTCTTGTCCTCGCTGTTCATGCAGCTCCAAGTCCTCAGACGAGCCCGATCAGCGGTAGGGTACAGCCACCATGTGCACAGAAGTGTATGGCTCGACTGGACTGGGCGAAAAGCGAAGGGGTTGAATGCTCGGCGTACGCTGAATCGTCGTGATTGTATCTCTTGTGCGCATGTCTGAGCCGATGGATGATTGGTGACCGCACCCATGGGCCTTGATGTTGTGATCCGGTGCCGAGTTTGATAAAGGTGAGTGAAGGCAGAGGAAGTGCCTGTAAGAGAGACCTGGAGCCCTCGGGCAAGTTCCAGCAAGCGATAGGAATACATACTCTACATGTGAGCTCTGCGCTCTTGATATCCTTCACATCTTCCTCAAAACGTCCTCTCTCTATTCCTCTTCACTTTCTTCTCTTGTTTGCTCATCCCGCTCATGCTCGGCAGCGTTGATACTGGCGACAAGGTCGACTTGAGCGCTGGGATCTTGGTTCTTGCGCAACGATTGGAGACGTTGACCTGTAGTTGTGTCAGATACACCAAAGAGTGATAGAGGAGGTCGATTGACGTACGGAAGATGGTGGCGATGGCCTCGTTGGTCTTGCGGTCCAGCTTGCTCATGCGGTTATCCATGTCTCTCTTGAGATCCCAGTTTGGCCGCTTTGGTTGGATGTTGAAGAGATCCTGGAGGGGTGTGTCAGCAATCTATTTCGCCTTGTCCCAGTAGCACTAGAGTAGGAGAGACTCACAAGCTCCTCGGCCCTCTTCTCTTCATCCTCCTTGATGATCATCTCCGCCAGCCCCTCTACAGCCTTCTCCACAGTATCCTCATTTCCATCTTCGGCATCACGCTTCCGCAGATTACGAGTCTCGGGATCGTAGTTTCGTTGTTTCAGGGCGAAAGTGCTAGTCAAAGATCAGCATTCAAGTGTAGAGAGGCGGATGGAGTCGAAGCCGCTACTGACCCGCTCGTCTCTCCCTCTTCCTTCTTTCTTCTCAGGGCGATAAGGCGCTCCTTTCTGGCAGCTGTGGTGGCGGCGAGGTTGGTCTCCATATCTAATTTCGTTGGGATGCAAGGGAAAAGACGGTCGAGAGTATCGAGGCGAAAGAGAAAGAGAAGATCGCGGTGTGGTTGTGATTATGTAATCATCATCCCTCACCTCCACTCACATTTGCCACAAAATCTTGACCATCTCTATCATTCCCAATCTCAAGATATCTTTTACAAAACCCTCGCCATGCCCGTAGCAGTGCCTCCGACAGAGGGTGTAGATTCCCCACCAAAGGCTCCCGCTTCGGCAGCGACAAAAGCGCGAAAACGCTTCGTCGGCAGCTCCAAGACGGCCTCGTCCTCGAAGGGTGTAGTCAGGAAGGTGGCCAACCAGGTCCCAGATGATATCCTGCAAGACCCTGCAATCAATGCCGCCATAGCTGGTATGTCCGATGGATCATATGTGGGATATCAATAAGAAAGCTCTGACTTCCATCAGCTCTGCCTGGAAATTACAACTTTGAAATCCACAAGACGATACACCATGTCCGCAGAGATGGAGTCAAGACTGTTGCTTTGCAGATGCCGGAAGGACTCATGATGTATGGCTGCGCCATTGCGGATATAGTAGAGCGGTATGTTACCTTGTGAAAGATAGGGGTAAAGTTGCTGACTGATTGGCGTAGCTTTACTGGTGCGCTGCCAATGCTGCTGGCAGATGTCACGTATGGTGCCTGTTGTGAGTACAGCCATTCACCTGTTTCTGGATGATATTCATAATCGTCTCACAGGTATCGACGACTACACAGCACGAGAAATGGGTGCCGAAATGATTGTACATTATGGCCACTCCTGTCTTAGTGAGTCTCTTCCATTATCTCAGTACAGGCGCTGACAGTCATGTGCAGTCCCTGTATCCCAGACGACACTCAAAACTCTCTACGTATTTGTAGAAATCGGCATCGACACTCCCCATCTTTCCCTCTCTGTCCGCCGCAACTTTCCTTCATCCCGTTCCGCGTTCCAGCGATTAATTCTTGGTGCCAAGGAAGCAGCCCCGGGTGGCAAAGTGCCCATAGCATTAGAGTCATCCGACGCTGAAGCGAGAGATCAGTCTTCTTCCGTTGCGGAGGCGGATTTGCCGACGAGACTGGCGCTGGTATCCACTATTCAGTTTGTCGCCGCAACGCAGGGACTTCGACAGGATCTGGAGAATGCGATGCCGCCTCTGGAGAAGGATCATGTAGAAGAAGGAGGAGAGGAACAAGATGGGATGATGGTCAAGGTTAAGAGAGGAGATATAGGAGTATGGAGGGGAAAGTATGATGTGACAATTCCTCAGGCGAGACCCTTGAGTCCCGGAGAGGTTCTGGGCTGCACGGCGCCAAAGCTGAAAGACGTCGATGGTCTGATGTGAGTCTTTTTCTCTCTTCCATATCTTCGGTGCTGACTATAGTGCAGATATGTGGGTGACGGCCGATTCCACCTCGAGTCCATCATGATCGCCAACCCCTCCGTCCCCGCCTTCCGATATGACCCCTACTCCAAGAAATTCACGCGCGAAACATACAACCACACCGAGATGCGTGGCTTGCGCGGAGACGCCGTCAAGAGTGCAAGGAAGAACCTAGCAGACCACGGGTCGGGTAGTTGGGCAGTCTTGTTGGGCACTTTGGGCAGACAGGGCAGCTTGGCGGTTTTGAAGAGTGTACAAAACTCGTTACCAGAAGGGTCATTACCTCCAATGCTCTTGCTGCTATCCGAACTATCACCAGCCAAGCTCGCCCTCCTGCCCGAAGAGCAAATATCAACATTCATCCAAACCTCCTGCCCCCGTCTCTCTATAGACTGGGGCTACGCCTTCTCCCGTCCGCTGTTGAGTCCCTACGAAGCTAGCGTAGCTGTCGGCAGGATCAGAGGATGGGAAGGGCTCACTCTCGAAGCCGCTTCTTCGGGACCTTGTGCCTCGGGACAAGGCTCATGCGGGTGTGGGAAGGAGGAGGAAGGGCAGTCGTGCGGGTCGGGCAAGGGTGGTGAAGGTGAAGGCATCATGCAGCGGCTCGAGGGCGCGGGGGAGTATCCGATGGACTTTTATGCGGATGATTCGCTGGGTCCTTGGACGCCGAGACATCGTCCGCCGAGGGAGAGGGCGGCGAGGCCGAGGCCTCTCAGGAGCGCTGTTGCTTAGGATACTGGCCGTTGTGCTGTACTTGTAGTTGTACGCAAGTGTAAAACCATGTATGCAGCATTCACCAAACAACATTCACGGTACGAGTTTTGTTGAAGGATGCGCTCGAATGGCTGTCGAGGAAGACAGTATTGAGAGCGCCCAGACCAGCAGCTTTGTTATTGTGTGAAAAGGATGGGCGATAATGGTCCACCTTTTCAATATCGATCATGGTGAGCCGCTTCGTTCAGAGCGATAGCATAAGCTCCCTAGCATCTTGCGTAACTGTCTCCCATGAAGAGCAACTGTATATCCCATCGGTCCTTTCAGCACCAAGACCTGGGCTTCCATGGCGGTCGGATTAGAAATTCTTCTTCTGACGATGAAATTCGAGCTTCCCATGTAATATTCAACAATAGAGCTGACAAGAGCGTGGCATCTTCCCATGATCGTTACAGGTGCTGTGTAAGAGTGCATGACAAGACGCTAAGGATCCTTCTGATGATGATGAGATTCGAGCTTCTCCTGTAATCTTCGACAATAAAGCTGACAAGAGCGTGGCATTTTCCCATGATCGTTACAGGTGCTGTGTAAGAGTGCATGTCAAATCAGTCTGGAAGCCGGAGATGTATAAAAGACGCTAAGGATCGTCAGATAACACATTCAGTCTATCCTCAATACGCCAGTGACACTATGAGCGGTGATCAAAACCAACAATCCTATGGCGGCGACTTTGGCGGCAGCGGTTCTGCAAGCGGTTTCGTAGGAGCTGGTATATCCATGGAGTCGACGCTTGCTCCCGATGACCCTTTCTGGACGTCTCCGGTACGTATTTGTGTCTTTGTGCTGACGATCGATGGGCGGCGGAATGTGATCCACCCCGACCAATTTCCAACGTCTTACGCAGACTATGAGGACACCTGACTGTCTGCATCCATATGTTGGATATGGTGCTGTCCGATATGCAGAGAGAGCTGACGAATTGTGTTGACATTGCTTCTTCCCATCAACCACCCGCGAATGCTCTCACCGACAGGAGTACCTTCGATACCTGCAGGAGAATAATACTGGAGAAAGGGGGTCGAGCGCTCAGACCAATTATCAACATCAGCAGGTGATCCACTCTTCCCCGTCCTCTCTCTGGCCTAAACTGACTTGAACTGATACAACAACAGCAGCAGACCCGAGTAGGTAGTAGTGCTCAAGCAAGCTTTTCTTCCCAACCATGGTCAGGTATGTCATGTTGATGTCCTTATGTCCCTGTCACGCAATTGCTGACCCGCAGGTATATTCATATCTCAGAGACAAACCCAACAAATCCACCGAGGTATGGTAGACAAGCTCGGGTGTCTGAGCTGAACCAGGAAGAGAAAACGAGCCGCCGTGAATATAGTAAGCAAATCTAAACTCCGCCCTGCTGTCTTATGCTAAACATCGTTTCTGTAGACAAGCTGAGAGTGAGGGAGCACCGAGCAAGACGCAAACAAAGCGGTAGTAGTCGAGGAGGGCATGGGAAGAAGACGACCAAGTCACAGCCACTCTACGATCCATCTGCTGAGGAGTCTGCCATCCCCCCGCCCACCCAAGAGGAGATCGACCGGCAAGCTTCCGAGGTTGGGGAGTGGTGGTCTGGTCAGCAGCAGCAGTAATGTTTGGTAATGATGAGATGGCTGACTGCTTTGTCTTTCTGGCCCTTCATGCCAGAGACGACGTCTTGATTGGTGAATAGTAGTAGAACAGCAGCATGCACAGGAAGCTTAAAATATGACCAGGATATGACCGGGTTTGTCAACAGCGCATTTGACAAGGTGACCCGTCAGCATAGTGTCTGTCTCCGAGAGGAAGTCTATACGTCCAATCAAGAATGGTAAACGTATTCCGACATCTGCAATCGTGATTGAGGGAAGGAACAAAGCCCTCCTCCACAAAAGCCGGAAATTCGTCGTCTACCCCAAATCGAGATTCATAGGGGGGTTGTGACTCGATCTGCTTTCCTCGTTGCACTCGATGAGATCGAGGGTGCTGGGGAGTATCTCATGGACTTTTATGCGGATGATTCGCTGGGGCCTTGGACGCCGAGACATCGTCCGCCGAGGGAGAGGGCGGCGAGGCCGAGGCGTCTCAGGAGCGCTGTTGCTTAGGATACTGGCCGTTGTGCTGTATTTGTAGTTGTGCGCAAGTGTAAAACTATGTATGCAGCATTCACAAAACAACATTTACGGTACGAGTTTTGTTGAAGGATGCGCTCGAATGGCTGTCGAGCAAGACAGGATTGAGAGCGTCCAGACAAGCAGCTTTGTTATTGTGTGAGAAGGATGGTCCACGTTTTCAATATCGATCATGGTGAGCCGCTTCGATCAGAGCGATCGTCCAATCGTGAGAGCGATAGCATAAGCTCCCTAGCATCTTGCGTAACTGTCTCCCATGAAGAGCAACTGTATATCCCATCGGTCCTTTCAGCACCAAGACCTGGGCTCCCATGGCGGTCGGATTTGAAATTCTTCTCATGATGATGAGATTCGAGCTTCTCATGTAATATTCGACAACAGAGCTGACAAGAGCGTGGCATTTACCCATGATCGTTACAGGTGCTGTGTAAGAGTGCATGACAAGACGCTAAGGATCCTTCTGATGATTATGAGATTCGAGCTTCTCATGTAATATTCGACAATAAAGCTGACAAGAGCGTGGCATTTTCCCATGATCGTTACAGGTGCTGTGTAAGAGTGCATGTCAAATCAGTCTGGAAGCCGGAGATGTATAAAAGACGCTAAGGATCGTCAGATAACACATTCAGTCTATCCTCAATACGCCAGTGACACTATGAGCGGTGATCAAAACCAACAATCCTATGGCGGCGACTTTGGCGGCAGCGGTTCTGCAAGCGGTTTCGTAGGAGCTGGTATATCCATGGAGTCGACGCTTGCTCCCGATGACCCTTTCTGGACGTCTCCGGTACGTATTTACGTCTTTGTGTTGACGATCGATGGGCGGCGGAATGTGATCCACCCCGACCAACTTCCAGTGTTTTACGCAGACTATGAGGACACCTGACTGCCTGCATCCATATGTTGGATATGGTGATGTCGGATATGCAGAGAGAGCTGACGAATTGTGTTGACATTGCTTCTTCCCATCAACCACCCGCGAATGCTCTCACCGACAGGAGTACCTTCGATACCTGCAGGAGAATAATACTGGAGAACGGGGGTCGAGCGCTCAGACCAATTATCAACATCAGCAGGTGATCCACTCTTCCCCGTCCCCTGGCTGGCCACGACTGACTCGAACTGATACAACAACAGCAGCAGACCCGAGAAGGTAGTAGTGCTCAAGCGAGCTTTTCTTCCCAACCATGGTCGGGTATGTCATGTTGATGTCCTTCTGTCCCTGTCACGTAATTGCTGACCCGCAGGCATATTATTATCTCAGAGACAAACCCAACAAGTCCACCGAGGTATGGTAAACAAGCTCGGGTGTCTGAGCTGAACCAGAAAGAGAAAGCGAGCCGCCGTGAATATAGTAAGCAAATCTAAACTCCGCCCTGCTGTCTTCTGCTAAACATCGTTTCTATAGACAAGCTGAGAATGAGGGAGTACAGAGCAAATAAAGCTCGTAGAGAAACTGGAGAACAAAGCGGTAGTAGTCGAGGGGGGCATGGGAAGAAGACGACCAAGTCACAGCCACCCTCCGATTCATTTGCTGAGTAGTCTGCCATCCCCCCGCCCACCCAAGAGGAGATCGACCGGCAAGCTTCCGAAATTGGGGAGTGGTGGTCTGGTCAGCAGCAGCAGTAATGTTTGGTAATGATGAGATGGCTGACTGCTTTGTCTTTCTGGCCCTTCATGCCAGAGACGACGTCGTGATTGGAGAATAGTAGTAGAACAGCAGCATGCACAGGAAGTCTAAAATCTGACCAGTATATGACAGGGTTTGTCAACAGCGTATTTGACAAGGTGACCCGTCAGCATAGTGTCTGTCTCCGAGAGAAAGCCGATACGTCCAATGAAGAATGGTAAACTTATCCCGATATCTGCAATCGTGAGTGAGGGAAGGAACAGAGCCCTCCTCCACAAAAGCCGGAAATCCGTCGTCTACACCAAATCGAGATTCATAGGGGGGTGTGGCTCGATCTGCTTTCCTCGTTGCACTCGATGAGTACGGCAATTACGATGACTGCTTTCATTTGTAGCTTCTTCCCACTCTTCTGTCGTCTTTTTCGGTCTCTGTGTTCTCGTAAGTTCTCTCTTGTTTACAGCAATGGACAAAGTCAGCGAAATTGTTATGTGCTACCCACATACTATGTGCTTGACATGTATGTGATGAAGATAGCAGTTCTGTTCTTCCTCGCTCATTATCATAAGAGAGGATGGATACACTGGCTATGGATTTTGGCGAGCTGTGGTCGGCAAGCACGCATCAGCAGCAGCACTGGCAGCGTCTGGTTGGTGGAGATAACACGGGTGAATGTCTTCCTCTAGCCCAAAACGCATGGCAGCATGCACAGAGATATCTGAATGGAATTTGTGTTTCTGAGTTTGGGTGTACATTCGAGTCTCGATCTTCTCACCCTTCTGGAGGGGCAAGGAGTGTCGACGACAGACCGGCACCAGAGAGCTCACTGCTGGACAGGATCATGGTCCCAGTATATACCCACAGCATAACAGCACAACGATACCTCTCCGGACGGACTCCATGATGCGCGGCACGCACGCAGCAACAACTACGAGCCTTTCGGTATTCCGAGTCGTCGCGTATATCGCGTATGCATCGTCGCGCTGTGGTGAAAGAAGGTTGGGACATGGCGTTAGAAAGCGGAAAGAGTTTGACCATCGGCTGGTTTCACAGAACGTTTGGAAGTCTGAATATTGAATGAAACAATGATTGTCATTGCCGGTTCACCGATCTCACCGAGCCGCATAGCATAGGCCGCATAATATTCTGGGGAAAAGCAACGAAAGGTGGGCCGAAGCCGCGTCTTGACTGGGCCAAGAGAATTTATGTAAAATGTTCTTGAGGCAGCATGCATGAGGAAAAGTACGCGGTCGGCCGGTGGCCCCGGTGGCTTGACTGTGTACATGTGATACCCATCGGCACACGTGCCAGGCTGGCCGCCTCGTTGGAGGCCTTGGAGGCAGATGATACCGGTTATCCGGAGGGACTGGAGGAAGAAATATACAAGCCACCCGGGATTTGCAGGAACATTTACGTGATGTTCAACGGCTCAAGAAGTTGGACGAAAGATGTTACGGCGCAACAGAATTCAGCTCGACGGAGGAGCGTCTAAAGTTTGGATGGTCTAGATGCTGTCAGCTAGTTTGGCGGCACTTACTTGAAGCTCGATTGCAGGATGTAGGCTGGGCCTCTTCCCTCTCCATAGTATATGTGCAGATTCATCCAGACGCCTCGATCTCAGAGTAGGACTTGTATGCAGGCCGGGTATACCAAGTAGGAGGCCCCAAAAGCAAGTATTATGGTGCCTCATTTATATGCTCGCTGCTCGCTGCCTGTGTTCATACTTGGAACCATGCAGAGCGCAGAGGCCAGACCAGAAGTCTATACCTGCGCATTCACAAGCCTTGATCACATTTGATCTTTGATCCTGGAACTTGTTTCTGGTAAAGCGCCAAAAGGAAGCTACCGCTGTCACGGTCGGTCGCGCCCGCGAATGAGACGGGAAGGCCTCTGCTGCTTCGACGTGTCGAGAGGAGCGTACGACGCGCGGTATGGGATATGTTCTCTCGGCGGGACGCAAGCATACCCATCACCAATCTGGTAGAGACATCTGCAAGCATGCAAGCAGGTGAAACGAAAGGAAGAGCAGCATCTGCCGGTCGAGATGGGTACGGTTGTCACGCCGTTCCTGGCCCAATCTTGAGCCTCTTACGCACAAAGTCACAACTTCAGGGCGCCCACGGCACTTCGCCTTCAAATGTCGAAATGAACGGGAAACATCTCTTTTTCGCATTCCCACGTCGATATAACTCAGCAGCCCACTGCCCCCACGCTCTTTAACACCCCCAGTCCCCGGTGCTCATAGACGCTCGACTCGCTCTACTGCCACCATGCCTCGCTCTCCTTCCCCTTCCATGCTTTCCCAGCGCAACACAATGCCTACCCCCTCCACAGCCGGCTCTCCATTACTCATACCGCATCCAGAACGATCTGCCCTTCATCGTCTCACCACCCAACAACGCTCCTCATCCCCTCGTGCTTCGCCCTACCCTTCGCCATCGCCCTCACCCTCGCCCCCAGGCCTCTCACGACCGGGTATGAGCCGACGCCCGGGCCCACCTCGCCGCACACACTCATTCTGCGCTACAGAGCAGCAAACATTTGCCCTGGCTTCAGCCTCAACTTCTAGTCATCTTTCGCCTGACAAGGCTTGCATCGTTGCGCCCCCGCTCGAGAGGACATTGAGCTCTATCGGGTCAAAGGGTAACATGTCGTCTCCCGAGCAGCGCATGGCGAGGCCGCTACCGGACCTAGCGGAGATTCATGAGGAAGACGATATGACGACGCCAAAGAAGGCTCGTTTTGATTCTTCCGATAGGCGTATCTTGACCGAGATGAACAGTAACCTTCAAGTGAGTTCTCCCGTTCCCACAAGTATATTGTATATGCTGATATGGGTATTAGTTGAATACCCCGGGCCACTCTCCCGTTACGGTCATCTCCCCATCCCCAGTCAAAGTTCCCACAATCCTCGTCCACCCCTCTCTCTCCCCTCCTCGCCCATCTCTCGCTCCTCTTCGGACATCCTCCGCCTCCTCCTCGGCTTCCGCTTCTTCTACCTCATCCCGCTCCTCATCATACACCATCGTCACACCAGCTTCGCCCCGCGGTATGCTTTTCAACGCCCCTGTCAGAGAAAGGGACTTGGATGAAGAGATGGAAGATGTTGACGGAGTGTTGGGGTACATGAATGTTGTGACAGCAGCAGCAGGGAAGAAGAAGAGGCCTGTGAGCTGTGAGGCGGCGGTGGAGAGGGTTGTGAATGGGGTGGACAGGCTTGCGCTCTCCCATTGATAGTAGCGGGACCTTTCTTTGACACTCTTTACGACGGACACATGTTTCTATTAGATTTCCTTCCCAATATCATATACCAAACGACCCTGTAGCTTTTCACCCAAACCCTCATCACCCTCCCATCACCTTTATCCCATCGATTTACCTCCTCTGTATACCCCATAGACCTGTATCATTTTCTCACATTCACGATAGCTATTGTTGGCAGACTACTGAAGATTCGACAGACAACACAGAAAGATGGAAGAAGTATATAAACAACCAAATGGACTTTTGACACTTTGACATGTATCGGGTGAACTATATCTATCCTAGCACTGGCCGAAGAGACAAACGTATAACTCTCCATGCATGCTGCCCTGATACCACCCTCTAGTATGCTCACGGATTCTGGCAGCTTGGGCTAAAAAAAGACTCTTTACCATGCAAATGACACAAAAATGCATGCCCCCACCCTCCTTCCTTTCAATGCTGGGTTCGTGGAAGCGTACTTCGTTATTGCGGTTGCTGAACCCTGCTGATGATGATGATTGTCCCACCAAATCTCGCTAAAGCTCTCGTACTGCTCGACTAGTTCTTGTTCAGTCAGTGGCGGGACGGTATTGAGACTCGTCAATGTCAAGGGGGCCGGGAAAGGCAGACCCAGAGGTATACGCGTTTTTGACGATGGTTTTTGTGATTGGCTTTTCTTCTTGCTCTCGATATATCCTTTTCTTGTTTTCTGTCTGTGGAGAAAAAGGGCAAGGTTCAGCGAGAATCGAATCAAAGTACGCTGTCTCCGGAGGCAGCAGGGCTGAAAACCGGGACGACGACGGGGTCTACCTAGTATGCTCACGGATTCTGGCCGCTTCGGCTAAAAAAAGACTCTTCACCATGCAAATGACACAAAAATACATCACCCCTCCCTCCTTCCTTTGCATGCTGGGTTCGGTGAAGCGTAGGCAGAACTGAGTTTTGGCGGGCAGTGTAAAACTTTCCCTTGATGTGAGGAGTTCTTTGCACACAAGCTGAAGCATTGGGGCTGCCATCGGATCTATATAAGGACGTTGGATTACCTGAAAAGTTGATTCATTGACCCCCCTCGAAGGCAATATAATTGGATCAACATGAGTGACGAGCAGCAAGATCAACAACCCTTTTACGGAGGAGACTTCAGCGACCTGAGCAGTGCTGGTGGTTCCTACAGCGACCCCATGTTTGACCCCGATCACCCTTTCTGGTCACAGGTGCGTCTCTATCCTAAGATCTAGATCGATGTGGGGACAGGAGACTGGGTCTTCTGCCTTGTACCGTAGTCTAGCTCCTCTCGCGTCGTCGATAAAGTAGGCGGGCGCTGCTGAGAAGAAGAAGGTGGATACGATTATGTCGTTAACGACTACGTCCGACTGAACCCTGGGTCTCTGAAAGATACAGGCGGTAAAAAAGCTGACGATATGGGGCCATACAACCCTCCTCCTTGACAGATGGAGCAATCCCAGCAGTTTTCGCAATACGGACAAGATCCCCAGCTCAACCAATCTCTCCAAATGATGAACACCGGACACTGGGCGTCGCCTGACTCGAGTCATATGGTAATACTCTTTTCATTCGACTTTCAAAGCATAGCTATGGCTGATGAGAAGCTGTGCGAATACAGTTCCCACGGACGGCTCAAGCAGGTAGTAGCCCCCTAGCAAGCATTCCTCTTGGACCTCCCCTAGGTATGATTCTTGTTGATTTCATAACATGTTTTCGTGTTTGACGCGATCGCTGACTTGTTGAACAACGCCTTGCAGGGTCAAGTGATATACGAACAAAGAGACAGGCCGGAACATATGTTCCCGTGTCAGAGATGGATCCAGACTCGCTAAGCAGGCGCCGCGAATATAGTAAGCGCATCCATCACATTTCCCTCCCTCCAAACAAGTGACCCGGACCCGGACACTTTGCTTACGTTCGCAATGCTGTAGACAAGTATAAATCAAGAGAATACAGACAAAGGAAAAAAGAACCGAAATCGGAGGAAGAGAAAGCCAGCCTAAGCAGGCACCGCGAATATGGTAAGCGCATCCATCACATTTCCCTCCAAACAAGTGACCCGGACATGGACAGTTTGCTTACGTTCGCAATGTTGTAGACATGTATAGAAAAAGAGAATACAGAAAAAGGATAAAACAAAAGAGATTGGAGGAAGAGAAAGCCAGCAAAGGTAAAGAGAAAAGCACGACGTCCACCGCACAACCCGACGACAACTACGATTCCCGATTTCCCGTGGATGGCGAAGACCCCGATTTCGATGACAGGTCCAACATGCTCCCACTCTCCCAAGCGGAGATGGACGAGATGTCTGCCGAATTTAGTGAGCTATTTCTCCAAGCGATGAACGCCGGTAACTGGGCGTCGCCTGACTCGAGTCATATGGTAATACTGTTTTCATTCGACTTTCAAAGCATAGCTATGGCTGATGAGAAGCTGTGCGAATACAGTTCCCGCGGACGGCTCAAGCAGGTAGTAGCCCCCTAGCAAGCATTCCTCTTGGACCTACCCTAGGTATGATTCTTGTTGACTCCATAACTTGTTTTCGTGTTTGACGCGATTGCTGACTTGTTGGACAACGCCTTGCAGAGTCACGTAGTCCACGAACAACGTCAAAGAACGGAATATATGTTCCCGTGTCAGAGATGGATCTAGGCTCGCTAAGCAGGCGCCGCGAATATAGTAAGCGCATCCATCACATTTCCCTCCAAACAAGTGACCCGGGCATGGACAGTTTGCTTACGTTCGCAATGTTGTAGACATGTATAGAAAAAGAGAATACAGAAAAAAGAGAAAACAAAAGAGATTGGAGGAAGAGAAAGCCAGCAAAGGTAAAGAGAAAAGTACGACGTCCACCGCACAACCCGACGACAATGACGATTCCCGATTTCCCGTGGATGGCGAAGACCCCGATTTCGATGACGGGTCCAACATTCTCCCACTCTCCCAAGCGGAGATCGACGAGATGTCTGCCGAATTTAGTGAGCTATTTCTCCAAGCGATGAACGCCGGTAACTGGGCGTCGCCTGACTCGAGTCATATGGTAATACTGTTTTCATTCGACTTTCAAAGCATAGCTATGGCTGATGAGAAGCCGTGCGAATACAGTTCCCGCCGACGGCTCAAGCAGGTAGTAGCTCCATAGCAAGCATTCCTCTTGGACCTCCCCTGGGTAAGATTCTTGTTGACTCCATAACTTGTTTTCGTGTTTGACGCGATTGCTGACTTGTTGGACAACGCCTTGCAGAGTCACGTAGTCCACGAACAACGTCAAAGAACGGAATATATGTTCCCGTGTCAGAGATGGATCTAGGCTCGCTAAGCAGGCGCCGCGAATATAGTAAGCGCATCCATCACATTTCCCGCCCTCCAAACAAGTGACCCGGACATGGACAGTTTGCTTACGTTCGCAATGTTGTAGACATGTATAGAGCAAGAAAATACAGAAAAAGGATAAAACAAAAGAGATTGGAGGAAGAGAAAGCCAGCACAGGTAAAGAGAAGAGTACGACGTCCACCGCACAACCCGACGACAACTACGATTCCCGATTTCCCGTGGATGGCGAAGACCCCGATTTCGATGATGGGTCCAACATGCCCCCACTCTCCCAAGCGGAGATGGACGAGATATCTGCTGAATTTAGTGAGCTGTGGGAAAAAATTGAACAACAACAGTAGTAGTAGTGTTTGATGACAAGCGAGGACGGAGGTCGGGTTCCTTCTTCCCGCTGCTGATAAGTTTGGGCGAAGCGTCTTGGATGAGTACTAATGTACGGCGATAGCATGCAGAGTGAGCTCCAAATATGACTAGTGTACAGCGTTTTGTACGTTCTAGTCTGGGCCTGCAGGAAGGTGGAAGTCTTGGTAACGCGTTCACTCGACGCTGTTTACCTTCTTGTGTCTGCTGCTGGTAGAATGTTATTAGAATTCAGAGTCAGTCCTTCTCATTGGACCTAGCAGCACGAGCAAGCGATGTTAAAGGGTAGCCTCCGCCGCTTCCTGTCGCTTGTAGAATCTGCAGGTACAGCTGGTATTGCTGATGTTGCTGAGGGGCCAAGAACAATATTTTTCTTCTCTCTTCCTCGATGAACCAATATGGTTGTCTCTTCACACTCACGCTCGATAAGCTTCCGCCGCCCGATATTGAATTGTCTGCTTCCTATACGACCTCTAATATAAGGTCATTCTATACATCACTTTACTGTTCAAGAGTGTTGGATTCTGGAGTATAGACGTATACGAGTAGTCAAGTAGTTCCGTAACGCAGCGGGACCAAATGCCCAATGTGGCACGGGAAGGTTTAGGGACTATTAGCAGCAGGGTATATTGTGGAGCCTGTTGTGCTTTCTCATGCTTCTTCATCTTATCAGGTGATAGGAGCTGAAGACTTTACAACAGGTATGTAATGCCTCCATCTCACCAAGTGATAGGAGCTGAAGACTGTACAACAGTATTCAATGAAGAGTAGTTGACCCGTCGGTCGGCATAGCCCCTTGACAGTCAACAATGAAGACGACGCACCTGTACCAAAGCAGGATCATTGGGGTCGTACCCGAGATCGTTGAAGGGAACCAGCACCGGCGCTGCTGGATCCATAGTTGCCATGATTATCGTCAACGTAAAGTTGGCTCTGATCGTCCATCCTGTCACGTGTTGTTGATTGAAAGTAGTGCAATCTGTTGATCTCTTTGGGGACTCTCATTATATGATGAGAGAGTACCGATCCCAGCCATCACTGAATCAAAGGTCATATTCCCATGGGTACTTTGGTCCCAGACTGAGACGACGGCACCTTTGTGAGCCCTGGATACTGACGCGAAGGACGACCGTGATTCACATTCATCATTCGCGCAATCTATCCCTACGGGAAAAGGTCGTTGGCCATGAAGAAGGTAACCTTTTCTTTCACCGTTCGCAGATCTGTCAAAGTGAAATACAGCCGCTTCTCCTTCTTTGTCCTTTCAACTGAATTCTCGTCACAGTCAGGTGAGACAAAAGCGCCCGTGGGAATCTACGTGTACCAGGCAGAACTGAGTCTTGGCGGGCGGTGTGAAACTTTCACTCAATGTGAATTCTTTTCACACAAGCTGAAGCATTGGAGCTGTTATCGGATGTATATAAGGACGTTGGATGACCTGAGAAGTTGATTCATTGACCCCCCTCGAAGGCAATACAATTGGATCAACATGAGCGACGAGCAGCAAGATCAACAACCCTTATCCGGAGGAGACTTTAGCAACCTGAGCGGTGCTGGGGGTTCCTACAGCGACCCCATGCTTGACCCCGATCACCCTTACTGGTCACAGGTGCGTCTCTATCCTATAATCTAGATCGATGTGGGGACAGGAGACTGGGTCCTTTGCCTTGTACCGTAGTCTAGCTGCTCTCGTGTCGTCGATCTAGTAGGCGGGCGCGGCGTAGAAGAAGAATGTGGATAAGATTATGTCGTTTACGACTAAATCCAACTGAACCCTGGATCTCTGAAAGATACAGGCCGTAAAGAAGCTGACGAAATGGGGCCATACAACCCTCCTCCTTGACAGACGCAGCAGTCCCAGCAGTTTTCGCAATACGGACAAGATCCCCAGCTCAACCAATCTCTTCAAACGATGAACGCTGGACACTGGACGTCGCCTGACTCGAGTCATATGGTAATACTCTTTTCATTCGACTTTCAAAGCATAGCTATGGCTGATGAGAAGCTGTGCGAGTACAGTTCCCGCGGACCGCTCAAGCAGGTAGTAGCTCCATAGCAAGTATTCCTCTTGGACCTCCCCTAGGTATGATTCTTGTTGACTCCATAACTTATCTTCGTATTTGACGCGATTGCTGACTTGTTGGACACGCCTTGCAGGGTCACGTAGTCTACGACCAGTGAAAGAGGACGGAACACGTACTAAAGTGTCAGAGATGGATACAGACGCGGCAGAAAGGCTCCGCGAATATAGTAAGCGCATCCAACCCATGTCTCTCCCTCCAAACGAGTGACCCGTACATGGACAGTTTGTTTACGTTCGCAATGTTGTAGACGCGCGCAAAACAAGAGAATGGAGAGATAGGAAAAAGAAAAAGCAATTGGTGGAAGAGAAAGCCAGCAAAGGTAAAGAGAAAAGTACGACGTCCACCGCACAACCCGTCGACAACTACGATTCCCGATTTCCCGCGGATGGCGAAGACCCCGATTTCGATGACGGGTCCAACATGCCCCCACTCTCCTAAGTGGAGATGGACGAGATGTCTGCCGAACTTAGTGAGCTGTGGGAAAATATTGAACAACAACAGTAGTAGTAGTGTTTGATGACGAGCGAGGACGGAGGTCGGGTTCCTTCTTCCCGCTGCTGATAAGTTTGGGCGAAGCGTCTTGAATGAGTACAAGTGTATGGCGATAGCATGCAGAGTGAGCTTTAAATATGACTAGTGAACAGCGTTTGTACGTCCTAGTCTGGACCTGCAGGAAGGTGGAAGTCTTGGTAACGCGTTCACTCGACGCTGTTTACCTTCTTGTGTCTGCTGCTGGTAGAATGTTATTAGAATTCAGAGTCAGTCCTTGTCATTGGACCGAGCAGCACGAGCAAGCGATGTTAAAGGGTAGCATCCGCCGCTTCCTGTCGCTTGTAGACTCTGCAGGTACCGCTGGTATTGCTGATGATGCTGCGGGGCCAAGAACAACTGAATATCTTTCTTCTCTCTTCCTCGATGGACTAATATGGTTGTCTCTTCACACCTACGCTCGATAAGCTTCCGCCGCCCGATATTGAATTGTCTGCTTCCTATACGACCTCTAATATAAAGTCATTCTATACATCACTTTACTGTTCAAGAGTGTTGGATTCTGGAGTATAGACGTATACGAGTAGTCAAGTAGTTCCGTAACGCAGCGGGACCAAATGCCCAATGTGGCACGGGAAGGTTTAGGGACTATTAGCAGCAGGGTATATTGTGGAGCCTGTTGTGCTTTCTCATGCTTCTTCATCTTATCAGGTGATAGGAGATGAAGACTTTACAACAGGTATGTAATGCCTCCATCTCACCAAGTGATAGGAGCTGAAGACTGTACAACAGTATTCAATGAAGAGTAGTTGACCCGTCGGTCGGCATAGCCCCTTGGCAGTCAACAATGAAGATGACGCACCTGTACCAAAGCAGGATCATTGGGGTCGTACCCGAGATCGTTGAAGGGAACCAGCACCGGCGCTGCTGGATCCATAGTTGCCATGATTATCGTCAACGTAAAGTTGGCTCTGATCGTCCATCCTGTCACGTGTTGTTGATTGAAAGTAGTGCTGATCTCTTTGGGGACTCTCATTATATGATGAGAGAGTACCGATCCCAGCCATCACTGAATCAAAGGTCATATTCCCATGGGTACTTTGGTCCCAGACTGAGACGACGGCACCTTTGTGAGCCCTGGATACTGTCGCAAAGAACGACCGTGGTTCACATTCATCATTCGCGCAATCTATCCCTACGGGAAAAGGTCGTTGGCCATGAAGAAGGTAACCTTTTCTTTCACCGTTTGCAGATCTGTCAAAGTGAAATACAGCCGCTTCTCCTTCTTTGTCCTTTCAATTGAATTCTCGTCACAGTCAGGTGAGACAAAAGCGTCCGTGGGAAATCTACGTGTACCAGGCAGAACTGAGTTTTGGCGGGCTGTGTGAAACTTTCCCTCAATGTGATTTCTTTTCACACAAGCTGAAGCATTGGGGCTGCCATCGGATCTATATAAGGACGTTTGATGACCTGAGAAGTTGATTCATTGACCCCCCTCGAAGGCAACGTAACTGGATCAACATGAGCGACGAGCAGCAAGATCAACAACCCTTTTCCGGAGGAGACTTCAGCGACCTGAGCGGTGCTCGTGGTTCCTGGAGCGACTCCCTGTACGACCCCAGTCACCCGTACTGGTCACAGGTGCGTCTCTATCTTATTATGTGAATCGATGTGGGGACAGGAGACTGGGTCTTCTGCCTTGTACCGTAGTCTAGCTTCTCTCGCGTCGTAGATATAGTAGGCGGATAAGATAATGTCGTTAACGACTACGTCCGACTGAACCCTGGGTCTCTGGAAGATACAGGCCGTCAAGAAACTGACGAAATGGGGCCATACAACCCTCCTCCTTGACAGACGCAGCAGTCCCAGCAATTTTCGCAATACGGACAAGATCCCCAGCCCAACCAATCTCTTCAAACGATGAACGCTGGACACTGGGCGTCGCCTGACTCGAGTCATATGGTAATACTCTTTTCATTCTACTTTCAAAGCATAGCTATGGCTGATGAGAAGCTGTGCGAATACAGTTCCCGCGGACCGCTCAAGCAGGTAGTAGCTCCATAGCAAGTATTCCTCTTGGACCTCCCCTAGGTATGATTCTTGTTGACTCCATAACTTATTTTCGTATTTGACGCGGTTGCTGACTTGTTGGACAACGCCTTGCAGCGTCACGTAATATACGACCAAAGAGAGAGGACGGAACATATGTTCCCGTGTCAGAGATGGATCCAGGCTCGCTAAGCAGGCGTCGCGAATATAGTAAGCGCATCCATCACATTTCCCTCCCTCCAAACAAGTGACCCGGACATGGACAGTTTGCTGACGTTCGCAATGTTGTAGCCAGGCGCAAAACAAGAGAATGGAGAGAGAGGAAAAAGAAAAAGCAATTGGAGGAAGAGAAAGCCAGCAAAGGTAAAGAGAAAAGTACGAAGTCCACCGCACAACCCGACGACATCTACGATTCCCGATCTCCCGGGGATGGCGAAATCCCCGATTTCAATAATTGGCAAAACATGCCCCCACTCTCCGAAGAGGAGATAAACGCAATGTCTGCCCAATTCGAGGAGGATATGAAAAAATGGAATCACAACAGTAGTAGTAGTGTTTGATGACGTACGAGGACGGAGGTCGGGTTCCTTCTTCCCGCTGTTGATAAGTTTGGGCGAAGCGTCTTGAATGAGTACAAGTGTACGGCGATAGCATGCAGAGTATGCTTTAAATATGACTAGTGTACAGCGTTTGTACGTTCTAGTCTGGACCTGCAGGAAGGTGGAAGTCTTGGTAGCGCGTTCACCAGAGGCCACCGAAGAAGAAGACAATAGCACAGATACATGACACAAGAATACAACCTTGTGCGCCTTATCCACCCCCTTGTGCACCACCTTCAACTGATCGTCCCTGCCATATACACTCCGTCTCTGATTCTCCCCTTTCCCCGGTGACGTCGCTTTCCCAGAACTCTTCTCGAAACTCTCTTCCCCATTCACCTTTCGAAACCTCTCCGGATCCGTCATGAACGCGTGCCGAATCTAGGCCGTCTGCTCTTTATCCGGACACCAAATCCCCCCCCGCCAAGATCGATTTTCCACCCTGTGACAGATACAAATGGTACGCTGCCCATGGCGAGTCCTTACGCCCGCCGCGGGAGGTGGTGAAGGAGAAACCTTTTTCTGTAGGGGGTTTGGTCGGAGGAGAAGCGGACGTCGCGGTAGATACGGTGGATGATGTCGCGGGGAGGGAGGATGGGGATTTTGTCGTCGATTTCGTGGAGTGTCATTTGCATGGTTGTGACGAATGCTGTCCACTCCTGTGACAGTGTCAATCAGGGACAAGGACAAGGTATGAAGGATGGAGAGAGCGCACCTTTTCGGCTTGCCGGAAAGCAGGTTCGTGGGATTTGAACCATTCTCGGTCGTTGCGCTCGGGAAGCTGCAGGTTCTTCAGAAAGTTCATAGTGTTCTTGGATATTCCTCCGGGTGCAACTATGTTGATTGTGTCAGGAATACTGCGAGAGCTAAGAGAAGAAAGACTGACCTCGTCCAGTCATGGGCGCAGGATATACCCTCCCAGCAAGCTCCTGCTCCTCCTCCAGATCTGCATCATAAAAGTCTGCATCCTCATCCTCATCATCATACCCTTCAATAAACTCTCTCCCCTGCTCTTCTTATTTCTTCACCCCAGCGTTACTCGTCTTCATGCTGGTGTGGCCTTGAGTCTTGGTATTTTGGTGCATGCGGCTTTGGGAGAAGAAGCTTTGCGTTTCTTCTTGCTCTTGGACTTTGGCTTCTCATCCTCGATATGGTCGCTATCCATCTCTGAGCCAGAGGATTCTTCGGGCTCCGCCTCCTCCTATTCTGATTGATACTCGGAGGGTCCAAAATCGTCTTCAGAAACCGAATCGTCACTTGAGCCTTCTTCATACGATGTCATCCCCGTAGGCTCTGCTAGCCCCTCGTCGTTGTCCCCATCATCCTTCTTGGCCTTCTTGGTAGACCGCCCTTTGCCCTTGCCGTTTGCGAACTAGGGCGACGATGGTCACCGTCCGGCCTGATCGCGTTGAAGTAGGGGCGGAGATGGAGTGGGTGTCTTTCTGGACTGGATTTGAGCGGGCGGAGGACCTCTCGGACTCGGGCTTGACCATGGTTTGGGCTGAGGAATATATGAAGAGGTAGATGGATCACTGAAGTCTTGTCACCTCCACCGAGAAATCGGAGACCGACGCGGCGCCGGGCTGGCTGAGATGCGTTCGAGGGGAAGAGAGAGGCGTCGTTGAACGCTAATCATTTTGGTTAGTTCAATAAATGTGTATCTATCTCTCATGCACGTCATGCAATTCCAAGCGACAAGATACATGCACAAGAAATCGAAATAAATGCGAAATATGTTCGATCCTTTCCCTCAGGCAGCGGTCGCACTTCCGAAATTGGTTCCGTCAGGCACGCAGGCATAAATCTTCAAGACCGCAACATCTTGAACAGTGATTGTTCAGAAATCTGTACCGGAATCGCACAACATGGCTGGAGAAAACAAGGCTTCTACAAGCATGGCCCCAGTGAAGGGCAAGGGCGGCAAGGGAAGACAGCCCCAGCCTAAAATCAAGTCGAATCAGCTCAAGAGGAACAAGGCGAACGATGAGCTCAAGGAACTCAAGAGCCGGGTCGACAATTTTGTGAGCACCATGACGCTTAGAGTATAGGGTATGCTGACCACCATGCAGGAGCCACCTTCAGAGATCACACAGTTCACCGAGCTGCCCCTATCTGACAAAACCCAGAAAGGTCTCAAAAGCAGCCACTTCCTCACCCCTACCCCTATCCAATCCCTCTCCATACCCTCAGCACTCCAAGGCAAAGATATCCTCGGGTCCGCCAAGACAGGCTCAGGCAAGACGCTTGCCTTCTTGATTCCCATGTTGGAACGGTTATACCTCGAAAAGTGGGGTCCCATGGACGGTCTCGGCGCGGTGGTCATCTCGCCGACGAGAGAACTGGCCGTGCAGACCTTTACTCAGCTGAGGGATATCGGCAAATACCACAACTTTTCGGCGGGTCTTGTTATCGGTGGAAAGCCCTTGAAGGAAGAGCAGGAGAGGTTGGGGAGGATGAACATTCTCATCGCCACGCCGGGGAGATTGTTGCAGCACTTGGATAGTACTGTCGGATTTGACGCTGCTGGCGTCAAGGTGCTTAGTGAGTACTGCTTTACGGCTACGACTCGGAGCTGACGATCACTAGTTCTCGATGAAGCAGACCGACTCCTTGATCTTGGTTTCCTCCCAGCGCTCCGTGCCATCGTCGGCCACTTTACCGCCAGCACCCTCCCCAACTCCCGCCCCTCCCGCCAAACCATGCTCTTCTCCGCCACCCAATCCTCCGACCTCGCCGCTCTCGCCAAACTCTCCCTCTACCAACCCATGTACATCTCTTGCAACAAGCCCGGCGAAGAAGGCGCCGTGCCCGCCAACCTCGAGCAATTCTACGCCGTCGTCAATCTCGAGCGCAAGCTCGACGCTTTGTGGGGCTTTGTGAAGAGTCATTTAAAGATGAAGGGGATTGTGTTTGCGACGAGTGGAAAGCAAGTGAGGTTCATCTTTGAGACGTTCCGCCGCTTGCACCCTGGTCTGCCTCTCATGCACTTGCACGGCAAACAAAAACAGCCGACACGACTCGACATCTTCCAACGCTTTTCCTCCCAAAAGACGGCGCTCCTTATCTGCACCGACGTCGCAGCCCGAGGTCTCGATTTCCCCGGTGTCGACTGGGTCATCCAGCTCGACTGTCCCGAAGACGTCGATACCTACATCCACCGTGTCGGGCGTACGGCGCGATACCAGTCGTCCGGTACTGCGCTCACTTTCCTGTGCCCGAGCGAGGAGGAGGGTATGAAGGCGAGGTGGGAGGAGAAGCTTTTGGATGTGAAAAAGATCAAGATCAAGGAGAGCAAGATGGGTGGGTTGAAGCAGTCGATGCAGAACTTTGCGTTCAAGGAGCCAGAGATCAAGTATCTCGGTCAGCGTGTATGTCCCTCTCTCTCCGCCCCCCTCTTGAAAGAACGCAAGCTGACTCGGGTATAGGCGTTCATCTCGTATATGAAATCGATCCACCTGCAAAAAGACAAGACCATCTTCCAAATCGACAAACTCCCTGCCGATGCGTACGCCGAGTCTATGGGTCTTCCCGGAGCACCGCAGATCAAGTTGGGCCCGCAGAAGAAGGCGGAGAAGGTCATGGGCGGGGACAAGAGGGGTGAGGAAGAAGAAGAGGAAGAAGAAGAGGAAGTAGAAGAGGAAGAAGAAGAAGGTGAAGAGAGTGATGCAGAGGTGAGGGGTGTTGTGGGGAGTGATGAAGAGAGTGAGGATGAGGAAGAAGGTGAAGAGGATGAAAGCGAGTCTGAAGATGAGGCCGACAAAGTAAGCGCTTCTTTCCGAGTTGTAGATATGAGCTGACCACCCCCCGCGCCAGCCCAAATCCCAAGCCATCCGAACCAAATACGACCGCATGTTTGAACGCAAAAACCAAGACATCCTCACCCCTCACTACACCGCCCTCATCTCCACCGAAGACGACGACAACGATGACGTCTTCACCCTCGCCCGAAAAGACCACCAGCTCTCCGGGGACGAAGGCGATGATGATGTGGATACGGAAGCGCTCAAGGCTGAACTGAAGAAACCGCTCATCTCGTCTGAAGATCTGTCGAAGCGAAAGCTCAAGGCGGCCACGTCGAAAAAGGCGCTCTTGAAAGACAGGCCGGCGCCGGAGAAGGTCATCTTTGATGAAGAGACTGGCGAGGCGCGTGACTTTTACAAGTCCGGGAAAGAGGTGGAGCAGGAGGAGAGTAATGAGGAGAGGAGGAAGGCGTTCTTGGAGAAGGAGAGGGAGATTATGAGGATACAAGACAAGATTGATAAGGAGGTGGCGAGAGGGAAGAAGCAGGAGCTGAAGAGGAAGAGGAAGGATAGGGAGAAGGAGGTGAGTCACTGTGGCTCGACGTGGCAGGAGGCATGCTGACAGGGTGTGTAGTTGCGCGCAATCGAAGCCGGCGAGTCGCTCGCATACATTCCGGGCGGGAGCGAAGATGGCAGTGATGTCGAGGGCGGTTCATATGGCTCACCATCGAGATCTCCATCCCCCGAACGGCGAACAAAGAAGCAAAAGAGGTCTGCCAAGAGAGATGAGGATAGTGATGAGGGAGATATGGAGGATGAGGAAGCTTGGGCGCTTAGGTTGTTGCAGGGCTCATGATGTGTTCATGCGTGATCATAGTATGTACTTGTATGCTACTCTTCGTAACCACGAAGTCTTCACGTTACATAAAGGATGGCTGTGCGAGTCGTATTAGTACAGGTAACGGGAATCGTCACTACTCTACTGTACGAGTAGAGTACGAGTACTAAAGTACGATTACTGATGTTGAACCAGAACGCACAGCGATCGGGACACCTCTGTCCTGGCTTATAAAAGGGAAACTCCCGTATAAAAGGGAAACTCCCGTATAAAAGGGAAACTCCCGTATAAAAGGGACTCGTATAGAGTTTGTGACACTTTTCATGATTACATAATCTATCAGATCCCATATAGGCGCATTGACATGACTCACTACAGATAGACATAATCAAACCAGATTCAGAAAAGCGCAAAAGTATAGATCAAGTGCCCTCGAAAATCGCGTGAACGCCACCCAAACAACTCTGAACGAAAGTCAAGCGGAACAGGAAGAAGCGTTGCGTAATGCGTTTTCGAATGCTCAATCCGAAAACTCGATGTTGACGATCCAAAGCTTCAATGAGGATACTCTCTGGGGCTATGATCTGTCTGGTGATCAAGAGGAACAAATTTAGTTCTCAGCCAATAAGGTCAGAGATGAATGCTGGTTGACTTCAGGTCGGGATGATGGCATGGTGCTTGGCTGGTAGCTGGCACCTTCTAGGTACACGATGACTTGCATCAGAAAGAGTCTCCTGAAGGATGCCCAATATATGTTTCCTGACATATGCATGCATCTAATTGTGACTCGATGGACAAAGTCGAAGAGCCGATTTGATGTTGAACGATCCGTGGCGGCGACGCGACTTGCTTTTGCGTCCTTGAACCTTTGAATTGTGAACCTTTGAATCGATCGTGATCACAATCATACATCCTTTGCGCCTCCCGGAGACAAGAAGCCCAGAGCCCAGATCAAGGGGGAGCGTGCCGAAGCTGATATATTGATATATGGACACGAAAAAAGTATTCTTCTCTTCTCCGCCATCTTTCTTCCCACTTAAATCGCCCTGTTATGATTCGCTGCTCTGCCACTTTACGCTACGCCTCACCTCAGGCTCAAATGGAACGTGTGACGACTACGCACGGGGAGGCACTCGAAGGACATTTGGTGTTGTATGCCTGACAATGCTTTTGAGCTGCCAAGGTCAACATCCCCTCTATAAAGATATAAGATAAGACCAGACAAAGCCGACGGGCAAAAACGAGCTAGCGCGAGCACGGGGATGAGGCAATCCCCCACTACCCGCCATCTATCGCCAGACGTAAACACCTTGCACACCCCTTCTCGTCCTCCCCAACCACTCTCAGACTCCTCAGGACACACAATCGATCCCCTCTCGCCCCTGACGCAGCCGAAACACCACACAATTATGCATTCTTTCCGGACTAGGCGAGTCTGCCGATCAAATGGATTGACGGGTGTTTGTCCTTCAACTCTGCACCCAACGGCGCACAGCTCTGCGGTATCGAGGCCCTGGCGAGCAGTGGTATACCCCGGCGTGCCCGCCCATCATAATCAACAACGAAGACGGAACCGACAGCATGCCGACGGAACCGTCACAGAAGCAGCCCGAGCTTCGCTGCCATTAGCGGGATCAGATAATGATTAGCTTGGCGCTGTTATCGCGGGTTCCGCGGTAAGGCGTCTGTTTGTGCGCTGTTTACTCGAAAAACGCGCGCCCCCGGCTCCGGAAGGGGTATTCTGCAACATGGTCGTACATACGTCCAAGGGTCCCCCCTTAGGAGCCCCGGGAAGCCTTGGAGCGTGGAGCTGTGCAGGCAGTGGGAAGCCGTGCGTTGCATGCAGGACGCGACGCCGAGCTTTCTCACGAACCAGGCCGAAGGCCGAGAACAAATTTGAAAAGAAGATGTCCATCGGCCTCGTTCGATAAACGACAAAAGCTGACTAATCTTTCGTTTACATCTATCCCGCCCCAAAGGGATTTAACAACAACCTTTCTTTCTTCTTCTCCTCCTCTCGACCCCCACGCCCACAGGCAACAACCCAGCGCTACCCCCCACCATGTCCGCTACTGGCGTCCCAGGGGATACCGTCAACCTCGGCGCACCCCTCACGGCCACCACCATGGCCACTACCGGCGGCGACACCTCCCACGTCACCTCTGGCCCTCCCCCCTCCACCTCAGAGACCCCCACCCTCGACGACAAGCGATCCTCAGGCGGCAACACCCTCGCCGAGGAGGAGATCGACGAAAAGGCCGGCTCCTCCAACGGCAAGGCCAAGCGACTTACGTCCAACTCGAACGAGGATGTCGTGGCCGAGCTCGAGCCCCACCACGTCTCTGTCTCGCGTGGTAAACACGAGTTTGCAGCCCTTGAACGCAAGTACTCGAACATGTCGCAGCACTCAAACGAGCTCGCGCGACACACCACCCGACAGTCTCTCCGATCCACCTTTTCGCGCAGCGATCGGGTCACTTCCCGTCTTACGTCTGACGAGGCCGAGAAGCAAAAGGAAGAAGAGGGCGAATTCCATCTCGCCGATGTCCTTCGATCCAGCCGAGAGAACCAGGACGAGGCTGGTATCAAGCGCAAAGCCGTCGGTGTTGTTTGGGACGACCTCGAAGTCATTGGCGCCGGTGGTATGAAGATCAACATTCGAAACTTTTCGTCCGCCATCATGGAGCAGTTCATGATGCCCGTCATTAAGCTTCTCGGTGCCGTTGGCCATAACCCATTCGCCCCCAAGCCCAAGACCATCATCCACCCCACTTCCGGTTTGCTCAAGCCCGGCGAGATGTGTCTTGTGCTCGGTCGACCCGAAGCTGGTTGTACGACCTTTTTGAAGACTATCACCAACCAGCGAGCGGGCTTTATGGAGGTCAACGGTGATGTCGAGTATGCTGGTGTGCCGTGGAAGGAGATGAGGAAGCGATACGGCGGGTGAGTGTTTAAAGCTTATCTCTCCTTATCTTGCTGACGCCTATGTAGTGAGGTTGTTTACAACCAAGAAGACGACGACCATCTCCCCACTCTTACCGTCGCCCAGACCATCCGCTTCGCCCTCGCTATGAAGACTCCCCGCAAGAAGATCCCTGGCGTCACCCCCGCCCAGTTCCAGGAAGACCTCCTCGACTTGCTCTTGTCCATGCTCAACATCAAGCACACCGCCAACACCATCGTACGTTCCTTCTTCTCATTGGGGACGAAGCTAACTTGAGCAGGTCGGTAACGCCTACGTCCGAGGTGTCTCTGGTGGTGAACGTAAGCGAGTTTCCATCGCCGAAATGTTCTGCTCCGGCGCTGCCGTCTGCTCATGGGATAACTCTACCCGTGGTCTCGACGCCTCCACCGCTCTCGACTATGCCAAGTCTCTCCGTCTTCTTACCGATATCATGAACCAGACCACCTTTGTATCTCTTTACCAAGCTGGTGAAGGTATCTATGATCAGTTCGACAAGGTTTTGGTGTTGAACGAGGGGCATGTGGCGTACTTTGGTCCCGCCAAGGAGGCTAGGCAGTACATGATTGGCCTCGGTTACCGAGTGAGTATCTCTACTTGTATCAAGATCAGGCGCTGATAGGTGACAGGACCTTCCCCGTCAAACCACCGCCGACTACCTCTCCGGCTGTACCGACGTCAATGAACGCCGCTTCGCCGACGGCCGCGACGCCTCAAACGTCCCCGCCACCCCCGAAGAAATGGGTACCGCCTACCGTGAATCCGCCATCTGCGCCCGTATGACGCAGGAAAAGGAAGAGTACGCCGCTTTGATCAAGAAGGATGCTACTGCGCAAGAGGATTTCAGGCAGGCGGTGCTGGAGCAGAAGCACAAGGGTGTGGGGAAGAAGAGCCCGTTCACGGTTTCGTTTGGGTCCCAGATTTGGATCTTGTTCAAGAGACAGATCAGGCTCAAGTTCCAGGATACTTTTGGTATCTCTACCGGTTACGCTACTTCTATGGTATGTCGGTTTACCTCTTTTACAAACGCTGACTTTGAAACAGATCATCGCCCTCATCGTCGGTTCTGTCTACTTCCGTCTTCCCGAGTCTGCCTCCGGCGCCTTCACGCGAGGTGGTCTGCTTTTCTTGGGTCTCTTGTTCAACGCTCTTACCTCTTTCTCTGAACTTCCCTCCCAGATGTTGGGTCGAAGTGTCTTGTACAGGCAGAATGAGTACCGGTTCTACAGGCCTGCTGCTTTTGCAAGTTCCATCATCACTAGCAAGAGAGGAAAGGCTGACAAATATTTCAGGCGGTAGCGTCAGTCATGGCCGATATCCCCTATAACGCTTCGCTCATCTTCATCTTCTCCATCATCCTCTACTTTATGGGCGGTCTCTACTCGTCGGGCGGAGCATTCTTCATGTTCTTCTTGTTCATCTTCCTTACGTTCATGGTCATGTGTATGTGTCACCTTCCCCTTCTTGGATCGGCATAGAGCTGATGGAGATGTAGCGTCATTCTTCCGAACCCTCGGTGTGGCGACGTCCGACTATAATGTAGCGGCTCGTCTGGCCTCTGTACTGATCTCGTTCATGGTCACGTACACTGGTTATATGATTCCCGTGCAGGAGATGAAGAGGTGGTTGTTCTGGATCTTTTGTAAGTCTACCCGTGAGATCATTCAGTCGACCATCTGCTGACACGAGAGTATAGACTTGAACCCGTTGTCTTATGGATACGAAGCCATCTTTGCCAACGAGTTCTCCAGGATTACGCTGGTTTGTGATGACAGTTATACTATCCCGAGGAATATTCCTTCTCTCGGCGTGACTGGTTATCCGTGAGTAGCCTCTCCTCGATGAAGGCATAGCTAACGTCTGGATAGCGATACTCTGGGCCCCAACCAGATGTGTTCCATCGCTGGTAGTACTCCCGGTGACCCCAACGTCAGCGGTGACGCCTACATGGCTGCCGGTTACGAATACTACAAGTCTCACATCTGGAGGAATTTTGGTATCCTCTGCGGTTTCTTTGTGTTCTTTATGTTCTTGCAGATGTTCTTCATTGAATACCTTGAACAGGGTGTAAGTTTTTCTTCGTCGTATAGTGAGGGATGAGCTGATATGCTGTACAGGCCAAGCACTTCTCCGTCAACGTCTACAAGAAGGAAGACAAGGACCTCAAGGCCAAGAACGAGCGTCTCGCCGACAGGCGTGAAGCCTTCCGCGCCGGTGAACTCGACCAAGACCTCTCCGAACTCAAGATGCGCCCGGAACCCTTCACCTGGGAAGGCCTCAACTATACCGTCCCCGTCCCCGGTGGTCAGCGTCAATTGTTGAACGACATTTACGGCTATGTCAAGCCGGGAACGTTGACGGCTTTGATGGGTGCTTCTGGTGCGGGTAAGACGACGTTGCTGGATGTGCTTGCCGCGAGAAAGAACATCGGTGTGATTGGGGGCGATATCTTGATGAATGGGCGACCTATTGGCACTGGTAAGTTCGGTAGAAGTGCGGGAAATGGGGGCTGATGGCTCTTAGACTTCCAGCGAGGATGTGCCTATGCCGAACAGCAGGATACTCACGAGTGGACCACTACTGTGCGAGAAGCCTTGCAATACTCTGCCTACCTCCGTCAACCCGAGCACGTCGCCAAGCAAGAAAAGGACGACTATGTGGAGGACATCCTCGAGTTGCTCGAGTTGCAAGACTTGGCCGATGCGATGATCGGTTTCCCCGGTTACGGTCTTTCTGTCGAAGGTGAGCCTCCCTGATAGCAAGTCCAAGAATCAAGCTGACATGATGGTAGCCCGAAAGCGAGTCACTATCGGTGTCGAGCTCGCTGCCAAGCCCGAGCTTCTCTTGTTCTTGGACGAGCCCACTTCCGGTCTCGACGGTCAAAGCGCCTACAACATTGTCCGATTCCTCAAGAAACTCTGTGCCGCCGGCCAAAAGATTCTCTGTACCATCCACCAGCCCAACGCTCTCCTCTTCCAGTCCTTTGACCGACTGCTCTTGCTGCAGCGAGGTGGTGAATGTGTCTACTTTGGCGATATCGGACCCGACTCGAGGGTGCTTATCGACTATCTTGAGCGAAACGGTGCACCCGTGCCGAGCAATGTCAACCCTGCCGAGTATATGCTTGAGGTTATTGGTGCTGGATCTAGAAAGAGGATTGGAGGTGATTGGGGAGAAAAGTGGAGGAACTCGCCCGAGTTTTCGAATGTCAAGCAGGAAATTATTGCGCTCAAGGAGCAGGCTTTGGCCCAGCCCGTCGAGGAGAATGCCAATGCGTCTGAATATGGTACGTCACAAGTTTTCAGTCTGTGACGGTGCTGACCGGCTTGTAGCTACTAGCTTCTTGTTCCAGCTCAAGATCGTCTTGGAAAGGAGTGAGTCCTTTATCGCATCAAGTGGGAGTGTTGCTGACCTGTAAACCAGCCAACGCCGCTCTCTGGAGAAACGCCGACTACCAATGGACTCGTCTCTTTGCGCACCTTGCCATTGGTCTCGTTGTGACCCTCACTTTCCTCCAGCTCGACACTTCTCTCAAGTCTCTCCAGTACCGAGTCTTTACCATTTTTTTCGCTACCGTCTTGCCTGCGTTGATTTTGGCTCAAATCGAACCTCAGTACATTATGAGTAGGATGACTTTCAACGTGAGTTTATCAGCTGAGTGGTAATGTGCAAAGCTGACAGTCCTGTAGCGAGAGGCGAGCTCCAAGATGTACTCTTCTACTGTATTCGCTTTGACTCAGTTGCTCGCTGAAATGCGTACGCCCTGCCTCTTCTAGCCGAACCATACTGACATCCACATAGCCTACTCTCTGATCTGTTCCGTCTGCTTCTTCCTCTTGATCTACTATGGTGTTGGGTTCCCCTACGCCTCTTCCCGAGCCGGCTACTTCTTCCTGATGATCCTCGTCACCGAAGTCTACGCCGTCACCCTCGGTCAAGCCGTCGCCGCCCTCTCGCCCACCATCCTCATTGCTGCCCTCTTCAACCCCTTCCTCCTCGTCCTCTTCTCCCTCTTCTGCGGTGTCACCGCGCCTCCTCCGACGTTGCCTTACTTTTGGCGAAGCTGGATGTACCCCCTCGACCCCTTTACCCGTCTTATCAGTGGTCTTGTTTCCACTGGTTTGCAGGGTGTGGAGGTTGTTTGCAAGGACGACGAGTACAACGTCTTCCGTGAGTCTTCATTCAATCCGATCATTCTATAAGTACTGACTTTCTGCTAGCTGCTCCTTCGGGTCAGACCTGTTCCGAGTACGCAGGCGCCTACGCCACCGCCGTCGGCGGATACCTCAACAACCCGGACTCTACCGGCGACTGCCAGTTCTGCCAATACCGAACGGGTGAAGCCTTCTTTACGCCGCTCGAGATCGAGTTTGGCACGAGGTGGAGAGACTTTGGTATCTTTATCTGTTATGTCGTGTTCAACATTATGGTGCTGTTGGTCGCTGCCAGGTTCTTGAAGTGGCAGAGGAGATAAGGATGTTGCGAGACGTAGAGGAGGCGATCTCTTATAGAACAAGTGGGATACGTGTGGTGTCTGTATAATTCCATTCCTAATAATCGTTTCATATGACCATGAATGATGTTCTCGTCGGCCACTTCCTATCGGCAACCGAGATTAACTGTAATTTAGGAGTTTACAGGTTATTTAATTCCCCGACCATGCCCTCTTTCATCTCGACTCGCTTTTCCCTCTCCCTATACCCCCCCGTCCACCATGCCCCCCCTCACGAGCCTCATCGCCGCCCACGACGGCCCCTTCCACAACTACGAGTTCTTCCCCCCCCGCACCGACGCCGGTCTCGTCAACCTTCTCGAACGAATTCGCCGTCTCATCTCCGCGCCCCTCCAGCGCCCGCTGGCCGTGTCCATCACATGGGGCGCTGGCGGGTCTACAGCGGAGAAGAGTCTGGAGCTGGCAGAGCAGGTGGTCAAGATGGGGGTGGAGGTGGTGCTGCATCTGACGTGCACGAATATGGCCAAGGAAAAGGTCGATTTGGCCCTGCAGGTGCGTTTTCAAGATGCATGATAAAGACACAGCTGACAGTATGTGTAGAGATGCAAAGACCTGGGCATCCAGAATATCCTCGCCCTCCGAGGCGACGCCCCAAGGTCTGAAGAATACGCCGTCACCCCCAACGTCCCCGACTTTTTCCAACACGCAGACGACCTCGTGCGGTACATCCGGGCCGAGCACGGAGCCTACTTTTGCATCGGTGTTGCCGGCTACCCCACGGCGCATCCGGATTCGGAGACGGATGAGGATGAGATGAAGTGGTTGAAGGTGAAGTGTGATGCGGGGGCAGACTTTATTGTGACGCAGCTGTTCTATGATGTGGATGGGTTTTTGGCGTGGGTGAAGGAGTGTCGGGCTCAAGGTGGGCTTGGAAATCAATTGGCGGTGCTCTGTCTGACGAAGACGTAGGTATCAAGCAGACCATTATCCCTGGTATCATGCCCATCCAATCTTTCGGCTCTTTCCGCCGTCTTGTCAACCTCACCAAATGCCCCGTCCCCTCCAGCATCACCTCCGACCTCCAGCCCATCTCCTCTGACGACGCCGCCGTCAAGCAATACGGCGCAACGCTCGCCACAAAGATGGTCAAGCAGATCCTCGACTCTGGCGAGATCCACGGTGTCCACTTTTGCACCTTGAACTTGGAGAAGAGTGTACGGACGATTTTGGACAACCTGGACTGGGTGGAGAGGGATCAGCGGGACAGTGTGAGCAGTCTTGACCGGAATAGGTTTATCGAGTCGGACGAGGATGCCCGCCCCAGTGGTATTCCGATCAACGGCAAGACCCGGTCATACTCCAACTCTGCATCCCTCTCCATCTCGCCCTCCGACGCATCCCACCTCGCCCAACTCGGCCTCACTTCCGCGCTCCCTCCCAAATCCCAAACACACTCTACTGCTACAGGCGCCCCCTCCGGCCCTGGGGCCACAGGCGAAGACAGCTGGGACGAATTCCCCAACGGTCGATTCACCGATGTGCGTTCGCCTGCTTACGGTGAGATTGACGGTTGGGGAAGCGGTCTCAAAATCACCGCTGCCCAAGCTCTCAAAGAATGGGGCGTCCCCACCACCACATCCGACCTGTCCACCCTCTTTACGTCGTACCTCCAAAACAGCCCCGCGACGCCGACGACACCGTTCTGCGATTTACCGCTCTCCCCGGAATCGCAGACTATCCTACCGCACTTGCTCAAGCTCAATTCTGCCGACAAGTGCTTTTGGACGGTGGGGTCACAGCCGGCGGTGGATGCGGCGAAGAGCGAGGATAGTGTGGTTGGGTGGGGGCCGAGAGGGGGGTATGTGTTTCAGAAGGCGTTTGTAGAGTTTTTTGTGAGGCCGGAGGAGGTGGAGGGGCTTGTGAAAAAGGTGGATGAGTTGGGGAAGAGTATGATTACCCTTTATGCTTCCAACAAAAAGGTGCGTATCTCCTACATCGTTCTTTCGTTGTGTACTAACGCAGACGACAGGGCGACTTTAAGACCAACACAGATCCTTCCGCCGTCAACGCCGTCACCTGGGGTGTCTTCCCAGGGCAAGAGATCGTCCAATCAACCATCATCGAACAAGAATCCTTTTTCGCTTGGAAAGAAGAAGCGTTCGATATCTGGACAGAGTGGGCGGAACTTTACCCGCGACAGTCGGCGGCGAGAAAGTTGTTGGAGGGCGTGAGCGGGGAGTGGTGGTTGGTCAGTTTGATTCATCATGATTACAAGAAGGAGGATGCGCTTTGGAAATTTTTGCTCGACGCTTGAGCGGGGGGACGGGGGCGCTGAGAAGAAGAGGTGTACAAATACAAGGAGTTGGAAGAAGAATCATAGGGGAAAGAATGGGGGTTTGAGCAGCATTTGTATCGTCTTTCAACATAGAGATTTCAGATCTTTTTTTAATCCAGTATATCCAACTATCAATTCTTTTTGTCGTCATGCAGTGATTCATGCTTCGTCACAGGTGCATACAGCGATACAGGGGTATGGTCGCGCATGCCTATTTCGACGCGTATATTGATGGGTGTGCCTAACTGTTCGACGCGACGCGTTTTCGTCATGATCTGTATCAAATCTCGCTTGCTTTTAAACACTATTTGGTTCTCTAGAACCAACAGACTGAGGATGACCCTCATAACCCCCCTTCCCTACCCTTTCGACCTATCCTGCCCACTCCCAAAGTCCACCAAGCCGATCAATGCCCCTCATTGGCCCTTTCCCGTCGCGTGAGTGCAATACTCAAGTGCTCCGTATCGACTCTGACAGGCTTTGCAGTGGACCTAGTACATACTCTCAAGAACCGGTAGACCTGTTTGTGAGACGGAGATACCTGGAGACGCTCTTCCTACCCGACGTAAGTATTTCGCTCGGGACAAGAAAGCAAAACTCACGTTGTTTAGGGTCTCGCCCCTCTGCATGCTTTTGCACAAGACATCGTCCGAATACCTCCCCCTGCCATAGCAGATGCTCTGAGCCCTCTTATGATCTCTCTCCCGTCTATCGAGAGCCGACATCGTAATACCATACTGCCCGAGATCTCCACCAGTACATCTGCGGATCAGACGCGCAAGGATATGACGGTGGAAGAGCTGGCGGTGATCCGAGCTGGTATGGCGCTCAGGCTGGAGTGTAGGGCTATTGCCGATAGTGGAGAGATGCCTGCTCAGAAGACTGTCGCCGATCAGCTCGAAAAGCGAGAGTATGTCATCTCTACATTTACAAGCATCGAGCTCACCACTATTAGGACTTTGATACAACTCATAATACTCTTGTCGTACACTCAGCATACCCCTCGTCCGTCGTCTCCACCACTGGTAGAAGGCAAATCAAAGAAACGCAAACGTTCCCGCACATCCAACGTTTCACCAACCTCTTCTCCCGATACAGCCACAGACTTGTTGCTAGACCGGATAAGCATCTGGCAAGCTCTTTCGGGTTTGGACCTAGATTTGGACTTGGACAATCTCACAGGAGCATCTGGGAATGCTTCGGGCGGCGGCACAAAGTCTGTCAAGGGGAAGGAGAAGGAAGAGAATGGTTTGGAGTTGATGTTGAGGGCGTTCTGGGATGATGTCCTTGTGCCATTGTCAGTCCTTCTCTGACTTGTTCAATCACAATCACTGACATAATGTTTAGCTATCTGAAATCACACCCTGCCATCTTGCAATCCTATCACGAAAAGACATTCGGCGCCCCCGCTCCCGCTACCCTCTTCCCTCCAAAGACCAGCTCTGCTGAAGTCGCATCCGGCGGCGGCGCAAAGTCCCGCAAACCAAAACTCACCCGCGCCCTCGGCTCAGCAGACGGTCAAGTCTACCCCTCATCCACCTCCACCTCCCTCTCGCGCTCACGCTCCTTCTCCCGTGCTCCTTCCGCGCTCCTCCCGCCGGCGCCGGTGCAGGATACAGAAAGAGGCCGATCTGAGCAGAGAGAGCGCCAGCCGGGGGCGGGGTCGAGGGCACCGTCGAGGACGGGGTCGGAAGTGTCTGTGGGGTCTGAGAGGAGTTTTGCGAGGACGTTTTCGAGGACGGAGTCTCAGAGCCAGAGTCAGGGTCAAAGTCAAAGCCAAAGTCAGTTCCGTCGTTCGCGGTCTGTCTCTATCGACCCGTCTTTACCACTCCCCGTGGCTTCTTCTAGTACGATCGGTAGCCTGGGCAAGAAGCCGCTGGCCAGGACGGCGAGCGGAAAGGGAAAGGAGATGATGAATATCCAAGGCCGCCAAGTCGGCTTACGGCGAGCAGGAAGCAAAAAGCTCGCACCTTCTGCTCCTCCTGGTGCTGCTTCGGCCCCAGCGGCGGACAGCCAAGGCCGCGAGTCACAATCCCAGCTGGGCCAAAGAGGCCTCATGGGCCGCAAAACATCCTCCTCTTCCAACCCTTTCCGACCAAAACACTTTTCATCATCTACCTCCTCCTCTTCCCTCTCTTTCGCAGCGCAGCAAGAGCCAGATACGCTCATCATGGCGACGCCTTCGAAACCCAAACATCAATCCCAATCATTCGCTTGGCACCCTACGCCCATCCAAGAAGAGCCTGCTTCTTTAGACAGGGATAGGGAGAGGGAGGGGCAGAGGAGTGTGAGGAAAGAGTTTGTAGCGGAGACGCCAGTTGTTGGAGGGGGTAGGATGAGGGGGGAGTGGGCGTATGGGAGTTTGGGGGATGGGGTCTTTGAGGAGGAGGTGTCGGGGGAGGGGTTGGGGGAGTTGATGGTTATGACTGATGAGGAGGATATGGGTGACGGGAGGGGGGAGGGGACGGGGGATGTGGGGGGTGGGAGGGGGAGGGCGATGTTTGTGCCCGAGACGCCTGTCAAGTGAATCGACAATGCACCCCTTGTCATATCCGGACGATGGCGTAGATAGGTGCTGAGGGTTTTGCATCGTACAATGGAGTTTAATGAGAAGAGAAGAGATAGCAAGATATCACCACACATCTGCGTCGATTGTCACGACTGTTGTATGCGGCAAATCTCGCGTTCTCCATCTTGCGTCTTGTCCGACAACTGACTAGATACCCTATAATAACCACAAAGATATAAGGGACACTTACTGGTCGAGCTCGGCGAAGTGAGAGAGTCGAGGGGAGTTGTGTCTCGCAGTCTGCCACTCTGTGGAATGACTCCTACCAATTCAAAAGCAAGGGATCAGTCACGTCACTCTCATTCTCAGGCACCGGCCCGGGAATACAATCAGAAATGAGATGGAAGAGAACCACACTCGGTGCTCTATGCCACATCTGTCATCAGGGGCAATTCGAGAGGTGTACCACGCGGTGTCTGAAGCGGCCCGCTTGGAAGCGGCATTTCGGATCGTGACCAAAATTAGCCCTAACGAAGAATCGGGGCAATCTCCCTCCGTGAATGAATTGAACACTTTTTTGATCACATGACGGCTTGCCGAAGCCCCATGGGTCATGAACTCATGAGAGAACGTACCCATATATACTTGGCAGCCCCATGGACCATATCTTCTTCATTCCTCACATTTTACACATCAAATTTATCCCACCATGAGCGGTCAGACCGTTCAGACCACCCCATACAAGGATACCGCCAAGGCAGAAGGAGATGTCCCATACAACGACACTGCCAAGGCAGAAGGAGATGTCGAGCATATCGAAAAGGCCGGTGGCGTGGACTACAAAGAAGGGGCGATGGAGGCCGAAAATGCAGAGCATGCCATGACGGTTTTGGAGGCTGTCAGGGCATACCCTATGGCTTGCTTTTGGGCTTTCATCATGTCGTTTTGCATCGTACGTTATTGTGTTTATCACCTTGTCGAGTAACCTTACTGACCATTGCCGACAGGTCATGGAGGCCTACGACGTCTTCTTGATCGGCAATTTCATCGCCATGTCGGAATTCAAAACTCGATACGGCATCCTTGACTCGACCGGCGCTTATGTGATCGCGACCAAATGGCAATCAGCGCTGCAAGTGTCGGGTCAGCTTGGCGCTTTGATCGGTGTCTTCCTTGCTGGGCCGCTCACCAGTCGTGTTGGATACCGTTGGGCCACATTATCAGGGCTCATGGTTTTGAACGGCTTCATCTTCATCATGTTCTTTGCGGACTCGCTCCCCGTATATTTCGCTGCTCAACTGCTCGAGGGCATTCCATGGGGCATCTTCATCGCCAATGCACCTGCCTATTGTAGCGAGATTGTCCCTTTGCGACTCCGTGCTCCGTGTACGCAGATGCTGCAGATGTTCTGGGCTATCGGAGCTATCATTGTTGGGGCGGTCACATATGTCTATAACAAGCGGACGGACACAATGGCACACAAGTGAGTGGATTATTACTTCGCCACCGACATTGACTGATCATGGCGCGCAGGCTACCTATCGCTTTGCAATGGCTGTTCCCAACACCCCTCGCCATTCTCATCTTTCTTGCCCCCGAATCACCCTGGTGGCTTGTACGCAAGGGTCATTACGATCGGGCTGCACGGTCGATTGAGCGTCTCGGTACCAAGGCGAAGCTCAACGCAGCGGAGAGCGTTGCCATGATGCGACGAGTTGTCGAGATGGAACAGTCCATTTCGGCGCCAAGCTACATCGAACTGTTCAGAGGCAGCGATTTGCGGAGGACGTTGATTGTTTGCTTTGTCTATGCCGCTCAAAACCTTACTGGCAACTTGATCGCAAATCAAGCCGTTTACTTTTTCGAACGTGAGTAGTGTCTGTGCCGACTTGCGACTATGCTGAGAACAGACACAGAGGCTGGTATGACCAACGACACTGCCTTTGCTTTGGGTCTCATCACCTCGGCATTGCAGTGGGTCTTTGTCATGGCATCATGGTTCCTCACCACCTACTTCGGTCGACGCAGTCTCTATCTGTGGGGTTCCGCCGTCAATACAATACTGCTCATAGCCCTCGGTATCGCTGGGTCGGTCGGCACGTCTCACGCGGCACAATACGCCCAGGCTAGTCTGGGCCTGATCATCTCCGTCTTGTTCACCTTTGCCGTTGCGCCTGTGTCTTGGGTGTATATCGGAGAGACCTCTGCTATTCGCCTGCGGCCTCTGACAACCGGTATTGGTCGGGCCTCTTACTATATCATAGAGATTCCATGTATCTTCTGTGAGTCGCTTTTGGAATATCACGTGAATGAGCTAATCAACTATGGCTCTCAGTGGCTTCGTACATGCTCAACCCCACAGGAGGCAATCGTGGGTATTTGTGATACTAAATTCAATGGAAAACGTCGCTGACTCTGCTCCGTAGTTGGCGGCAAATGCGGTTACGTTTGGGGAGCAACCGGTCTGATCTGCTTTGTCATCGCCTTTTTCTGTTTGCCTGAAATGAAGGGACGATCATACCGAGAGATAGACCTCTTGTTCCGACGCGGTACCGCCACTCGAAAGTTCCAAACTACCGAGATCGGCGCGGACGAAGACCAGTAGTGCGGAGTTTGTTTGCGCCCGGTGAGAGGGTGTGTAGTAGCTGCCCGCTGTTGTAAGGTTCTATACGTTTCAAATGTAAGGGATTGGTACTGTACAGACTTTGGGATTCTTCATCTCAGCGCAAAAGGTGAAAGCCGCGGAGTTCCCGCCCAGAGCGAAAACGACGTTGGAGATGGCTGTAACCATGCTGATCAAGGTGGGGTTCTTGGGAGTAGCACGCCACACAATGGGTACACCCTTTTTGACGAGCACCGACGCGGGTTGTGTGGCGACACCACCAAGAACAATCAATGAAGAGCTGAAGAGACAGATGATGGAGATTGCTGACAATATGTGGGTTTCCTTCCACTCTCGGCTGATGGACATCTGCAACATTGTCAGCTTCTGCGTGCACGTCGGTAAGGTGGGACTCACCAAGATGGGGACCACGGCGCACAACAACGCCCACCAGACGCCGCAGATAGCGTGACTCGAGAGGTAGTTCAAGGCGGTCTGGACGAGCAAAGCGTGGGAGCCAGCAGCAGCCATGGTCTTGACTAGCAGACCACCACTGAAGATGATACGCCCCCATTTGCCAAACATAACAGCACCAGAGTCGTGGTAAGAAACAACACCGGGATGACGGTTTCGGAAGTCGACCATCATCCACCCGGCGAAGTAAGTCAGAAGCGCTGCACCAGCGGTAGCGATGACACCACCGGCCATACCGAGTTGGTAAAACGTGTTAGAGAAGTTCAAAAGACAGGAACCCATGCTCTGAAATGATTGGTAAGCGTCGATCACCACCTTGATGCTGCTCACTCACCTCGGCGATAGATACCATGAACCAACCCATGGTCTTGAAATCGACGAAGTCCTGCTCCTTCGCCTCCTTCTGGGCCTCCCAAGGGTTGTAGCCGTAGAGGTTGACACCGTTGAGATCGGTAGTTCCCGCGGGTGTAATGATATGATCGGTTTGAAGCTTGTGCTCTTTGCCTGCATCGACATGAGGGAGACTATCATCAAGACGGTTGAGACTAGCCTTATCGGAACGCACGCATCGGATACCAATCACTGTTTTTCCCATTCAATCTAAGGAGGTCTCTGCAGAAGCGTCTATAGCTCAAAGAGCCCAAAAGATGCATCTACAACCAAGCGCCTATACCCCTACTTTTTCCGCGTCAGTCTCATCAAGCTCACACCTTGCCTCCCATATTTCTCCCTCTCCCCAGGCTTGTCATCTTCCACGGACGCATTCGTAAAGTGCTTCTTGAGCATGGCAAAGAACTTTTTGTCGGCCTTGCGTCGCTTGTTGTAGGAGAATAGGATTTCGATGGGTTTGCCGAGGGGGGCGACGTCGCAGAGGGTTTGGACGAGGAGAGGGAAGGTGGGCTAGGGGCGAGGGGTCAGTGAATGGGGTCATTAACGATGGCGAAGGGCTCACTTCAGAATAGACGCAGTCTGCAGCTAGGATGACTTCGATGTCTTCGATCGGGATATCGCTGCTGACAGGTTCGCCCCAGTTGAACTCTGTGACGTGCACACTGTCATTCGCTTCGCCCAGATTCATTCTAGTGTTGGTCTCCATCAGTTCAAGGAGGGGGCTATACATCCAGATCAGCGATTGGGGTAAGAGAAGAGTAGGGGAGAGGACGCACGCCTGATCAGTGATCCAGATTTCGGACGAGGGCTCTAGCATCGCCGTCACCAAGCCGACCAGGCCTGTTCCAGAGCCCAGCTCGAGTATCTTTTTCCCCTTCAGCCTCTCAGGCTCTAGACTATGCCTATACACCAGGTATCTGGACATGACCTGAAACCTCCATCAGCCGAAAAGCGCCACTCCACGATAATCGAGAACTCACCTCCCCAGCAGGCCAAGTAACGCCCCCACACCCGGGGCCAGCATCGACTACTAGCTGTACATCTTTCCCAAGTCCTTCTACTTTGACTGATAAGTTTTGTTGTCCGCCTGTGACGGCCGGTCGCGGGGGCACGTACTCTTCGAAAGAGGGAAGAGGCGCGGTGGAGGAAGTTGTGGAGGAAGAGCGGGAACGAGAAGGAGACGGAAGGGGGGCGGTCATATATAGGATGGGGGCCTGAGTAGGGGTGGTGGGCGATTCTTGTACTCTTTTGTAGATTTGCAGAAGATAAAACAGTGATACCTACCTCATCAAGAAGCTGCGCTTAGAAACGGAATCAAATAAGCTGCATTGGTGAGTCACCGTGATCAGTGAGTGACCCAACCTGCGATCTGCGAACAGCGCAGGAGGGCCAGGAGCAGCTCGTGAGAGAAGATTCGTGTGAATTTGTGAGAAAGGATTCGTGTGAATCTGTGAGAAAGGATTCGTGTGAATCTGTGAGAAAAGAGTCGTGGGAGAATACGTGGGAAAGCAAATTACCTTACTGACGATTTTTGAAGCCCGCCAATACAGCTGGCGGAGATTGTTTGCCATGAAAGCAAATATGAAAGCAAATCTATGAGGCCGTGAGATATTCGCAGATTGAAATTGACCTTTGTTCGATCACAGCGGGGTTTGCTTATGATTTTCCCAGAGCCTGTATGTCGGCCTATCGCATGTCCTCCGGCCCTAGTGTACGGTCTATAATGAGGCGCACAGTGGTCGACTTCCGCATCATCTGGTTAAACATAGCATTGCAAACAATTCAGCATACCACCACCATGAGCGGCAGCAGTGATCAGTCCCAGTCCTACAACTATTCTCGACCAATGGTATGTTCTCCTACTGCCATACTGCGTTATATTCCTGAGAGGCCGAAGTATGAAATTGTCAGCTGATTATAAATGTCTTTTGTCACCCAGTCTGACACGGATCGATGGTACGAAGAATTTTGTCGGCAGTACGACGTGAACAGTGACCTGCCAATGACGGATGTATCGATGATGATGGCGGGCGGATCCCAACAGTATGGTGATAGTGGGGCCTCAGCAGAGTCTTATGGAGCTGGGACGACGTACAGCAACGCGGTAAGTACATCAACCTTCCCCGATCCCGCAGAGCTCCCATCTCGTCATCAAGCACTTTCAGCCACACATCGAAGACTTGCCGATGATCTGTCCGCTGATTGTTGTGGCTCAGTCTCAGCAGCAGACCGCACAGCCAAGCAGTAGCTCTTCTGGACGTAGAAAATCGGGTAGGCGTCCTAAAGGTGCGTGCGCTGGCATCTTTCTCTTCTCAGTGTCAAAGATCGAACTCAGTACGACTTGAGCTCATCATGTCGCAATCAAGCATCAGACGGCGTGGCCATGCGTCCGAGCGACGAAAATGGCAAACGTATCCCAGTATCGATGCTCAGTACAGTAAAGCAGGGGCAGATTCGTCAATATTGTGAGTATAAGTCCTCAATCAGATCAGTCTCTGCAAGATGAGAGATACTCGTATCCGCGGCAATACTGTACTCGCACATTGCACAGTTTGATCCCATGGTCACTATAGACATTCAGAAAGCTCCAGGATCCGTATCTGGACTCTAAACAGATCGCGGAGTCTACCTAAAAGCGCCTAGATGCTGACACTGTATCCGGTACAGATAAAGAACACGAAAAGAAGAAAAAAGAGAATCGGATTAAAAAGATAAAAGACCTAAACGATAGCATTGCTGAAGCCGAAACAAATGCAAGCTATCTAGCGGACGAAAAGCGTATTTTGCTTGATGCGTTGTCAAAGGCCAACGCCGAGAACAAGTTGTTGAAGGAACAGTGGTCTGATGAGGAGGATGCCTCTTGGGACTATGATGATGATCGTCATGACTGGGATCTCGCCATGAGTGGTACCGACGAAGCCGCCGCCACTGCTACCGAAGGCCATGAAGATTGAACATGGCTCGCCGTCTGTGGACACTTCCATGTTTGTCAAAGTGCGGCGGGCGGTGTCATGGTGAGCAATGCCGGGAGGAGTATGAGGAAGGTGGAAGGGATGATATGACTACTGAAAGTTAGAGAGTACTCGGTAGTTTTCTACGACAGCTATGTATAGACTTGATTTGAGGGCTTCTATAAAAGAGAGCACATGGGGCGACCGAGTATCATTCTTCTTCTTATGTTCTTCTTTCAGTCTCGCTGTTTGCCATATATACACTGATGAGAGACAGCGTATATATATATATATCCGGAACCTCTGCAGCTGTCGGCCCTTCGAGCTGCCCTGCTGTACATGTAGACCGTTGTTGTTGTATCCTGGAGTTCAGTACGCAGGACGCTGCGAGTATAGACGTATACGAGTAGTCCAGTAGTTACGGAACATAGCGGGACCAAATGCCCAATGTGGCACGGGAAGGTTCAGGGACCAGCAGCGAGCGGGGTATATTGTGGAGCCTGTTGTGCTTTCTCATGCTTCTTCATCTTACCAGGTGATAAGAGCTAATACTGTACAACAGTATTCAATCAAAATCGAGAAGAGACGCCAAATAACGGAAGAAAGCTCAGGCGGCGGCAGCAGAGGCATCCAATAGCACGGCGCCTGCAACGCTGGAAGATGGCGACGCATTCCCGCCGTTTGTTGATGAATATGCCTACAAACAGCCCACCGAAGAGGAGATGGCAGAATTAGCCGATAAATTCGGTGAGATTTGCTGGGATAGGTTCCAGCAGGGGCAAAGTGGGGGACCTTCCGAGTAAAAAGGATCAGCACCACCATTGCATAGTAGGCTTTGGTCTGATCAGTACACGTTGGTAGCATTCTATCAGAAACGAGGATGGTAGTATGCAGATATTGAAAGGTTCAAAGAGTGGGCTCGAGAATGAGAAACTCGCAGGAGAAGAATCAACCCCTTCTTCTTGACAAGATGGAAGGCGAACTGTGACTTTCTGACTTACTCTTGTCCACCAGATATCTCGAAAGTCTTTGAGAAAAAAGTCTTTGAGGTCGAATGGAAGGCTGAAAGTCAAAGGGGAGCAAATGGCCCGTGCAGTAGGATTTTCGTAAATTGAATCCAAAATTTCTGAATCGAAGCGCAGCGTTCATTCGCCTTCTTATTGCTTTTTCCCAGGGCTGGGAAGCTGGCCCAAATGCCCTCTCACCCTAAAGTTTCGCTCATAAGCGACAGGATGGACAATCTGTACATCATATCAACGGTAGCATCATAACCAGCAGAGATATATTATCCCACCGCCATGAGCGGCAGCAATGATCAACCCCAGTCCTACGACTATTCTCAACCAACGGTACGTTCTTCTACTGACACCATGCATTCTGTTTCTACGAGGCAGAAGAATAAACATGGAAGTTGACTGCCTGGGTCTTTCATTATCCAGTTCAACCCCGATCAAACGTACGAGTACGATGAATCTGGACAGGGGTACGACAATTACGGCTTATCAATGACGGGTGGCACCCAACAATATGGCGGTGCTAGCGGTGCCTCATTAGAATCCTATGGCGCGGTAAGTACATCTTCCTCCCCTGATCCCGCAGAGCTCCCATCTAGTCAACAAACGAACACTCTCAGACACACACCGAAGACCTGGTTGCTACCGATGATCTCTCTACTGATTGTCGTCGCTTAGTCTCAGCAGCAGCAGACCGCACAACCCAGCAGCGACACTTCCAGTCGAAAGAGGGCCAAGCCTAGAAAAGGTACGTTGTTGTTCTCCTTTTCTCAGTGTGGAGGATGATTAGTATCCTACTTGTGCTCATGATTCTGCATGCCATCATCATCAGGTCTCGATGCCATACATCCAACAGAGAATGGCAAACTGATTCCCATATCTGAGTTGAGTCATGATAAGCAAACCGCAATTCGTGCATACGGTAAGCACATCTTACCATGTCACTCCAACAATACGAAAAGTATAGTCGTCTGAATGAACGGTCATTGTAGAGAGAAAAAGGAAAAGAGACGCCCAAGAACGGAAAAAAGCTCAGGCGGCGGCAGCAGAGGCATCCAATAGCACGGCGCCTGCTACGCTGGAAGACGACGACGCAGTTCCGCCGTTTGTTGATGAATCTGCCTACAACCAGCCCACGGTACGCTCTCCTACTACCATTCTGTGTTATGTTCCTGCGAGGCCGAAGTATGCAATTGTCAGCTGATTATATATGTCTTTTGTCACCCAGTTTGACCCGGATCGATCGTACGACGAATCTGGTCAGCACTACGACATGTACAGCGGCCTGCCAATGACGGATGCATCGATGATGATGATGGCGGGTGGAAAACAACAGTATGGTGCTAGTGGAGCCTCAGCAGAGTCTTATGGAGCTGGGACGACGTACAACAACGCGGTAAGTACATCAACCTTCCCCGATCCCGCAGAGCTCCCATCTCGTCATCAAGCACTTTCAGCCACACATCAAAGACTTGCCGATGATCTTTCTGCTGATTGTTGTGGCTCAGTCTCAACAGCAGCCCGCACAGCCTAGTGGTAGCTCTTCTGGACCTAAAAAAAGGGGTAGGCCGCATAAAGGTGCGTGCGCTGGCATATTTCTCCTCTCAGTGTCAAAGATCGACCTCAGTACGACTTGAGCTCATCATGTCGCATTCAACCATCAGCCGGCGCGGCCATACATCCGTCCGACAAAAATGGCAAACGTATCCCAATATCGAAACTCAGTCCAACGAAGCAGGGGGAGCTTCGTGCATATTGTGAGTATAAGTCCTCAATCAGATCAGTCTCTGCAAGATGAGAGATACTGTACTCGTACATTGCACAGTCTGATACCATGGTCATTATAGACACTCATAGAAGAAGAGAAAGAGAACGCGCCCGTGAGAGAAATGTGCAACAGGGGGAGGAGCTTGAAAGGTTGACATTCAACGATTTTGTATCTGGATTGGAACGCGATTTCCCGTTTCTTGCTGAGGAGTCTCTCACCGAACCGCTCACCGAAGGACAGTTGGAATCGATATCGCAAGAGTTCGACGAAATGTTCTAGGACAACAATTTCCAGCAGCAGTAAGACGATCCGAGCACTGACCATTAGTGACCTATATACACCACTACCGGCTTTGGCAAATACACCACCACAGTAGTATACATCTTATGCAAATGGCAGGCTTCAGTAACGGAAAGAGGATGATGGTATGCACAGAGTTGAAAGCATCTGAGGCGTCTCTCAATCAAGGGATTTGGACTCATGGTATGATGCAATACCGACGACTTGAAGAAATTGCGTGTCCGCTCACTTGAATCTTTTCTAGATGATGTTATCGTCAGCTCCAATCTCTGTTGACGCTTTCCTCGATTATTATACATAGTAAGATAGTAAGATCGCTGGTAGCTCAAATGTCAAAGAACCTGATGGTGTTTGTCTTGCATCTCATCACTCAGTGGTATGTACAGCCAGCCCCTTGCTTCTTGACAGACGTGTGATGACCCGTTGCTACTGCTGAGAATAAGACGAAGGTTTTTCCATTCATCGGCGACTCTGGGGTGACAGCTGAAGTTATCACCAAGTGTAATCGAAGGTTGAGTCCAAGTACGTGGGGGAGAGATGAGAGTCAAAGAGTTTTTTCTTGAAGTCTCTGTCCCAACACCCAGAGTCATGATCATCTTCTCTTTCCAATTTGCGGGTGGCCAAACACCATCATCATCGAGTAACACATTCCTCCTGCCCAATTCCGTGATCACCCACGAGCGGCGCACCGATGAGAGCTCTGATAGCACAACCATACTGCGCGGCGGGCTTCCCACACAAGGGCCGGCCTTGCAAGTCCGTCAAACAACAAGTTCAAAGGAAGGTAGTGATCAAGGCATATCATTCACTGGGGAGGTTTCTCATATCATGTGGGAATGTCTCACCTGCCGACATGTGTAAATGGCAGCAAAACAGGCGCAGCGGGTGCTCAACCTTGAGAATTGTACGCTCGGAGCCTCTCACTCGGTGGTGACCGGAAACGTACAGTACGAGTATATAAAGGGCAGTGTTCTGATTGAAATTGCTCGCCCTCAAGAGATAGTCATCTATCATCGAAACATCATATCCAGATTGCAATGAGTACCGAGCAGAAAGAAATCACCGTTGATGACGTTGATTATATCGATGGTACTGGGGACTGTTACCGCTTTCCCAAAACAGGTAATGTACGTAGCTTTCACCCAACATGGCTGCCAAAGCGTTTCTCCAGTGATCTGACCTTGTTGCCTCACTGCTCGTCCTTTTACTTCAACTTTCGACTGGGCTGTGCAGACTGGAGAAGGTAGCTCTACAGGTCAAGCATCATCATTGCGTGATCGAGAGTACATACCAGTACCAGGCATCAAGTGGAACGACGGCAAAGGAAAGAAACTTTTGATGTCTGAGAGAAGCAGTGCACTGGAAGTGAAAAGGGTTCGGACTATCAGTAAGCTCATTCATTTATAGTCCCATTCCTGGTGCGCTTGCTATGACGGGCGATGGTGAACGAAGGCGACAAGCGGTGATGCTATGAGGAAGAAGCTTGAGCATATGAACAGAGTGCAGGCTGTATACTGATATGGCTCCCCGGTAGACAACGCTCGCAAAGCCAAATCCCGAAAGAAAAGGGCTGAACAACAAACGAACTCTGACCGCCTATCACACTCCTCTCAAACTCAAGTCCAGTGGTGTCCTCAAACCCAAGAGGGCAGCTACGCTTCATCAGCATCCGCAGTAGCCTCTGCGCCTCTGTCCGCTTGCGACATGATGACCGACGATCAACGTCAATTTTATAACAGCAAGACTTATGAAGAGCGTCAGCTGTATGGCAGCAGTATGGGTCTCCAAAGTCACCACTCTGCGGGCTATGGAGCTGGCTTCAGCGGGACGGCCGGCCAAATGCCACAGCTCGGTGCTTACGACGACAGCGTGAGGATGCTGGATTCGCAGCCTCCTTCTATTCCCTACAGCCCTGAGCTGGATAGAGACTTTGCGCTTGCACAAAACCCTAACAGAAGTGAGACGTGGTGGTCGACCGTCATGCAGCCACCTCAGTAGCCAGAGTAGTCTCACAAGTAGCATGTAGTATAGCCATGAATGCCACGATCCCATGCCGAATGAATGCAGGTGCTTTATAGAGTAGTAAATATGCTTTGGTCCCGTTCTCTTGTTCAACTTCCATGGCGCGTCACAATCCCTTGCTTGGGGGAGGATCTAACACCAAACACTCTCCTTATTCCACCTCCACCTCCAAGCCCTCCCCACCTTACTCCCCTCTCCCACACTCCAATCAACCCCTCCAACCCCTCCAACCCCTCCCTGCCCCTTCCCCTTCCCCTTCCCCTTGATCCCTCCCTTCCCTCCCTTCCTCCCCACTCCCAAATCCTTCCCCTCGCCCCTCCCTTTGCCTTCCCCCAACTTTTTCACATGGTGATACCTATCCCCCTCCAAAACACCCTCCACAACCTTCCTAGCACTCGCCACACACCCCTCCAACAGCGGGATGCCAGGGTGGACGTATGAGCCGGCGAGGTAGATGAGGGCGTTGGGGGAGTGGGGTTGGAGATTTTGGAGTGTGGCGAGGGGGTCTTTGAGGGCCAGGGCGCTGCGTTCATGTCAGCATATCTTCAATGAAGTAGGGGAAGAGAAGAGGGCAAGGGAAAGGAAGGGAAGGGAAAGGGGACGTACCGCTCCAACCTCGAAACACTCAAAACCTTCTCCCTCGCAATAGGCACCACCGGGTTCGTAGTCTGCAACACCACCTCCCCGCCGCCGCTGCCTTGGGGCGGCACGATGACCTCCGTCGCCATTGTATACACGCTCTCCCCAGAAGGGGGGAAGAATGGTGTTTCGCCTTCATCCTCTTGAGCTGGTGGGGGTGCAGAAGAAGAAGAAGAGAGGGAGGAGGAGGGGGAAGAGGGGAGGTGAAGATTGATAGACCGCCGGTCGGGGGAAGAAGGGAGGAGGGAAGTATCTCTATGGTTGATAACTATCGTTTCCTGTCATATTCCCTCATCAGCTTCGGTCTTCAAAGTTGCGTTAGGGAAGGTTTGAAGGGGAACGTACTCTATATCTGACACTCTGCAAAGCCTCCGCCATCCGCCTCACCCTCCTCCGTTCTTTCTCTTCACCCCACGTCTTCAAATTCGCCTCAAGATCTTCAAGTAACGGCCTCGCGACGCTTGCTTGGGTTGCGAGCACAACTTTGTCTACTCTTAGACTCTCCACCCCCTCTTCTCCTCCCCCTTCCCGGTCCCCGTCTCCGTCCCCGTTGGCGGACACACGCCTCAGCTTAACCCTCACACCCCCACCAACAGCATACTCCAACCCCCGCACTTCCGTCCCCACATTCACATACCCCTCCCCTTGTTCTTCCACAACCCCGACCAGCCTTGCCGTCACGTCCCCCGAAGCCAGCCCTTTGCCTAGGCGGTAGTGCGCCGTCCCGAGGGTGACGTGGATGTATTCAAGCAGGATCCGGACGGGGAGGTTGAAGACGTCTTGGTGGGTCATGGTGCCCACGGCAGAGAAGAGGGGGAGGACGACCGTGCCCATGAATGATTCGAATGCGTAGCCGAGAGGTGTCTTGGGGGACCATCCTATAAAGGGTATGGGCAGGGGACGGGCAAGGAAGGAAGAGAGGTGTGTCGTAAACTGCCCAACAGTCAGGTCCGGAGAAGAAAGCTGCAAAGGCAAGATATCGTGCCATGCCAAGAACGACAAGACCACCAAAAGCAAGTAGCTGATAGCGACCCCAAGCAAGTTTAGTAAAGCGCAAAGGAAATTGAAGGGACCGGTGAATGCTTTGGAGGGTAGGGAGGGTATGGACCAGCCCGATGCGCCGGAATGGATAAAGTAGGTGCCGGACTCGGATGAGAAGGAGTAGGTGTAGTGTTGGGGGATGATGGGGAGCTGGAGGTGGGTGTAGAGCGAGATGAGGAGGGGGTAGTAGCCTGATTCATAACGTCAGTCGCGGGTCGTGGGATATGGAGGAGAGAGGGAGTGACAGACCTCCTTGAAAGCCACGCATCGGCACATTAACGACCCATCCTTCCCTCCCCTTCTTCTCTCCCTCGTCCTTTTCTCCCACTTGTAAAGATTCAGAGTGGAATCCCAACACTGGCGACTGAAACACAACAAAAGATTAGCAATCGTACAAGATACCAAGAACAGCACGAACTTACTCGTTCGATGAGGTACACTTCAACACCTTCTTTCCGTAGTAGATAAGCCGTGGTCAGGCCAGCGAGGCCGGAGCCTATCACTGCCACTTTCATCCCCTTCGAGAAATGCGATGCCCTGAGCCCGGACGCGTCGAGATAGCCAAGAGCCAAGAGCCGACGGAGATTTTCCTCCTTTCGAATGATCGAGCTTGTGGGTATACCGGTATACCGGGCAAGGTGATGTCGTGGATTGGGTGCCTGGGTATGGGGTATATTGGCCCCTTGATCTGTGATTAGATGTGATTAGACGTACTTGTAAGGTTGTAAGAGAAGAGTGATTTGAAGCCGTTGGGTGTTGACGTCATGACTTGCGAGTTGTTCATGCGATGGGCGATGACGGATTGCATGTCTCGCTTTTGTTGTCGCTATAGACGTCGTTCCCTTCCCGCCTCCTGCCATTGAGAAGAACGACTGAGCTGACTCTGAAAAGGATCACGTGTGATGATTCTTATTGGTCTTGCAAAGCGAGTTCAAAGGTCCAGCAAGTCGTCCTTCTTCCCAAGACCCAATGTCAAGCACCATCAATTGCCCTAATCTCTACATTCGTGTGCTCACAACGCAAAGACAGCGCTCACTCTTATGCGACTCATGCCCACCACCCAACTCGAAAACATAGCCGGCGTTTCGAGTAAAGACATCCGCAGCCCGTCGGCCTCGGCTTTTACGCAACTCCGAGCAGACGCTGAAGCTCTGACATGAACGCACACAGCCAATGCGCAAGGAGGGATGTATGCATTCATTAGCTAGTTTCATTAGCCCCCAGTCCCAGTCCGTGAAGCGTTTGAAGCGCGAATGGGGAGGCCGAGCGATCCGAGCGACAAGCCGTCCAAAGGTTCGAAACTACCCCTTACGGCCTGAAGCCAAAAAGCCTGGGCTTGAGAGTTACTTTTCTAATCCTGGACATCACTTGATTCAGTCCAAGGTGTCCTCCTTGTCCTGCGATTTTTGTGTACTGCATAGCCGCCCCATCTGAGCGCCATCATGTCTCTGCTTAACCCCGCAGCTCAGTGCCGCCGGGAAAGAAAGGGTTATAATCTGATATATAATATATAAATAGGTGTCCGATAAGAAGGTAGAAACCCTACTCTAATAAGCCCTAAACGCGGCCCCCGATCAATACAAATCCCACATGCCTCCGGGGGGGCGAGGGAAATGGTCTATAGACCAAAAAGCGCCATGCATGCATGCGTGCGTCTATACATGCGTGCGTGCATGCATGTATGCGGCGATGCCCGCCGCACCACCCCTGCCTGGCACCTGGTACATCGATGCATACAATCAATATACTTGTCACTCAGCTATATCTTGCACTCGTATGCATACCGCCAACCCACCTTCACTCCGACAGGCCGGTACTTCATCTGCCTATAGCGTCGCTATCGCCTCCCCAGCTCTCCCACCCGGCACCCATCGCTCTCCCGGTTCGCCCGCTCTTAGCAGCACTTTCTTCGAGCGTGTGCCCCTGTACCCCCTGTCCTATATCATATGGTGTCCACACCTACCACAGATGACTCCAGCTCCTCGGAGCTGAGTGACGCCTACGATGACGGCTGGGGACCTCTCAGGCCTCGACGGAAGAAGCGAATGGCCGCAGCATCTCTTGCCAACCTTCGCCGAGGTCCTGGCCCCAGGCGGGCCAGTCAGCCTTCCCCTCCCCCGGACTCGTCCTCTTCCTCTAGCTCAGAATCCAACCATCGTGCCCCCTCAGCCTCCCCCGACATGGGGCAATATGATTACGATTTTATCCCGCTACACGATGACGATATACCGGTCGATCCATTCGAGCTACCGGATCCGATGGCGTATAGGGAGGATGAGCAGTCAGATACCTCGGAGGAGGAGGAGGAGGAGGAAGATTTTGAATGGCAGATGGAAGGACGGCTCGATCTATTTCAGGAAGACGAGGATGAAGAAGTGGAGGGGGCGCTGCCCCCTTGGGCCCTTCTCAAGTCTGCTGTTGAACACGGCTCAAGCCTCTTGTGTCGAATATGGCGTGATGTCTGGCTTGTAGGAGGATGGAATGAGCGGGATAACACTCCAAATGTGCGTGAGGCAACCTTTCTGCCTACCATGAAGATTACTAACCTTTTTATAGCGGTCAATCTTCTATCACTTCCAGTATCGCAATCAGAGCGTAGCATGCGACTGCCCTGCATTCACTCGTTCCCATACTACCTGCGTCCATCGCGAACTATTCCGATACCAGCCAAATCTTTTCATTCCTCCCAACGACAACCGCAGACACGATCTCCAGCCGCCTCCGGTCGAGCTTGTTATCGTTGGGCTTGCTCAATTCCCCCTCGTATTCTCAGTCAAGAAGACGGCTTCTGCTGCTATGCGCAACGACTCTGGGAAGCGTGTTGTCGTCACCTTTGGTCATGACCGGCGATGGCTCTGCTCGAACTCTAGATGCGGAGGGCAAAGAGTAGAAGGCCGTTGTCGTCACATCGAGTCCGCCAAGGCGCTGGCCGTTGAAGAGGGACGCATGCGGCCCAACGTCGCTGAGCTACTGCTAGAAGAAGGAGATCTTGTCTTTGATGGATCGGAAAGAGAACGTGAACTGTTCCTCGCCCTCTCTGTTGGCGAATACCCCATCATCTCGTATCTTCCTCGTGCCCCCCCCGCCGGGCTTTTCCTACATTCTGAATCACGAGATATCCCATTCTATCAATCCCCCCCCACATCCCAGTATCCCTTGCTGTTTCCATTGACTCTGGGTGAAGCAAGGTGCCGGTGTGGATACGAATTACGCCCCTCAGATGACAACATCCCATCAACGTTCTCAAACGTATCTGTCTACGGCTGTGAAGGAGTCTATCAGGCTCAAGTCGAGGTCAAGGCATGCCCTGAGTGCACACACTCTCGTCGCCACATTGGGCCAGACCTCTTGATGTTTGGGCTTGTCAACTTCAACAACCAAATCGTCTTCACCAGAGAACTATTCGACACTTTCATATACGAGTACGTGAACTCGGAAACGCCATTTGTGGCGTTCCATCGGGTGCTTCGACTCAAGTATGATCATCATCGACCGCACCACAAGATGTGCAGCATCTCTACCTTTCGACGCGCCTTTTTCTCTTTTGCCGAGCTCCTGATCTTTGAAAGCAAGATGGCATGCCCTTGGTGTGGACCAGAACCCAAGATCACAGTTGTCGACGGCTGTGAGCTCTCTTTTGAGAGATCGCGTTTGACCGGCGCTCTCCGGCCTCCGACATATCCTGCACCTCAAAGTGTAGACTGTCCACTAGTCCGACATTTACCATGTTTCGCCTTAGAAAAGGAAGTACTCGGATGGCAACCTGCCCCCGAGATGTCGATGGAGAAGCTCAGGAAGGGGATTCACACCATGCTTACTGTCAAGGGTGGCGGTGATACGGACAGCGAAGGAGATGAGTCGGACAACGAAAGTGATGGAGAAGGCAATGAGAGGGGCCTGCAAGGTGGCCTCTACCCCTTACCTCAGGCTGTGACCGCCTTTCTGGCCTGTCAGCCTACCACTGTTGTTGGGCAGGCTCTAAAAGGTATCTTGGGATGGCTAGCTGGGCATGACATGGTTCAAATAAGGGCCGAGAAACCATTGGACAACACACGCCGATTCTTGAAGCAAGTACGTTGAACGACAGTATTTCAAAGTAGTCGCTGACGAGACTCTAGCTCTTTACAAAGGACACAATCTTTACCTTCTTCCCACCCCCTTCGTTCTCTGACATCGATGGTTTCTGTCGGTCCGGGTTCGCCAGCGTGAATCTTCGAGGGCGATCACCAGTGATCGCCCTGATAGATGAAGCGTTTCCAAATCGCAAGCCGGTCGCCTTCCTCACACTCATCCGCGAGCTCAAACAACGAGCGTCGCATCTTCTTACTCAACTGCTCGACAATGCCTCCGCAACCACCCCCCTGGACGAGCATGTGCGTGACAAGATAGAGGACATGGATAGGGTGTCGCCTTGGGATGGCGAATGGACCGAGACGGGAGTGTGCACTGGTCCTCAGAGAAGACGATGGAGACCGACCTTCTCGGGCTTGAGGAATGATGCCGGCTACGAGAGGATATTGGGAAAGACGGCAAGGGGGGGCGGGGCTGCTAGGAGGGGAAATGCAGGGGCTGTGCGGGGTAGAGGAAGAGCCAGGGGCCGGGGTAGGGGAGCTCGGAACGGTGGTGGACAGCGCCCAGTGGAGGAGAGCAGAGATGCCCGCCAGGAAGCAAAGAAGAACTTGTGTAGAAAGTTCTATGACAGGTGAGCTACCATATGTCCTGATACATGACGTACTGACTGGCTGCTTGTGTAGTTTTGGTGGGCGGCGTTTGACTGGAGGCTTAGCTGGCGCCTGGTGTCCCCACGGCATTTGCGTTGCTTACCACCTGATGCCCTCGTCAGAAGGCCGCGACGACTTTTTCTCGATGCTCTACTGCCATTGGGAAACGGCGCCTGAGGTTAGTTACAAGTACCATAAGCTCAAAGTGTCTCTGCTGATTGACAAAGAAGGTGATTATATACGACTTTGCTTGCGCCCTCGCGCACTACTGCATGCTTCGTGCTCCAGCTTTCTTCCGGGACACTCGGTGAGTCTGCATTCATTGAGGGGCTAAGTCAAATAGTTTCTAACGTCTGTCTGCAGGTTTCTCATCGACGAGTTGCATGCCCACAATCATACTGCTTGCTCGGAGAGTGGGTTTCTTACTCTGGTCATGAAGAACCAACCGCAGTATCAACCGATTTACTCCAGCGCGGCTGAGAGCGGTCACGCGATCCTGAGACGTGTTCGAAAGTCCTTGAGCTATATGAACGAGGCTCATGCAAACCGCTTCTTGTATATAGCGATCCAAGCGCTGAATAGGAGGAAGCTGGTGAACATGGGCGCGGAAGCCACTGCGGGCGCGTGATGATGGCGTTGTCGCAGGTAAAAGCGAATGTATATATATTCTCTCTAATAGGCCATGCATCACCTCGAAGTAATCTTCTGCATCGCTGCTGGGGGCTGTCCCTATAGTGGAATCCCATCAGAATGATACAAAACGAACAACCTACTGCCATTGGATCCTCGGATCTCGATACGAACCACTGCAGTAATATCAACACGCGCAGAGTATTGCAGCAGCTTCGTCTCTCCATAAACAAACTGGGTATCTTGACAAGGGCTGTTGACTGTCCTGTGATGATCTGTATCAACAAATCAGTATACTCAATCAGTCATCAGGTGGCAGCATTCAATGCTAGCAGATATACTTTGCAGCTCTGGTGGTACCCCATCTTTTGACTGTAAACTCATGTGCAATACATTTGCTCAGTCGGTAACCCCAGCCACATTCGCATTGAAAAGGTAAGAGCGTCCGAGTGCTGTCTACAGCAAGCTGTTTGTCAGCTCCAAGTGCAAATGCGGACAAGATATGATTGTCACAAGTATGATAAGGTATAGAGTGCCTCCACTGTGAGATCTATCCGTCACCCAACCCTCTTAGCTGACTATCGCATCGAAGGCACAAGGCCATCCATCATCAATAATGTCCGGAAAGATGTATCTGAGCAAACGGTAGATGCTCTGAGGTATGTCTTTGTGTTGCAAGATCTTACCAACTTCCAATAATGAACATAGTCGGCACGTACTTCGCGTGCCATCATTCTGACATGAAGACTACACATTCTACCTCATTCATACCCAAGCAACGCAACGACTGTCCATCATATATGAAGCCCCTAGTAACACTCACCGTACTCGATGTGTTTTTCACCTGGCATGTCGCCCATTGAGCAGGGATATGTGATGTATACCACTGCCGTTACTCGCGTCGCTACTACTACTACTACGCTCCTAGTATATGTGGCCTATGCTATCGGTGTTGTAGGCTGACTTGGTCCAAGTGTATGCCTCATTTATCATTCATGCACTTCTCATACACACTCACATCATGTTTGTCCTCCGGGATCCCGGTATATAGATAGCTACCAAATGTCTTCTCAAATGAAGGATGATGCTGATGTCGCGTCCGTGTTATCTATTATATACTGCACTGGTGCTACTCGACAAAGGTATGTACACTCTCTTGGAGACATGGGAACTCTGAACATACTTATTCAATAGCGAGTAGCTCATCAGAAACGGTGGTGAGGGAGTAGGCTCATAAGTTCTTAGTTTGGGTACTTCCGCGAAAGCGTTGTCGTCGGGTAGCAGAGGAGGTTGTCAGTGTGGCAGACAATCGACTACCGGGTCATCTATCAAGCGCTAAGATGGTATGAATCAGTCTCACGGAGTAATGATAAGCCATATGATATGTCCTTCAACCTGCCTTGTCTGAACAATTCATACAGCCAGGCGTGCGACATCTGACAGCTAGTGCGCCCCCTAACATGCGATAGTACTCTGCGCACTATCTCTTTCTATGACCCATAAGCCCTTAGAGAAGTCAAGTCAAGGCTATTGGTACACTGCACTACTCGAAATAACAGCTGCCCATGCCTAAGCAATAGCCTCATATCTGTCCGCCGTTGGTTGCAAATTTGAGACGACATCATCTGGCAAAGTACATAACTGTAACAACACATAACTGTAACAACACAAACGGAAGGTACAACAATAGCGAGAACGACATATATCCAGGTGATTATTAAGCGAGTAGTATTAGAAGTCACCGTCGTCGGATTCATCTTCTTCGCCACTCCCATCCTCCTCCCCCCCCTGCCCTTGACCGTCGTCGCTACTCCCCTCCTCCTCCCCCCCCTGCCCTTGACCGTCTTCGACACTCCCATCCTCCTCCCCCCCCTGCCCTTGACCGTCTTCGCTATCCCAATCCTCCTCCCCCCCCTGCCCTTGACCGTCTTCGACACTCCCCCCCTCCTCCCCCCCCTGCCCTTGACCGTCTTCGACGTACCCATGCTCCCCCAAAATCTGCCCCACAACATCCTCTGCCACCCCCTGCTCTGCATTGGAAGTCCCAGAGCCTTCACCGGCCACGGCGGGTCCTTCCCAACGTGCAAGTCTCCTCCTCAAGTCCTCGAGTTCGTTGGCTTGGGCACGCTTCTCTTTCTCGAGGGCAAGCCGCTTTCTCTCGGACTCTCGCAGCGCCCCTTCAGCCTGCTCCGCACCTTTCTTGTAAGCCACATGCTCCTGCGAGTGGCGAACGAGCGCTTTCATGTGTTGAATGATGGCGAATTGGTGGTCACGTAAAGTTGGGAGGGGACCGTCATCATCTTCAGCGGCGCTATCGAGAGAAGGTCGGGGGGAGGGGGGAGAAGATGTCGTGTTGTTTGTCTTTGAGGCCTGATAGTATTTTTCAGATCAGATATGATGCGATCAGATATGATGCAAAGTACATACCTGGCCCACCGGACTGCTTGTATCCCCGTTCCTCCCTTTTTCCTTTCTGTTCTCCCTTTGCCGAATCTCCTTGGCCTCTCGATTTCTCCTGGTCCGATTGCGTGCTTCAACCTGTGCTGACCTGAAAGCGTTGGCTTCCTGGCTGTTGTACGCAGTGTGGTGATGGACAGAGTTGAAACCTTGAGTGAAGAACGTCCGCATATAGGGAATGGAAGAGGGCCTGTTGTGGTCCGTGGTGACCAATGGGTGTGCCATCATAAGGATGATGTCACAGCCAGTCTTGGCAGCCAGCAGCTTCGCACGATCAAACAGGCGCTCCGAACCCTCTGCGTAGGCTTCCTTGGACTTACTCTCAGAAAGCAACATGCCGATCTCTTCGATCGCACGGCGCTTTTCTAGTTTGTCCAGTCAGTAAAGGTTGTCAATGAGTCTTCTGTTATGCACTCACTGAGAGCTCTCTCGGTCCAATTGGGGCCCTTCTTCGACTTCTTGCTCTTCAAGGTGGGGGGGTACATGTGGTCAAGATCAAGAGGCTGTGGATGCCAATAGGGCATACGACACTTGATCCCTGGCACGTGAACAGAGCGTGACAGCCCCCCCGATCTTTTCTCTGCCAAGGGGTCGAGCACCCTTCTCTTTGAAAGAGATGATGACCCTCCTTGGTGCGATCGTTTCCTTGAAGGCTGCTGCACATCGATAAGGGGGGTGGCATGGCGCAGAGATGCTTGAGCTGCATCAAGCATTAGTATCTTAAGGAATAGAGACACGAAGACAACTTACAAGCATATCTTGGCTCTGCATCACTCGCTCTCTCATCGCGGAATGTAGGGGCCTCGCGGTTCTCTATAGTCCCCAACCCAACCCGGGTAGATCCCGCCAGGGTACCGGACTCATCATCGATGTCTGCGGCAGGAGAGCTGGGAGCCGCCATGTTCGACAGCGCCATAGATTGGGGGGCTGCTGAGAACGTTGGGATAGTGAGCAGCCGGGACTGAGCAGGTTGAGGCTGAGGTCGAGGCTGGGCAAACGTTGGTGGCCCCTGAGGATTGGGAGGGATGGAGGCAGATGCGGTGTACACTGGGGACAAGGGAGATGTGACCCTCCCGGACCGAGCAAGCTGGGGCCGAGGCTGGGCAGATGGCTGAGACGCAGCTGCAGGTATCGTATTCACTGGGAGCGACGTAGAGAGCTGCTGAGCGGGAGGTTGAGCAGGGGGCTGAGCGGGGACCCTCCCGGACCGAGCAAGCTGGGGCCGAGGCTGGGCAGATGGCTGAGACGCAGCTGCAGGTATCGTATTCACTGGGAGCGACGTAGAGAGCTGCTGAGCGGGAGGTTGAGCAGGGGGCTGAGCGGGGACCCTCCCGGACCGAGCAAGCTGGGGCCGAGGCTGGGCAGATGGCTGAGACGCAGCTCCAGGTATCGTGTTCACTGGGAGCGACGTAGAGAGCTGCTGAGCGGGAGGCTGAGCAGGGGGCTGAGCAGGGGGCTGATGCGCCTGAGGCTGATGCGCCTGAGGCTGGTGAACCTCCGGTTGTTGTGATCCCCGAGGTTGCTGAGGTGCGGTGGTAGGTGCGCCGTCAGCGGCCTCCACGGTACCAAGGGAGGACGAGGATGCCTGAGCTGCCATAGGCTGCGAATGGGACGTATTAGCCGAAGCCTCGAGGCTGACCTGCGAGTCAGAGAGCGGTGCACCCCCTACGGACTCTAGCACTACCCAAATATGTCAGTCCAGAGCTCTAGCCTGTCTGCAGATGGACGTACGGGGAACATCGTCAGGACGAGCTCTGCGGGCGTGGGCGGGGTGCGGGGCGTATGCCGAGCAGCCCACGGTGCGACACTGGGGCCCAGTGAAGCCACGGGTGGAAGTTTTCTTTGGAGGCATGCTGGTATGAGGGTGTGTGTATGGCAGTATATAGTGGCTGGGTGGATGTATATGATGGCTGGGTGGATGTATATGAGCAGATGAAAGAAATATTGGGGAGAGCAATAGATTTGGACGCGACGCGACGCAACGCGAAGGCGGGGGCCCCCGCGCGTTTATGCACGCACGCATGTATAGACGCACGCATGCATGCATGGCGCTTTTTGGTCTATAGACCATTTCCCTCGCCCCCGGAACCCCCCGCGGAATCTGCCCTCCCTGAGCCCGCGCTTTTGCCCATTTGACCCCGTTCAAAATCCCCTTTTGCCGGAACGCGATTTGCCATTTTCCATTGGACGCTATCCCGAAAGAAAAAGCCAAAATAGAGACAGGCCGAGGCCGGTGGGCGATTGCTTCAGGCCTTTCAGGGTAAGGGGATGCGCAAACTGACTTTTGGAGCGGAGAGACGTGTCCCATGCATCTTTGCTTTGTCATCTTCTTGCTCTACTCTCTCCCCAGCATCCGCCAGCGAATCGTATACAAGCCCCAGTTGGTGGTCGGATACAGCGCCAGGAAACACGTCGGCATCGCGATCCACTCCACTTCTCTTTGCGCGTCGTCACCGCTCTCGTCGCCTCCCCTATTACCACCGTACCCCCCTGCTACCATATAAACCGCCATGTTCCGTCTGTAACATCCCCAGCACATCTTTGTGAAACGTGTGGAAGAGAAAGGAAGCACCGATTCACTGTAAAATTTGGGGAAAGGATTGTTTGTACCACTCTCCTGCGCGCTCTCTTATCCGGCGTCGGTATTGTGGAAACACGGGCGGAAGGAGCGTGGCTGAGATACATGTAAGCAGTTGAAAGTGTATCTCTATCTCTCTTGTGCTCATATACAACCCATAGTCAATCGGCACATCTATAATCCACCATGGCAGCCCTCACCGCCCGCCGCCCCCCAAACCCCGCCCGGACATCCACAGCCCCCACCGGCTCCTCCCTCCACCTCACCCTCCCCTCCTCCTCCTCCTCCGCCCTCCCCCCCAAGGACACCGACCACCACCACCTCTCGTCCAAGTTCAAACACATGTTTGAGAACCAAAAGTACGCCATCTTTAATGCCTCGGTGACGCTGCATGAAGTGGGGAATGTGCCGCAGCTGGAGGGCGAGTTTGCGGTGGGATGGCGTTTTAGGGGGAAGAAGCCTAGGGGGAAGGAGAGTTTGGAGCTGCATGAGAAGCATCGTGAGTAGTCTTCATGAGTAAGAGGACGAAGCGCTGACTGTGGGCGAACAGTGGGCCCTGTACCGAAACCATCGCTCCCCAATCTACGTATATCCAACCCTTCCTCCTCTTCAGCATCAATCAAAACAAACTCTACATCCTCCTCCATCATCCCCGCTCCCTCCGCATCTGGCTCCCTCCTCAACCCCGAACACCACCGTCCCCAAAAACCCCACAAACTCTTCTCCCTCCCACCGCCTCTCCATCTCGGCCACCATGCCCCGGACCAACGCCCCGAAAAGAAGAGTTCCGACCCCACCCCTCTCAAACAAGTCCTCGCCAGCAGCGATATGGAAGGCGGGCACATGCAGCAGTGGCCCATGGAGTCGCCAGGGATCATGGAAGAGCTCGACGGCGACTACTTTGAAGAACCCTCCGGTTCCAGCGGCTCTTGGGAAAGGCCCGGGAGCGCTGGGGGCACCTCGTCGGGGAGTCAGGGGAGTATCAGTGTGGTCACTGGGGGACCGCAAGTCAACGTACATCGGGCGAGTATGAATTCGCCTTCGACGCCGATATTGAGGGATCAACAGAATCGGGCGGGGCAGTTGGCTATCCCCTTTCCTGGAGGGGGTGGGGGCGGGGGGAACGAGGGGGGGCTGCCGGCGCCGGTGAGGTCGGGGACTATGCTCTCGCATACGCCCTACCTGGACGCGTTCGAGAAAGACGGTTTGGCCCCAGGCCCGCCGGGGACGAGGAGGACGTTGTCGGCCAATACGGCTGCGACGGCGGAAACGTCCTCTTCCGCCAACTCTGTTCACCCCCATGCGCACGACTTTGAGAAACCCCGTCTCCCGCGCGTTAGATCGACTTCTGGCCCCATGCCGACCCTCGGAGGAGGAGGGGGGAGGGATGCAGAGCTGGTGTCGACACATCGGAAAGGCGAAACGCCTGTTCGGCCGCTCAAGGCGCATACGTGTAAATGGGATTTCGAACTGCACCATACTCTGCGCATTCCCCTCTCCAAGCCGAACAACCAAGGTGCTGGGGGTGGGAAGAAGGGCGACGCGATGTTACTCGGGAACGGCCCAACCTCAGAGTCGGGCTTGGAGTTGACCATCTTGCAGTACCCTGCAAACGCCAATGCTGTGCAGGCGAGTGCTAGGGCATCGCCAGTGCCGAGTATGATCGGAGGCTCGAACCCCTCCGTCGCTTCGGGTTTGGAAGCAGTCACGGCAGCCGGAAAGAAAGACGGCCGCAAACTCGACCGTACACCCGTCAAATTCGGAACAGTCAACATCGACCTCGCGCCCTTTGCTGCTCAAATCCTTGCTTCCCACCCTGGCGGACCCACCTCCGCTTCCGGTGCCAACGGGCCAGGGGCAGGGGGGGGAGGGAGGATGACGAGGAGGTTCTTGTTGAAGGGAAGTCGGACGAATGCGACGGTCAAGGTTTCGGTGGAGATGGAGTGGGTGGGAGGTGAGGCGAATTGGGTGGCTCCGCCGATGCAGGAAGGACATCATGTGACGGGGGTGAATGAGTTGATGGTTGATAATCATGATTCTCACCGGCCTGACTGTGAGCCCTTTCTCCTCTCCTTCTCTTTACAAGAAGTGATGCTGATGTGGAAAAAAGTGCTGTTGGCAAAGACGCCGTCGGCTTCGAGCTCTGATTCAAATCCATTAGAGCGGACGCGCACGAATATGACGACGCTCTCTGGTATATCCAACTACTACCCCTTCTCCCACCACAACACCCCCGGGCAGAGTAATCATTCCCTCCAACTCACGCGCACCCGAACAGGCGGTACGTCCGGTACACTCGGGACCCTTGCGAGTATCGGCGCGGGCGGGGGAGGGCATTACGATACGTTCGAACACCACCTCCGCGCGCCCAGTCCGAGCCCGACGAGGTCTCCGAGGAGGAAGGGGAAGAGGGTGGAATTGGATTTGGAAGGGACGACGCCGAAGGCGCCGAGTTCGTCGAGGATGGGCTCGCCTGTGAGGTCTGAACCCGACCGTGACCGTGGGCGTAGAGATTACCCCACCCGAACACCACGCAAACCTTCACCTTCCCCTGCCCGAAGCTTGTTGAATCTCGACGTAACGCGACCATCGCCTTCGAGGCAGAATACCCACTCGCCTTTACCGCCCCCTCCACCTCTTATCCCATCGTTGCACGATATGCAGCATACCCCGAACCATCGGCATCACACCCACCATCTCCACCCGGGGCACAAACCGTCCTCAAAACATACAGACATGCACGACCTCCCCCCCGAGACCATCATCGAAGCCATCTTCAACCCCCACCCCGCCAAAGAAGCCGGCCCCTTCACATACGTCTCTCTCAACGCCGATGGGCATCCGGAGGGGTATAGTATGGGCCTGGGGAAGGGGGAGGTGGAGGAGAGGATGGTGAGGGATGCGAATGGGGATGAGGAGCGGTATGCGTATTCCCGCTCGGGGTTGGGGGTGGATTTGGAAGGAGGGGTGGATGGGAAGGGAAAGATGGGAGGAGGAGGGGGGCATAAGTTGGGGTGGAGGATGAGGGGGAGGGCGAAAGCGGAGAGAGGCAATACGGCGAGGGTCGTTTCGGCGCAGGGGGGTGGGGGAAAGTTGAAGGGGAAGGAGATCAAGTCGAATTCGACTTGAGGGGGTTATAATCATATTTCGTGGAGCAGATTTAGCATGAGGCGCCACTATCATTTTGCTATTGGACGTCAGACTCGTACTTGTTGTAGCATCCAACATGTATTACCACATTTCACATATCTATCAAGTCTTTGAGACATACATGCGAATGCAATCCAGAAAAGTGTCCATCTATGTCTAGGCAAGAAATTCAACAACAGTCTACTCTATCTATTGGCGGCTCAAGCCTGTCCGAAACTCGCCCCACTCGGGCCACTCCCAATCCGCCTCCTCGCCTCCTCATGCTCCTCCCCAACCGACTTGGGCGTCCTGTAAAACACCCCATAAGCACCTGCCAGCACGACCGTCCACCCGATGATGAAATAGTACGCTTTCGCACCCGAGTCCATGAATGTAGTGGGGTTGGGCGATTCGAGGCCTGCTTGTACGGCGAGGGTTATAGCGCCTCCTACTTGGAACTTAACTTACTGTAAGCGCCTGGAAAGAAGAAGAGGGGGGGGAGGAGGGGACGTACGACAACACCAGTCCAAGCGCCAGCAACACCAGCCATCTCGGGCGGACACATCCTGACGAAATTGATACTGCTCGCAATCATGATTGCCATACCCCCTGCGCTGCCTAGGATGAAGGCTGGGAAGAGGTGGGACCAGTATTTGATGCCTTCTCCACCGGAGGAGGTGATTTGAAGAACCTCGGCGCCTACGATGACTGTTTCTGGAGTCAGAGGATGTGGGTGGAAAGATGAATGGGGAGGGACGTACGGAGGGCAGAGGCCGGAATGACCCAACGGGGTTTCTCGACCAACGCGGGTATACTTTTGACAAGCACTCCAGTCACGAGGGTCATGATTCCTTGAGGCAACAGTGCCACAGCGGCATGCACTTGTTCCTTGTCAGCTGTCACGCGTCCTTCAAAGATATGAAAGACTAACAAGGTTTCCAGTTGAAAGCGATTTGCCAGTAGTTGGCGAACAAGAGCTGCGAAGTGCCGTAGAAGCCCATGGGGATGAGCGTTGCAAGGGAAGCGATGATGGCGTTTGTGATCATCCAGACTGTGTTGGGGAGGATGGCAGTGTTGGCCGGGATCTTGGACTCTGCCATAGGTTGTAGGCTGTCAGTTCATCACTTGAAGAATGCGAAGGTATGACCTCACCCCAGACAAAGAACCCGATGATCAAAGGCCAGCTGATAATGAACGGCGCCACAAAGCTCGCAGCTCCCCATCCATCTATCGGCCCCTGCGTCAGACTCAAGATCAGACAGACCAAGAAACCCATCATCATCACCACCCCTGGCATGTCCATCTTGCGCCAATTGGGGATGCTGTCCTCAAGCGACCGGGGGTGGCGAGCAGAACTCAAAGGCCAGGTGTGGGGAAGGAAGTAGATGGATAGGGCGGTGGAGATGAGGCAGAGGATGGCGATGAGGCGGAAGAACCATTCGTATGACGCGAGCATACACACCCCAGCTAGAATGCTATCCTAACGTCAGCAAGGACCGAACTGAAGGAGCGGAGACGTACAAGCCGATGACGTTACCGACACCGCCAGCGATACTGAGGATGGCGAGCTTGGGAGCTTGTTCGGCGAGGTTGGGGTACATGTGGACGACAAGGTGGCTACGGGGTGTCACAAAACGCTATCAGGTCGGAAGGGCCGAGACATACTAGCTTGAAGGCCGCGCTGAAGGATGGTATCAGCCGATTTTGGGCTACGTGCGTGGTCAAAGGGACTGACTCATCGCTCCTGCTATACCACCGAGTCCTCGCATGACCAGAAAGGCATACCTTTTCGTCGGGTCAGCCTAGCAATCTTCCCACGTGGAGCTGCCGCATGTGCTTACTTGCTGTGCGTGACAAAGGAAGTAATGAGACTCAAAACTCCCAAAGCCAAGAAACCTCCTTCAAAGACGTATTCAGCTGGGTAGAGGTCCGAGAGTCGACCGGCAAATAGCAGAAACGATGCGAAGGTGAGAGAGTAAGATGTGACAGTCTGAGGATAGGTCTGTGAGTATAACTCCAGTAGAGACGAGAGGTAGTAGCCACTTACCCAGACTACCTGAGACGTGCTTAGCCCCGTATCCTTTGCGATTTCCACCGCAGCGACCGCTACACCAGTAGAATTGGCCAGGTCTATAAAGTTGGCCAACGCAAAGAGCCCCAGTAAGGCCGCCTTTCTCTTGTCGCTCAGACTCGCCAGCCGATGTGTCTCCTCCGCCCCTTTCTCGTCCATCTGTAATGGCACTATCGAGCTCCTCGCTTGGTACAGATCCTCATCCGAGCGCTCAGAGTCTTTCAAGTCATTGTGGCTTTGGAAGGTCGAGTCTTTGGTGAGATCGGAGGAGACACTGGTGTTATAGGAGCCGTTGAAGGTCATTGAATGAGAGTCGGATAGGAATGAGGGAGAGATGAATGAGTTTCGATTCGACAATGGAGTGTGGTTGATACAATGAGCGAGTGACTGGGTAGTATACAGGAGTTCTTGCTGCTACCGAAAAACCCACAGGCCCCTATTACTATATATACCAGGCCATCGCTCGTTGCCGAATTTCCCGGAGTAGGGTAAAAAGGGATGCGGTGATGCCTTTGCATTAGCCACTCTGCAAAAACATGCCCGGGGCTGTATCTGAAACGTTCAAAGCTGCTCGACACCGCCGGAGATGGCCATGGTGCCTGGGATCCTGCTTATCTCAGCCCAGAGCGTGCCTTTACAAGGGCGGGTGGCCGACGCCGAAGTCCTTCGGGGCCTTGGGAGTGTGGAAAAGCTGCTCAATCGAGGAGAATAAGTGCACTGCATAACAGGGAGGTATGTCTTGGTATCAATCTCGGGGCTGTGGAAAGGATAGAAAGGGTCCTTGGATGCTTGGACACGAGGGCCGAGGCCGATGGAGCGAGGCTGCTGCACAGAGGTCGCCCGGGCGGCATAACAGCTTTTTGTTGGTCTTGTCGCTGTACTGTCCATAACGACGATGCCTCATGGCTTAGCATTGTCCGTCCATAAAGCAGAATATCCACTGGAGAGATCTCGGCTCAACCCATCAGAAAAGACGGGAACATGCAATATCATTATTACAGAGCCAGCCGGCCTAGTGAGGTATATTGCCGCGTTGCTTCAGCGTCACTAAGCCATATGCATCACATATTTGTGCATAGCTTGCTGTGTAGACTATCAGGAGCCCAAGGGGACGACCTTGTAGAAACACCTGGCAAAGCTCTTGACCGGAAGCTGGACACTGGACACTGGCCGACAATTGAATGGGAGTCTATTCAGGGATCGTGGGATGTGTTGTGTGGTGTGTGCCCACCACACACGGAAGGCGGACGGAGCCTTTGCAACTGCTTGGTAGTGAGTGTAGTAAGAGTAGGCGGTGTGTGGGTGTGCTGGTCCGCTACATACGGCCCCGATATCCACGTATGTACAAGTCTCCATTAGCACCACGAGTGCGAAGACCTGGCCTGCCTATGGGTCGGGGCTCTCACAAGGGAGTCTATGTATGATCACCATTCAATACAATCACACAACCGACGAAGGACTCGGAATGATCCTGCACTTTGAAGAGCTCGCACATTCCTTGTCAGCATGTTGAAACTCCGCCGGTCAGAGGTCAGTATTTGGAACGCATCGAAATAGTGACGACTGGCACCTGGCACGACGCTGCTGCGGCCACTGTATGATGGATCACTTCACCAAACCCATACTCGTAGGCCACACACGCCAAGTTGAAAGGCTCTGCCTAGCAACAAATGTCTATATTTGGAACACAGAATCATAGGCCGGCGGAGACATCATAGTACTATAAATCCTGCTCAACGTCTTCTTACACCCAAAACCTATTCCGTCGCGTACATCGACAGGAAGGGGACGCGGCGTGCTACCGCGTTGCTGGAGGACAGAGTGTATGTACTCGACATGACTTGCATTATAGAGCTGGCATGATACTGTTCTAATTTTCTGCTCTCACGCACGCGTTTGGGTCGCACAGACTGAAGGAGACAGATCTATAAGTCATCCAGCAGAAGGCGTCGAGTATGAGGAGATATCATTACCAGAATTTAAGCGGCGAACTCCTGGCGGTGGGCGACAGCAAATTAAAATGCTCGACAGGAGTGATCTTGATAAAGCTAGAGCTCGAGCCAGAAGTAACTTCATCCAGTTTTGCTTGACTCATATACATCATCTTCTCTCATCTTTTGACGACTAGTATGACTTGATCATTCGATGTGTGTCCGTATCCATGACTGGAAGAGCGATTTTGGAAATGATCTCCCTACAATACCTCAACGACTCTACAGATGATGATGATGTTGATGATGTTTCACTCGATTCCATCACTGATAAAGAGGATTCTGATGATGAATCGTCTTCAATACTACAGTACTACAGTACATTACACTGCTCTAAGCGTATTCTCTCTCTTTCCTTCGAACAGAACTTTCTTCTGATATGTGATTCAGACTAGAGCTTTCAGACAGGGGTATATAATCGTCTCGCAATCGTCACAGCATTGCTGCCATGCTCAGGATAGGTTAGAGGAACCTTTGTAGTTTATGGCATATGTACTGTACTACCACCATACTCAGCGTAAGTACAAGTCACAAGTTTTGGAAGGGTACAAGCAGGGCCTTTCCTATAGGACTGGTGAGCGATGGTAGCGATTACGTTCACCACCCTCTACTGGTTCAAGCAAAACCATCCGCTTGGTATGGACGATAATCTCGTATGTATCGTCTAATTCAACCTCTCATGCATTCATGTTGTCAATTTCATAGATTGCATGCATGAAGAGCTCTGATAGCTTCTACCGCTTTCAGAGCTGAGTAGTGCCACACGGCGACTTCGATGCTCGGTACCCGGCAAACTCTTCCAACAGGATCATGATCAGAAGACATCACAAGAGACGTACGGGCAAGTCCTCCGGCAGACGCTCGGCAAGGATTGGTAAGCTGCACGCATGTGTGGATTGGCTTGGCATTTGCGAGACTCCATGTGTACGAACAAAGAATTATTCAGCCGGTCGATGGTAGGATGGTAAGGATGTGGCGATAGGCTGCCGAGCCCGGCAGACCGTCTGCGTCTGCGTCGGCAGTAAACTTCTTTTGTTTGTCTCATCTTATTTTTCTCCTCTTTTATCGGAAGCTAGTCACTAAGGCAGAAAATGCTTTTGGCGTACTACATGACGGGTACAGTAAGTGGCAAAGAGAGAAGTACGGCGAACGAACGGTAAAGAGCGTAGGAGTCATCCGGAGAGTTAGAGCCCTCGTCAGAGGCTGACCAAGTGCTGGTCTTTCGCATCTAGGCTCCATATCATTGGCAGTCTAGTGGCCCCTAGTACGTAGATACTCAAACGCATACCAGCGCCGAGAAGTTTTTGAATTTTCCTTAGCGCACGACGTCTGGCCTTCTAGAGCTGCTCGCATACACAAACAATCGAACCCGGCTTTTGAACTTACATCGTCGTACTTCGTACTTACAAAGTTCTTAGGCGGGTGCAACTGCCGGCCCTATGTACCGGCGACCAGCGAGATAGTTGATCTATGACGCGTATTCTGACACAAACAAAAAGACCAGTCATCGGCGGCCGGGCGGTGTACGGCGAATGCTCTAGGACAGAGTTCATTAAAAGAGCGGTAAATGAAAGGAAACTTTGGCACTAGAACAGGAAAGAGAGATCATCTCATCCACAGGTTGTCCCCCAGGGCCCCCAGCTCCCCAGCTTCCCACACATACTTTCTGGTGACCCGCAGAAACGGGCTCGCGGTCGCCTACCCGTACTGGTAGACAGGGGGCTCTCAACCCTCGGTTAGCTCGTCTCGCGTCTTCGCGTTTTAGGAAAAATTCCCTCGCATCCTGTGCATCCTGCATCCTAGCAAATGTTTGCTATTATTTTAGTCTCGTCTCAAAACCTACCGACCAAGGCCAAGAGTACGTGTATGTATTTTGTGCCAAAACACGAGAAACACGCGAAAAAAAAGACCGATACGTCCGGGAAACCTCCTGGGCTCAAGTGTGATCGAGCATTCATCTGTATCGCAAAGACAGGAGCCTAGGACTCTGCAAACCACGAAGGATGGGATGCGGGTGCGCAGAAACAACCGATTAATGAACGAGTAAATGAACCCCTGCCTCGCATGCTTCGCCAGCAAGAGAGCTTTCGTGATGAGCATTACAAAATCTGCAACAGTGGTTTCTGATCCCGCTGAGCGGCTTGGGTGGGAAGCGATTAACCGGAGATTTTCGAGGACCGGTTACGCGGGTCGACTGTGTAACCGTTGCCCGCATAGAAGTCAAGATAGAAAGAAGCCCGGCGGGCAAGCGGCGTCATGGTGAAGCATGCTTTCAGTATGCACAGGGTGCACAGTGCACAGTGCACAGGGCGGAGTGCGGATGGTACCCGTACGAGTGCAGTACATCGCAGCTCAAGGACCATCCTCACACAAGGACAAGTGCACTTTCTCCTCTTCTTCGCTCTCGCTGATCGCTGGGATCGCTGGTCTCGCTGGGTACATCCCCACCTACATACTCCCATATTACAAACCTCCCGAAGAGCCCTTCTCACCAAACCCAGAAACCCGGGAAGCTTTACGACATGAATGATCGACATAGCGCGACGAATAGCCCGCAACGCCGCGTGCCGGATAGCCGCTTGTCGCACCCTCGCATGTCGTATGTGATATCCACAAATCCCAAGCACGTTCATTCCTACCGTAACACTTCCTATAGAGTAGACTCTGTTAGGAATAGTGGGACATTCAAAATGATACCCGCAAACATATGTACATCCGTATTATACTGAGAAGGAATCCCCCGGATGTCTCGTGTAAATCACGTAAACAGATTACGTTGAAATTGATCTTCAGGATCTTCAGAACGTATGGACGACGACGTCTTTTTGCCTCTGGCCTGAAGTGTGCTTGCCGAGTGTGCCGAGCACTTCTTGAATTGGCATACAGAAAAAGGCTCGGCAGAGCGCCCGGCATTGACGAAAGGGTCATCGTTATCTAGAAGCAATCTATGAGCACCGTTTGTAAGATATTACGAGAAGTGTTGCAAGCCGTTGACAGCCGGGATCACTGGAATGACTGGGAGGCTGCCATGGCTGAGGGGCTAGTACAGTTTCCTCTTCCCACCCCCGCATTTTTGGGCTCGAAGAGTGAGGGGCACGAAGAGGGGAAGAAGGGATCGAAGCTAGTGGGAAAAGAAGTGGCGTTTCTGGTCATGGTTAACGCATTCCAGCGAATATGCAGGAGTACTAACAAGGGCGACTGGTGTTTAATTCACTTTTTGATGAATCTCGTATACAGGGGGCCCTCGCTCTCCTCGCCCGTTTGCTCGATTACCAAGTATGGGCTTCGCAGTGTACAGCAAGAGCCTGCGGGTGCATCTTGTAATTCTATTCTAGAACGCTGGGCGATGCACATGCAACCATTCTATCTTCGCGCGCACCCAAGTGTACCATTTGCATGAGAGACAGAATGTCAAAGATGAGCCTGTTGGTCTTGCTTGATACTTTCCGCTGATAAGGAGGATAAGATAACGTCGCCCAATGCGACGGGGCCTAGAGCCGCGAGCCGCGAACCGGCAAAGCGAAGAGGGAGAGATTCTGCGCTAGTAGCTGATATAGACTCTCTAATGAAGGCTTTCCAAACGTTCTGCCGTATTCGCAGCTCTGGGACCAACCTCTGGGCGGTCTGTCTCCTCGGTGGTGCACCATATCGGCCCTGTTCGGTGTTACGGGTTGATGTCGCCATTCGTTGGTTGCAAAACATGGGCAAAAGATTGGTAGAGAAGAGTTGCCTTCCCGCGGTTATGATTGGGTATGAAATGCGGAAGTGCCTCCTCTCGGGAGTTGGGCTAACGTCAAGGTGGATCGTCTGTGGTCTCTGGGTGATCGCCCAAAGAGACGAGGCAGATGGAGATGTGTATGTGGCCCGTCATCGTGCAGCATAGACTTACGACTCGATTATACATGGAAGTATGTATCCGGTGCATTCGGCCGGGGATAGAGAAGGGAGAGCAGATGCCGGAGAAGAACCAAAGAAGGGGCAGAAGCCGCTCGCGAGAAGAGCGAGATGCGAGAAGAGCGAGGATGGGATCAAAAAAGTGGTAGTCACTGGGTTACGTGCACTGTCGATCGGCGGGTCGACGGCGGATGTCGGCAAATTATGTAATGCGCACATCACTTTAGGGTGATTAAAGAACAGGGTTGATGATCTCTCGAGAAAAGTCCAGGGCCGTGCCGCACGCTTCTGCTGACGCTGCCTGTCCCGGTCTCTGCTTCACCTTTTCCACCTTATGCATTCCGTCATATACATAATCCATCTGCACATCCTCAACGATATATAGACCCACTCACCTGAGCCCCACCCCACCTGCTCACCATCACTGTATATCACGGCCAACTCCCATAACCACTTGCTGTAACTCCTCTCACGTTTGCCTTTTTATCACAACACCTCTCCGGCATTCTTCAGCCACCTCTCCATCTCCCTATTCCAGCTATAGCTCTCTCTTGGCTGCCTGCGCAACCACCAGCCACCAAGATCCTATCGTAAGTGCGCTCGTCGATCCTTGACTTTATGCTGCGGCTTCTCGAGCATGTCGCGCGTCTCTTGCCGCTCTTTTTTTATTATTTTTTTCACCATACCCGCTGCTCTTGAGTCGCTCCAGTTTCGTTGCTGGTACTTGGCGGTATACCAACTGTCTCACTACTGGCGCGAACTGCTGGGCGGCTTTGACGAGCCGAGACCGAGCCGTCTGCTCATTCGTCATGCGCGTTTTCTTTAGTCCCTCCGCTCTTGTCTTTTCTTTCTTCTGCCTATGTCACTCATTTGATCACATATTGTTCAATCCTGCGGGACATGTCTTGTTCACATCTTTCTTTACGCCGTCAATCTGGAGCAGGGGCTGACCGCATCCTTTAAACAGTTGTCATTACTACATCTTTACCTCACCTTGCGTAAACGCGTGTGCCCCCTCTCAAGTCTATCTCGACCTGCAACGACTCTCTCCGTCCTCCCCTGCCCGTCTCCAACGGACCACTCCCATAGGCCATAGGCACCCCACCTAGCCTACTTTGCCTTCGACCCCGGGCCATCGTCACAAGTCCGCCGCCCGCGGTTGCGTCCCCATCTCCCCCGTAACTGGTATACGGTATCCGGCGATTTCTTCCCATCCCCCCTGAACGCCACCACCCAACACGTACATCTAGTTCCCCAACACATCCCCACTTCCATTTCCCTTCTCTCCATGTCGCCCACTACCACCATCTCCTCCAAAGCCCTCACCAGCAGCCAGAGCCACAAAATCCACAGCAACGGCAGCATGGACGAATTTGACGGCCGTACCAGGAATGCGAAGGCTCAGAAGCGGCACAGGGAGAAGCAAAAGGCTCGTACGAAAGCTGTGAGTTAAATGCTGTAATCATTCTCGATAGGTTTGCTGATGCTTCTTGATAGTTGGAAGAGTCTGTCCAGATTTTGTCTTCCCAGCTGGACGATGCGCGTCGACAACTCGGTCAGATGCCTTATGGTTCCAGCAATGCGCGCGCTCCCATCACCATTCACTCCGCCGAGTATGCGCAGTTGAACGCCGAGAACCAATACCTGCGCGAAGAGAACCAGGATCTGAGACGACAAGTGTACACACTCCGTCTGACTTATGGTGGGCCACCCGAGGCTGGCAACCCCGCCGACCTTGGGGCTAGCCCGCCTTTGAGGCAGGAGAGCAGCCATGGTCATCATCCTAGAGTAGTCGCCACTGTACGTTCTCTCCTTTCGTTTTCAAAGCAACGACTGACGGCGTCTCTAGCCCTCGTCAGTATCTCACCACACGACCAGCGGCCACAACGAAGGCACCCCTACGAGCACGACTTTCCCCGGCATCGACGGATTCCGTACCAACTCTGGCGACTCCTCTCGCACACGCGTCATGTCGTCTTCTTCTGTACGTCCTCTTTCTGTACGTGTACGCGTCCATCCTCTGCGATCTTTGGGTCAGCAAGCTGACTTATCCTCTTAGGCTCCGTCGGCTTCACCGTATCTCACTTCGTCGTCATTCGGTGACAAGCGAAACCCTTCATCCAACCCCACTGCCACGGTCGGTCCTCCACCAGGAAGCGGAGTGGCTCAGCTCGACCGCGTTTATGTCCCTCCCCGCTACGAACCCTACTACTCCCACAACGCCCCTCCACCACACGCCCAGCCTCGCTCTCAAGCACTTTATAACGCTGGCGTCGACATGAACAACTACCGCTCTGGCGAGACTCCATCAGGTGGTGACAACTTTTTCACTTCAGGCGAGGTAAGTTCTCATCTCTCTAAAACCCATTAGTACCTGTATTGATGAGCTGATCGATAGGCTAGGCTGGGAATTCCTTCGCTGGCAGCATTGGGTACTCACCCGTCAACTTCCACGGGGGGTCACCGGGGGTCCCGTCATCCGCCGAGTCTTGGCGTCAACACTCCCATTGATCAACACTACTCCACGAGGTCGCCGTTTTTCACCAACATCCTCTCATAGATCTTTCTCTTTCATGCTCATTTCATGGCTAGGGCTTTCACACGACGTACTCAAGTAAAACATTATTGTATCATTAATAAAAGCAAATTGGGCGGATTCTTTCTTCTTTCTTCGCTTTCTTCATCTCTATATCTATCTCCTTCATGATTTATGGTTGTTTGTGTGTCTTTACGAAAGGATATGGGTCGGGAATCCAGCAAAGTTATCAAAAGAAGTTGATCTTTTCAAGATATGCACTCCATGATATAGTTATGTCTTCTGGCTCGGCGGACTCTGAGTACAGAAACATCCACATCTGTTGCTTTTGCCTACTACCGTTATCATACATCTGTGAGATGTCTGCTTGTTAGCTGGTTAGGCATGTCCATGTTGTGCGAACCATAAGGTGCGCCTTTTGCACGTGGGTATTCGAATAGCCAATCTCATTCTCAAGGATGATTTCTGGTTGTCATAGCCCCCGCTCAGGTATTAGCGTTCGACTAAGGTTGTCACGCAGTCATATCCAGGAGGCTTAAGGCCAGGCCCAAGAGCACAGCCCAGCAGCTCTTCTGGGCCTGCTGCAACACCGAACACCGATACGTAGGGCGGCATTGCCAGTGAGTGTGACACAAATGCACTACGCTATCTACCATACATAATAGCCTCGCAGGCCATAGGTTGCTGCCATAGTTGTACATGTGCAGGGTAGACTATGCGCTGTCACTGACGTGATTGAGCAAAAGAAGAGGAGCCGCTCAGGCCTCTTCCCAGCGCTTTTGTCATGATGTAGCAGATGTCGTTTTCGGTAGACCGTGGAACAGCCTAAATCTGAGTGTGGCATGCGGCACCATAGGGATAGTCGAGGGACCGAGTAGAACCGAGGAGGTACGAAGAAAAAAAAACACACTCATCGCGGCGGGGAGGGAGGGCCACCACGGCCGCGTTAAACCCGGGGTAACGTTATCGTTGACTGATTATTGCGCTCATATTAATGTGGCATGCCGGTCCAAGCGTCTGGTGTTCTATTAGGGCTTAGGGCAGCGCTGCATGATCTGCATGATGTAGTTCGGCGCAGGTACGCATGCAGGGAACTGGGTTGATCTCGGGAACCCGACTTGATCTGTATGTACGTATAGATGAATTGCATATTGAAGTTTGTATAGGGGTGGGGCGGGCGTGCCTTCGTACCCTTCAACCTTTCTCTTGCGCAGAAGGGACCGAGGAGGAGGCGGAAGCCACCCTCGGTCATCTGCCTACCCTTGGCCTGTGTAACTTCTTGGCCCAATGGTCTGGAATCGAGGGGGGGGGGCTGTGAGGTCTGCAGGCGGCTATGGACGCGTACGATTGGGGTATACCATGTGACACGCGCAAGCGAGTGCCGGAATCGACTTTCAATTAGCAACTCCCCCTCTGTCGTCACTCATCTGCTGTCATTGTTGTGGTTGCCTCGTCTGATATTCGTAGGAGCCATCCTTGCGCCTTGCTTATCAATTGCCAGAGCTTCATAATGACAGGCCAGTGTTGACTTGTATATGTAGCTTCGCGTCTCAGACAGACAAGTTGCTGACCCTCATTGAACAGCCGCTACTGCCTTCTACTATCACTGAACATTCGACACTCCAAAGACAGCTGCTCAATCCCCGCTTCATGATTTCGCAACTGTCTCCGCCTCATAGTCTCATTGAGATAGGTCAGAAGAATCTCCGGTTGTGGTAAAGAGTGCCATCTACCTTTGGTCTGGTCCGGTCTACAGTGGCTAGAGCTCGAGGAGGCGCGCGGCTTAATCCAAGGATGGCTTGAGAAGAAGAGGTCGGCGTGGACTCGAGGTGGGTCGTCATCCACTCCTTGCCACCAATGGGCTCCTTCTCTAGTCATCTGATGCTATCTTAGCTACCATATGTTCCTTGTTGGTGCTTCAAGCATCATCCTATTCGCGCCACCACCGCCCTCTTTTCCCATCAAATATTGATCTGATCCACCAGCACATTTTTTTCGCCATTGTTATCGATCAGCGATCCGCTCATTTTCCCGGCTCAAGCACAATCACTGTTAAAGAGCTGCTGCTCTCTACCCCAAGTCACGTCCAAGAGCTTACATCGAAGCCTGACTATTATCGCTCTTCGCTCTCTTCGCGGCATCGCTGTGTAGCATGATGCTCCGTGGGCGTTGGAAGGGTCTTGGGCGATGGTAACGTGGACCGACGACGATCGCCTAGATATTCATCAACCCCTCTCCCAGGCGACCGTCGCTTTTCTAATGACGAATAAGCAGTCACCGAACTTCTTCATCGTCTCAGTCCTCCGCGCTCCCTCCTCCACATCATCATCAAGCCTTATTCCTTCTCTCGTGTGTACTCGATCCACACATCCTCAGCCCCGATCCTCACACTCCCGTTTGCTTTCTATCCTGAGTGTACGCTACTTGGTGAGTATGCAAGCAAGGCCCTAGAATGAAAGACGATAATTTTCTTCGAGTTTGATCAGTATCAATCGTCGTCATCTCTCCACCACCGAGCTCGCTCCTCCCCATATTGACCGGCGTGTGACTGCTCTGCTTCACTTTCACACCCCACAATCCGTTTTCAACCTTGCAACATGGCGACATGGAGACTTGCGCCCCCACAGCGAAGGTACAGGACTGATAGCCCGCAGCTGTAAAGTTTGCGAAGAAGACGTATTACAAAAGGGTAGGCCGTACGCCATGACAGCTAGTGTAGCTAGTAGATTATGGTGGTACAGCGCGTATACTAGCAAGTCATTGACGATACGAGCCCGGATCTCATATAAGCAAGACTGTCGGGTTCGGCTGAGCGTGATGGGCATCATGAACTCCACATCCTCCTCCGCTGAGCAGCTTTTCCTCCTTGTCATTCTACATCTTCTTTCCACTCTATTTTCCATAAAGTCGTACTCGGGATTCACCATCTGGCTGTACGATTACGACCTTTGTACATGCTGATGATGATGCTTTCGCGCCGATCTCTAGGGAAACGATTTCCGCGTAATCAAGTGATGGAATGTGTACATGATGTATGTCGAAAACAACGTGATGATTACTCGCAAGCAGCAGCGGAAAAAACACAAACATATGAGAACGGCTACATACAAAAGAAGAATTATTACCGAAAAGTGTAAAGATATACTATGACAAATCAAGAAGTATCTAGATTATGAAGGGCGCTTACACCAGCCCGTTGATATTTCCCCGCTCGCGCCTCATTGGGGTCCAACTTGACCTCTCCGAATCGAAATCTTGAGCGATGCCGAGCCAGCACCCCACTCTCCCCTACTCATGACTCACTTCGCTCCCCTAAAACCCTGCTCGCCCTCCCTCAACCCCTGCACCGCCGGCGTAGGCGTAGGAAAGTCGTATCGCGCAGAAGAGACCCCGCTGGAAAGTTCCGTCCCGCTCACAAAGTCGGGCAGAGGCGTGCCAATGCTGAGGGGAGGGATACAGAGGCGAGAAGGTTTGCGGCTCTTGGCAAGACCGCGTCGGCGAAGGGCGGTCTCATAGACACAGTCTCCCTCGTTTCGGCGGGCGCATACAGAGCAGATTGGGCGTACGCCATTGCACCTAGTTGAAATTAGCGTCGTACTGTTTGCAGATAGAAGGAGGACTCACTTGAGTTTCTTTGAACGACAAAAGTTGCACGCAATAGACGTCTTTCTCCGAGTCCTCTTCCTCTTGTTCCCATCCTTCCCACACCCCTCCTCATCCCCACTCTCACTATCCTCGTCTTCACTCCCCCCATGCTCCTCTTCCGCCTTCCTTTTCGCCAGAGCATCAAAGCTCGGCTGTAGCGACACCTCATCCTTCCTAGGCCTGCCGCGCTTCTTGACGACCTGCGCTTCGGTAAACATGTTGCTCTCACGCGCGGCCTGAACCAGCTTGCGCGCGGAAGACGAAGATTTGGCGGGGCCCGTATTGGAGGGGATGATCCTGATGACGGGCGTTACGTTCGCCTCTTGCAAGTCGCTAGCGCTTGGAGGGTGGATCTTCTTTTCATGCACTCGGATGATGAGCAAGGGAGGGTCGGGACTCCCTGGAGTTGAGGTTGAGGCGAGGGCGTCCGGACGGGCGGTGGGGAGTATAGCCTTGGGGGTGTGAAGGGGTTTCTTTTGAGATCGGGGCGCGGAGAATTTGGGCGTGGAAAAGGGGAAAGAGTCGGAACGAGATGATGATGATGATGATTGGTCGACGGTCTGCGTCTGCGACGCACTCGTAGCAGTCATAGGCCACTCGCCTATGCTAGAGCCGGCCAAGGAGAGACCGGTGCTTTCGGCATGACCGCCGGGGAAACCGAATGCTTCGTGATACTGGGCATGATCATCAGTACACGTCATTACTGAAGGAAAGTGGGCTTACTTGACTGTCGTGCAGTGGTTGGGCGAGATAGTCTGCGAGATGAGTCTCCGAGTCAAGAGAGGCAATGGGCTGGAATGACCATGGTGGCGCATTCACATAGTCGAGCAAGCGAGAGGCAACATCAGGCAGAGGCTGAGGCATTGATGTTTCAGATCGACTACTGGCAAGCGGAAGTACCCCACCGCTGTAGCTGCAACACAGTCAGCCCCAAAGCCCAGCTTGGAAAGGAGAGGACCCACCTTCGCTGTTGACTTTGCTCTGAGATGGTATTGGTCCTGGCCATCGTCGGCACGGACCCGCTATCCATCATCCCGCAGCCATCTTCGAGCAACGATTTCCTGAATTGTGCCATTTCGCGAGACATGTCTCTGATATCGCTCCTAGCGGCCTCCATCGTCGAAGACTTCATCTTCAAGTCGACGAGCTGCTCGTATCTGTTGCTATCTGAAAGACCTGGGACAGAGTCCGTCAATATCGCCCGCATGATAGCAAGACCAGTGCAGAACGTACCTGGCGGCGAAAACTGCCCCGATGTCGCGGGGGCCGTCATTTGTAATGGGAGCGATATCGGAGCATCCAACAGCTTGGAAGCAAGCAGTTGTTGATACTTGTTACCAAACTCGACGGTGGACGTGGGGCTAACATACTTCAGCACCCAGCCTGGCGACGGACGACGGTAGCACTTACGGCTCCTTGCTCGCTTCAGACTGCATGGTGCTTGCTCCAAGCCAGGCAGACTGCAGCGGCGACGACGTGCTTGCTAGCTGAGAAGTGGATGACGTTGCGTTTGGTGGACGATGTTCGTATTGGACAGTGGAGGATTCGCCACACGGTCTGGTAGTGATGTGAGCTAACTGAGCAAGTGGAGCAAAGGTAGACTTACAAGTCACCAAAACTAGGTCCACCGAGGGGCATTGATAGATGAAACTGAGCAACGGATTCATTGACGTCCCCGCTTGCAAGAAAGGTACCAGCATAACCGCGCGGGTTGTTATCATAAGCCTTTTCTGCCAAACGCAAATGCTGTGGCGCAATTTCGCTCGGACCCTGTTGAGTCATCAACGACCTCGAAGCCGTCGCCCAATCCTGCCCATTCGCCCACGAGGAAGCCCAGTTGCCCTGTGATGCAGGCCCGTCTGACGAAGATTGGCTTTGGCTGGTGCTGGTATGGGAAGCAGGAGACGACTGAAACAGCTCTGGCGCCAAATGGTGGAGAGCAGAAGCAGAAGCCTGGTGTTGCTGGTTCATCTGATAAGGCAGCGAGTAAGCTGGTATGAAGCCAGTGGGGCCGAAGGGTGTATCGTTGTGGAAGTGTTGGTGGCCGGACATGTTGAGTCTTCTGAACGCCAGGAGCGTCTAATCGTGTCGCAGAAAAGGGAGGAGTGTCGCGATGAACGCGTCTTGGCGGTGTTGATGGTCCGAGGGGTGGTGATGTGGCGGGGCTGGGTAGGCAGCAGGCAGTATTCAATGTCGGCGAGCGGATGGGCCAGTCTGTATTGAGATGAAAAGATGAAGATGAATGGTAAACAGCAATCTATACGCTGCTCGAGATGGACCACCGGAAGCTTTTTTACCTCCCCGTTTTCGGCGGAGTGCCTCAATCCCGGTCCTTTGATAGGGCGCCATCGTTACGTAAATCCGCCAAGGTTGGGTTGCCGCGGTAACCAAACATCTCATCTTGCTTTCCAGCAACAAGTATATACGTTGTTGAGATCATGCTGTCGTCACCAAGAAAGTTCCATTGATACGACTGTCACATGTAGTAAGGATAGTCACGAAAGGAGGTCCGAGGTAAGCCATGTGGCCATCGTTGAGCAACGAAGAGAAGAAGTGGACGACGGAGAGTGACTACCTCCCGCAGGGTTACAAGATCTCGCAGGCTGATAAGATCTTGCTTTCGGTCAACCCCGAGATAGTCTGCCCCCAAGTTTTCCCGATAGTGAATACCTCTCTGTATTCTCTGTATCGAACTCGAAGAAGCCCTTGGGCAAGCCAGAAATCTTCCCACAGAAGGCGGGAGTGCGAGGTACTGATGATCCACCCCTATTGTCTCATATAAAACACCAATCACACACTTCCCACACTTTCCTTTCAAACAGCTCCGGCTGGTAACCCGAAGCAAGCTGATTCCAAAGACACCTTTGACACACCAACCTTTCTCCGAAGTGACCAATAAAGGGGAACTTGGAAGAATCGTCTCATCGTCGGAAGGTCAACGGAGCTGTATGAACGTGTGCCAACAGCCACACACCCCAACTGCATCTATAAAGACCTCCTACTCAATTCTCTTCCACCTCATATCCTCCAATCCACAACAACAACATGTCATCCCGGTACGTATCCCCTCCCCTCCTCCTCCCAGTAAGCTCAGACCAAAGCTAACACTCCATACTCACCAAAGCAGAAGCACCTCCTCCCGGCACACCCACGACCCCTCCAAAGCCCACGTCCTCCTCACCACCTACGCCCCCCTCCGCGTCTACCCCGTCCTCGAAACCTCCAACGACGACCTTACGAGCCGTATCCACAGCGCCTGGACCGCCTGCAACCCCGTCCTCAAAGACGCCGCTTCCATCCTGACCCCCTCCACCGGGGGCCATGTCAGCCCACACTCTGCCAAGACGAGTGTCGATGCTGCTTCGACGTTTGTTGCTTCTTACGGCAAGTGTTACAATAATCTTTTGAGGGCAAGGGATTACAAGACGAGTCATGAGTTTGATGGCAGTACAGCTGAAGCGTATATCGACGCGGATGAAGTTTGTCGGGATGCACATGCGAGTCTCCAACGTGGAGCGGCAGAACAAGCATACAACAAAATGCCAAGCCGGACACAAGATCTCTTCACATACCAACAAGTCCCCTTCCAAGACTTTCTCCAACACGAGCTCAAAGACAGCCATCTTGAAGCCTCCACCAAAGACTTTTCCGACGTCCTCACCGACGAGCAATACTACAACAAGCTCTCCCAGCACTTCCACAGTTACAAGGCTTTCCGTAGGATTGCTGCTTTGGGGGACGAGTATCCTTGGGCACTGTTTACGACGGGCATAAAACAGCCGACTGATTTGGTGAAGAGTAATATCAGTGGACGGTGGGTACCTGTTGATCCGCAGTTTAAGGTCTTGGGTGAAGCGGGTAACCTCGACTCCTCCGCCGAGAGCCAATTCCGCAACGCCCTCGACGAATTGACGGACGAAATCAACCGTAAACCCCGTACCGAAAACGGCAGTTCCAACGCCCTCTCTTCCAAAAGCAGCTTTGCGAATTATCACGACTTTAGCCATGTATCCGAACATTCGGTCTATCTGCACAGTTTAAAGTTTGCAAAAGAGATTTCGGATGAAATTCAGGTGGATGGAAAGCCGGTGCATTGTGAGTGGGTGACGCCCGAGACGCTTTTTCCCAATCGGAGTGATGCGCCGAGGAGTTATAGGTTGGGTAATTATCGGGGGTATGAGGAGGCTATGAACGACAAGCTGGCGGCGCAGGCGAACGAAAGATAGTCAAATGTTCGTTCAACGTAGTCAGGTGTGTATACTATATGTGTCATGTACAAACGATATCACACGAGATCAAGAAGATTCCAAATGCATATGCGAACAAGGAAACCAAATCATACAGAAAGACCAAAACAACTCCTTACGCGCTCACCCCAAAGCTGACACCCTGCGCGAGCGCCACTTTGCTAGAATAGTTGACCGTCGCAGCCGACCACCTGACGTACTGCTTCCACGCATCAACTTCAGATTCCCTGCCCCATCCCTGTTCTCAAGTCAGCCCATATCCCCTTTACACAAGAGAGAAAAAAGGAGGGGGAGAGGAAACAGAAGAAGAGAAGCAGAACTCACGGTAGACTTGTTCCCTTCAAAGCCCACCCCAATCTCCGCCCCACTAGTCCCCCACTGTCTCATATCAAAGCACCAACCACCTCCTTTCCACACTTTCCTTTCCAGCATCCCCGGCCCACTGGTAACCTGAAGCAAGCTGATTCCAAAGACACCTTTGACACACCAACCTTTCTCCGAAGTGACAAATCAATGGGAACTTGGAAGAATCGTCTCATCCTCGGAAGGTCCACGGAGCTGTATGATCGTGCGCCAACAGCCACACACCCGAACTGCAACTATAAAGACCTCCTACTCAACTCTCTTCCACCTCATATCCTCCAATTCACAACATGTCATCCCAGTACGTGTCCCCTCCCCTCCTCCTCCCAGTAAGCCCAGAAAAAAACTAACACTCCATACTCCCCAAAGCAGAAGCACCTCCTTCCAGCAACCCCAAGGCCGCTCCAGAGCCCACGTCCTCCTCTCCACCTACGCTCCCCTCCGCATTCACCCCGTCCTAAAAACCTCCGACGACGAGGAAGACGAAAGCCACGCGCGCCGTATCCACAGCGTCTGGACCGCCTACGACCCCGTCCTCAAAGACACCTCTTCCATCCTACCCCCCTCCGCCCGAAGTCATGTCAGCCCACAATCTGCCAAGACGAGTATCGATGCTGCCTCGACGTTTGTTGATTCTTACAGCAAGTGTTTTGATACTCTTCTGGGGGCAAGGGATTACAAGACGAGTCATGAGTTTGATGGTAGTACACATGAAGCGTATATCGAAGCGGATGAAGCTTGTCGGGAGGCACATGCGAGTATCCAATTTAGAGCCGCAGAACAAGCATACGACGAAATGCCAAGCGAGACTCGAAATCTCTTCACATACCAACAAGTCCCCTTCCAAGACTTTCTCAAACACGACCTCAAAAACAGCCATCTTGAAGTCTCCACCAAAGACTTTTCCGACGTCCTCACCGACGAGCAATACCACAACAAGCTCGCCCAGCACTTCCACAGTTACAACGCTGACAGGAGGCTTGCTGATGTGGGGGACGAGCATCCTTGGGCGCTGTTTACGACTTGGATAAAGGAGCCGACTGATTTGGTGCAGAGTAATATCACTGGACGGTGGGTACCTGTTGATCCGCAGTTTAAGGTCTTGGGTGTAGTGGGTAACCTCGACTGCTCCGCCGAGAGCCAATTCCGCAACACCCTCGACGAGTTGACAGACAAAATTAACCATAGACCCCGTACCGAAAACGGCAGTTCCCACGCCCTCTCTTCCGGTCTCTCTTCCGAAAGCAGCTTTGCGAATTATCACGACTTCAACCATGTATCCGAACATTCGGTCTATCTCCACAGTTTGAAGATTGCAAAAGAGATTTCGGATGAAATTGAGGTGGATGGAAAGCCGGTGCATTGTGAGTGGGTGACGCCCGAGACGCTTTTTCCGAATCGGAGTGATGCGCCGAGGAGTTATAAATTGGGTAATTATCGGGGGTATGAGGAGGCTATGAACGGCAAGCTGGCGCAGGCAAACGAGAGATAGTCAAATGTTCGTTCAACGTAGTCAGGTGTGTATACTATATGTGTCATGTACAAACGATATCACACGAGATCAAGAAGATTCCAAATGCATATGCGAACAAGGAAACCAAATCATACAGAAATACCAAAACAACTCCTTACGCGCTCACCCCAAAGCTGACACCATGCGCGAGCGCCACCTTGCTAGAATAGTTGACCGTCGCAGCCGACCACCTGACGGACTGCTTCCAACTATCACCTCCAGACTCCCTGCCCCATCCCTGTTTTCAAGTCAGCCCACATCCCCGTTACACAAGACAGAAAAAAGGAGGGGGAGAGGAAGCAGAAGAAGAGAAGCAGAACTCACGGTAGACTTGTTCCCCTCAAAGCTCACCCCAATCTCCGCCCCACTAGTCCCCCACTGTCTCATATCAAAGCACCAACCACCTCCTTTCCACACTTTCCTTTCCAACATGTCCGGCCAACTGGTAACCCGAAGCAAGCTGATTCCAAAGACACCTTTGACACACCAACCTTTCTCCGAAGTGACAAATCAATGGGAACTTGGAAGAATCGTCTCATCGTCGGAAGGTCCACGGAGCTGTATGATCGTGTGCCAACAGCCACACACCCCAACTGCAACTATAAAGACCTCCTACTCAACTCTCTTCCACCTCATATCCTCCAATTCACAACATGTCATCCCAGTACGTATCCCCTCCCCTCCTCCTCCCAGTAAGCCCAGAACAAAACTAACACTCCATACTCCCCAAAGCAGAAGCACCTCCTCCCGACAAACCCGCGACCCCTCCAAATCCCACGTCCTCCTCTCCACCTACGCCCCCCTCCGCGTCTACCCCGTCCTCGAGACCTCCAACGACGACCACACGAGCCGTATACACAGCGCCTGGACCGCCTGCAACCCCGTCCTCAGAGACGCCGCTTGCATCCTAACCCCCTCCACCGGGGGTCATGTCAGCCCACACTCTGTCGAGACGAGTGTCGATGCTGCTTCGAGGTTTGTTGCTTCTTACAGCCAGTGTTTCAATACTCTTTCGAGGGCAAAGGTTTACAAGACGAGTCATGAGTTTGATGGTAGTACACCTGGAGGGTATGTCGAAGCGGATGAATTTTGTCGGGAGGAACATGCGAGTCTCCAACGCAAAGCGGCAGAACAAGCATACGACGAATTGCCAAGCCGGGAACAAAATCTCTTCACATACCAACAAGTCCCCTTCCAAGACTTTCTCAAACACGACCTCAAAAACAGTCATCTTGAAGTCTCCACCAAAGACTTTTCCGACGTCCTCACCGACGAGCAATACCACAACAAGCTCGCCCAGCACTTCCACAGTCACAAGGCTTTCAGTAGGATTGCTGCTTTGGGGGACGAGCATCCTTCGGCGCTGTTTACGACGGGGATAAAGGAGCCGACTGATTTGGTGCAGAGTGATGGACGGTGGGTACCTGTTGATCCGCAGTTTGAGGTTTTGGGTGAAGCGGGTAACCTCGACTCCTTCGCCACGGGACGATTCGCCCACGCCCTCGGCAAGTTGACAGACGAAATCAATCGTAAACCCTGTACCGAAAACGACAGTTCCAACGCCCTCTCTTCCGGTCTCTCTTCCGAAAGCAGCTTTGCGAATTATCACGACTTCAACCATGTATCCGAACATTCGGTCTATCTGGACAGTTTGAAGTTTGCAAAAAAGTTTTCGGATGCAATTGAGGTGGATGGATTGCAGGTGCATTGTGAGTGGGTGACGCCCGAGACGCTTTATCCGAATCGGAGTGATGCGCCGAGGAGTTATAGGTTGGGTAATCATCCGGGGTATGAGGAGGCTATGAACGACAAGCTGGCGCAGGCAAACGAGAGATAGTCAAATGGTCGTTGAAAGTAGTCAGGTGTGTATACTATATGTGTCATGTACAAACGATATCACACGAGATCAAGAAGATTCCAAATGCATATGCGAACAGGGAAACCAAATCATACAGAAGTACCAAAACAACTCCTTACGCGCTCACCCCAAAGCTGACACCCTGCGCGAGCGCCACCTTGCTAGAATAGTTGACCGTCGCAGCCGACCACCTGACGTACTGCTTCCACGCATCACCTCCAGATTCCCTGCCCCATCCCTGTTCTCAAGTCAGCCCATATCTCCTTTACACAAGACAGACAAAAAGAGGGGGAGAGGAAGCAGAAGTAGAGAAGCAGAACTCACGGTAGACTTGTTCCCTCCAAAGCCCGCCCCAATCTCCGCCCCACTAGTCCCCACATTCACATTCACAATCCCACAATCACTCCCCTCCGGCCCCAACCACCGTCCCATACTCTTCAAATCCGTCGTAAACAGCGCCGACGACAGTCCCTGCGGTACAGAATTGTTGAGCTCGATAGCTTCGGAGAGGGACGAGAATTCAGTGACGTAGAGGATGGGCGCAAAGACTTCTTCGGCCCAGCAGGGGTCGTTCTTGGAGGGTTTGATGACGGTGGGGTAGACGTAGTGTCCGCCAGAGAGCTCGTCGTTGTTGATAGAAGAGGAAGGGATCCGGCCGGAACGTTTCGTCAAGATCTCACCGCCCCTCGAAGTAACAGCCTCAATCGTATCTTCATACCTCTTCACAGCGGCTTCATTATGCAGCGGGCCGATCAACACCCCCTCGTCGAGCGGGTGGCCGACCTGCAAGTGTGAAGCGGGGGCCGCAGCGTCATAGACGGGGAGGAACTTGGCGAGGAACTCGGCGGAGATGTCTTTGTGGAGGAGGAGGCGGCGGGTGGAGGTGCATCGTTGGCCGGCGGTACCGACGGCGGCGAAGAGGACGGATTGGAGGGCGAGGGCGAGGTCGGCGTCTTTGTCGACAATCACAGCTAGGTAGGTGTCAGTGAGGGAAGGGACAAAGGGAGAGGGGAGGGGAGAGGCGTACCGTTGTTGCCACCAAGCTCGAGGATGGACTTTCCAAACCTGTTGCTGACGACCTTACCAACTTCCTTGCCGACCTTTTCACTTCCAGTAAAGCTCACTACGTCTCATTAAGTCTGCCCAATGTCCACGGGGGAAGTTCTTACCAAGAGGAATGTCCTCGCTGCCGACGATAGTCTTGCCGACATCAACACCACCGCAGACGAGAGCGGCGACAGATCCGGGTAGGTCGTATTTGGCAAAGACGGGCGCGAGGAGCTTGGTGACGGCGATGGAGATGAGGGGGGTAGAGGGGGCGGGCTTCCAGATGGTAGAGTTTCCTGTGGCGAGCGCGATAGACAGGTTCCATCCCTAGAGAAGATGACTGGTTAGTACAGACTTGAAGACGCTTTCAGTAAACTCACGTAGACAGCCACCTATAGTATGTCAGCATTGGTATTAGGCGATTTCCAGACACTCACGGGAAAGTTGAAAGCAGACAAGATACCAACGACACCAAGGGGGTTGGGGACTATCGCACATCAGCAAAGTTCACTACATCCCAAACCCGACTCACTCTCATAGATGACATGCTCTGGCCTCTCACTAGGCAACACATTCCCCTTCAAACTCCTCGACAAACCAGTGGCCAAATCGCAGATGTCAATAAACTCCTGCACCTCTCCCTTACCCTCACTCCTAATCTTGCCCATTTCCAAAGACACCAAGTCGCCGAGCTCATTGACCTTGGAGTCGAGGGCCGCGCGGATATCGCGGATGATATCACCGCGCTTGGGTGCGGGGAGGGAGCGGATCTTGAGGAAGGCGGCTTTGGAGGCCTTAATAGCGGCTTGGGTCTCTTCGACGCTTGCCTGTGGGATGTTAGTTGAGTCGAGTATGGATGAGGAGCACTTACACCTTGGATCCTGGCGAGCACTTCACCAGTGGCGGGGCACCTAGACACGAGCTCTTCGCCAGAGCCCTTCCACTCGCCGTCAAAGACACCGGGGAGTACGGTAGACGCGTCAGTGGGGAGGTCGAGGGCAGCAAGCACCTTCTGGGTGCGCGTGGAGAGAGCGCGGATAGAGGCGGAGGCAGCTCCGGCAGAGGGTGAGATGGAGCGCATGATGAGTTTGCGTTGTTGGTGGGTGGGAAAGTAGGCGAAAGTACGGCGGGTGGTGGTGGTAAAGTGTGCGAGCATGGTGGCTATATATGTTGTGGAGATGCAAACGAGAAAGAGAGACGAGCAGCGACGAGCCACCCGACCGAGAGCCACCCTGCAACAAAGGAAGAGCGATGCGATTAACAGCGCGCGTATACACATCTCGGCCTTCCGTCCAGGGCGGCGAGCAGCGCCACCAAGCATGCTCGCTTCGCGCGTCTGCTGTATCTCGACTTCGATATCAAAAAGCTACATGCATACACAAGTCACAGTACACTCGCCATCGGCGCATATCCCCGCTTAAAAACCACTGACATCACTCATCCCTCTTTTACCGCCCGCAAACAAAGCGTCTCCATCCCCATTGCCTTCCGACTCGCCGCCAACAGCCTCCTCAGCCCATCCAGCTCTTTATTCAAATCATCCGGGCTTTGCTGCCGCCCGTATACCGAGCCGATGGTATCGTATATCTTTGTAAGCGTTTCGTTGGCTTGTGGTGTGATATAGAGAGATACGGCAGAATGGAAATATTCAATCTCGACCGTCGCCTTTAGCCAGCGTCAGCTTTGTATAGACAAGAAGCGAGATGAACGTACAGTAAGCATACCGCCAAGACCATACTGCCGTATACGTTGGAAACAGCCCAAGACGACCTGCGTCACATCCTCCACCAACGCTTGCAACACTTGCGCCAGCCTGGCAGGTGCGATATTGCTGACTTGCGCGTGGGTGTCGACTAGCAGCAGAATGATCTTGTGCATATAAGGGCGGATCTCTGCACGCATATCAGCTTTGTCCTTGACGTTATGATCTCGAACGCACCAGTAGGCTTGCCCACATTGACCCAATCAGTCCCTTCCAGTACGGCTTCCCTCACGATCCTGTTCTGCACCTCGGCCCTCTCGCCGATATACTTTTTCAGCACCTGCTCGTCCATCCCACCCACCACCTGCAAGAGCAGACTTTGCTCTTTGGCCATATCGACGTCCAAGAGTTTGGAAATCTTCGAGGAAATGGCAGGGATGGACGTTTGTTTGAGGTGGTGGAATTTGGAGAGCGAGATCAACAGACGCGTTTCCTATATCTCATCAGCTCTTGCCCTTTCCAGTCTTGCGCAGACTCACCAAACTGATATCGAGCTCCTCAACCCTCGACCCTCTCCCCACCCTTCTCCCCTCAACCTCATTCTTCCACTCATCCCCCGCCGCCTTCAAAATCCCATCAAAGCAATAACACTCCGTCTCCACCACCACCTCCCTTATCCGCCTCTTAAACCCTCCCCCCAACCCCTCCTTCTCATCCCGCCCACCCCCATTCCTCGCATTCGCCGCCACCCTCTTTGCCGCGGTCGTCATCCTCAGTTGATAACTCTCCACCACCGCCAGATACCTGATCGATCCCTTGTTGGAAGAGACAGAAGGAGAGGACCAGTCTTCGAGCCCGTGCAGGAGCTTGGCGTCTTTAGCCCAAGAGGAGGCGAGGACTTCTTCCATCTTCCATTTCATACTGTCCACCAGGCCTTTCATCAAACTTTCTTCATTATTCCCCACGTCATACGCCCCGAGCTCGCCGGCGCAGTCGGCGATTTCGTCCACCAGCTTCTCGGTAAAGTACCCCACTAGCACAGACGTACTTCCCTGCGGTACCCACCCCGTCGACGGGGACGCCGGCGGCAGCCCATCTCCCGCTCTAGCTCTAGCGGCGGAAGCATTCGCAAACCCACTCTCCGCCACCCCCCCATCCGACAACCTGAAAAACCCCGACACCAGCCCCACATACAACTTCATAATCTCCAACGCCATCGTCCTACACACCGACGCCGGTCTGTTCGACGGGGGGATGGTGCTGCCGCCGGAGGATTCGCGTTTGGAGTAGCGGCCTTGGATGCAGGATTTGCCGATACGCCAGAAGGCGGAGAAGGATTTGGAGACGTGGGAGGAGAGGTCTTTGCTGAGGTGGTGGATGGCGAGCCAGGCGGTGTCTGTGGGGGTTGCTGTGGATATTGTCAGCTGTTTTCGAGTTGGTGGAAGATGAGACGCACGTGATAAGGGATCGGGTTGGTATTCGGGCGTAGCGAGCTGTCGCCTCAAGAGCTCCAGGTATGCACCAGGAGTAATATTCTGGTTCGCACAAGCGCGTTCCGTTGCTATACTCTCATCAGCATGATACGCGTAGAATAGAATGCACCCTCACCTCGAGCTTTCTCCTGGTGTTTGTTAAAGATGGCCTTCATGGAACGAAGGATATGCGCATGTTGGTACTCGAGATACGTCCACGCCGCTTCATCGCTCTGATCCAGCTCGATCAAGATCCTTCACACTGTGAGCCTCTGCTCTTTTTCAGGGGCGCATGAAAAAGACCCACTCGATTGTCCGTTCCTGTTCTTCCACCCCCCTCGTCACATCCTTGAGTTGAGCATCCAGCTTATTCCTCATCTCCCCCATAATCCCCTCCACACTCCCCCAAACCTTCTCAAACACCCTCTTCTGCTGCTCCCTGCTGGCATTCACCCCCGGTATAACCCCACCCCCTCCCCCGCTCCTCGATTCATGCAAATACAGACCTTTCTTGTAATCGCGCAAGGCCTGGTCGTATTGTTTGGCTTGGATGGAGGTTAAGAGTTGGCCGGGGAGGGTGAAGAGGAATTTGGATTTTTCGAATACGGCGAGGGTGGAGCGGAGTTTGGAGGCTTTGACGGCGTTTTCGAGGACGGGGAGGAAGACTTGATCGGCGCGGTGGGCGGCGACTGGGGTATAGAGTTGTTAGCATGTGGGAAGAGGAAGGGGAGGATGGGGGAGAGAGGGACGGACCTTTGAATATCTCGCGTAGTTCTCTTGTGCCGTGGTCCGTATCGTCCGCTAAGAATCCTTCCTTCATATCCCTATACACCACTATCCCACCATCAATTCTCTTCTCCTCGCAACCAATGAGTTGATAACGCACCTTCACTACTAGCCTTGACAGCCACAAAGCGATCAAAGTTGTCCTCCACCAATATCCTCACAGCTTCCGACCGACTCTCTATCGCCCGCTCCAGATTCGATATCCCTCTTCTCAAGTCTTGATACGAAGCGTCCGGGTGGTGGGCCGAGAGAAAGACTTTGGGGTCGAATGATTTGGAAGAGAGGGAGGTTGCGGCACGGGTCTTGAGGTCTAGGTCCATCGTCCTGATGCCTCCTCATCAGTTTCCATTTCCCTCGCTAGCCTGAGGAGGGGAGATAGTACTCACCCACTGAGTTTGCCTCTGAGACCAAGAGGATCATTGACCTCCCCAGCATTTCGGCCATCATCCCCCAGCCCCCCAGCGCCGGCGAGAGGTCCTTCCTGTTCGTGGTCGATAGACTCCCATTGGTCGGGATATACAGACGCTATGCCATATAGCTTGAGCACTGCGTCAATCACAGTGGTCAGCATGACCATCTTCAGGGAAGGATGAGAGGGGGCATACGGGCGGCTTCGTCGACGTCACGTCGGGACATGGTGCAGTGGTCGAGTTGTGGTGGTTTGCTGTTGCTCCAGCCCGTATGCGTCGTAGTTGCACGTTGCTTTGACTTGTGGAATGGGGGATAGTGGTGAGTGGCTGTACGCAATGTTACCTGGGGTTGACACCTGGAATGTAGAGAGAGCAGTTGGTGGTGCAAGTGTGCGCTTCATTCACAACAGTGACGGGATCAAATGAAAGTCGGTGGTCCGCGCCCGAGTTGGATGACAGCATCACTCTTTCTAGCTCTGGGGTCCGAGTGAATAACAATTGCACACACAAGGGAACGAAGAAGAAAAAACGCAGTCATCATAGATAGAAGTGACCAAACACAGAGAGGTAGCATTACCATATCGAATCTAGGCTACAATCTCCCACCCCAACCTCTTGCCCGCCCAGAACGGCATAACCTCCACCCCATCACCCTTGAACGTCCCCCTAACAAACCCTTCCTCCTCTCCCGTCTTCCTCAACTTGATCTCTTGCCCCGCCTTCGCCGATACCTTGTAGAACGCCCTACCGTGGCCCGAGACGAATCCTTCGAGCTTGTCCAGCGCGCCAAACGATTCAAGGAGGGTAGCGACGAGGGGAATCAGAATGGGGGATGTGTATACACCAGCGGCGCAAGCGGAGACGGCGCCGTCTTCCGTCAAACCAGGCGCTTTCGAAGAAAGCGGGTGGGGCGCACTATCACTCCCCAAAAAGAACTTTTTGTTCCCACTCTTCACAGCCTCCTGCAGCGCTTTCCTATCTTTCGGTTCTTTAGCCAAAGGCTTGCAGAAATGGTGCGGCTGGGGCGCGACCTCGTCGATGGAGAGGTAGAGGTGGTGCGCGGTGATAGAGCAGGCGACGTTGTCGGGGAGGGAGGCAACGGTGGAGATGGCGGCGGAGGTGGTGGCGTGTTCGAGGACGATGCGGAGGGAGGGGAAGGCTTTGGCGAGGGTGGTGAGGTGTTCGAGGAAGTGAACTTCGGCGTTGAGGATGGAGATGTTCTAAAAGTCTTGTCAGTATTTGATGGCGCATATGTCACTCAGGGGTTAATCACCTTCTCAGCATCGCTGGGCACTTCGCCATGCAGGTTCAAAACCATACCCTCCTCTTCCATAGCCTTGAAGACAGGGTAATAGACACCATAGTCTTCGATACCGGAGTTGGAGTTGGTCGTCACACCTCGAGGATACGACTTTACACCTACCCATTCCGTCAGCTTCATACACAGACACTCCCTTGGACCCACTCTCGTCTTCTCCTGTTCACAGCACGCCCCTCCACCTTACTCCCCAAGGGAGAAACAGTAACGTACCCTTGATACCAGCCTTAGCAGCCTTCCTGATCTCCTCTGGCGTCACCTCCGGATGCAGATACAGCGTCATCAACCACTCCACCGAGGGTTCGATCCTCTCAAGCTCCTTCTTGTACGACAGTACCGCTTCAGTCGAGGTAAGTGGGGGCACCAAGTTGGGCTATCGACAGTTCATAAGCTCGAGCTCGGCTTTCGACAAGAGGTATGAGGTAGGAGGTAAGAAAAGGGATAAGGAGAGGGTGGGCGTACCATGACATAGGCAGTTTTGACACCGCCTTTAGCGACTTGGGGAGTGACGAGCTCGCACATCTTGCCTTGTCGGACGTGGACGTGGAAACTATTGCCAGCCATCTCTTATCAGCTCCACTTCATACCAATCTTTTTCTTGGAGTCGAAAACGCACTCGGCGGGGGCGGGTAAAATGATTTCTTCAGACATTCTTGCTATCTTTTGGTATTGGAGGGAAGAGATGAAAGATGGAACTTGGAAATGAAATAGGAGATGAGCGCGGGTGGAGGTGATGGGCGGAGGGCGCCGCTACCAACCATATCGCGCGGATAGGTTGAACGATGAGATCTTCATGCCTGTTACGCTTTGTCGTCACTTGGAGGGCAGAAGGTGAAGGCTGAAGTCTAGAAGCGATAAGTACATGACACTTTTGAGACAATGGAAGAATGACCTCCCAGCTTCTCTGACCGAATGAGATTTCAGGTCATTCGGACGCGATTCTGGAGCCGATATGTAATCAGCCCGGCAAGCTCATAGAAGATACTCGTGAACGCGAGCTGTGAGCTGCCCGTATGTAGCAGCCTGCGTCCCCCTGCAAGCTTCAAATAACATAGGGCAGACACCAATACATCAGCAGCCAGCACCGATAAGCAACGCACCTCGAAATCCGGCGGAGTTCAGAAATGCCCGACCCGACGGCTATCTACAGCTGTGGTCGGGCACTACTGCCAGGCCGCCGGGCACCTCAAGTCTCGAGCACGCCCTGTCACTCGTCACTGCCCGCCTTTTGCTGTCACCGAGCTCTCCACAGCCCATCCTGTCGCCCAACATATGTACAACAGCCAAAGTCAACACAGAAGACCGGGGATCCCGGAGAACGCCGCCGTACGCAGCGTCATGTCATGTGTGACGCGTCTTCATCCATCTCCTTGTCGCTTGTCCTCTTCTTTCTTCCCATTCTTTGGAGCCTATACATTCCATGACAAGGCGTTTAGTAATCCACTTGTAAACCCTCCACAATCAATCGACCGGCCAGCTCACGCCAGCTCCTGACTCTCCTGAAACCCGCCGCTACGCCACCTGTCCGATTGTCATGTGCCTTAATCAACCTCTTGTCCGACCGAAAACTCTCCCCTTTTGATCACGACAGCAACTCACCTCTCCTTCACCACCGCAAACAATCCTACGGGATCGGTCTACAACGGTCCTTGTGCCTGTCTGCTCGGCTGGGCCCGAATGGAACACGATTACTCCGCGAAAAGCGCGTTAGGCGTGGCGATATACACTCGGCGTCTGATGAGGACGTGTAAGGACGCCAGGTGGTGGCGCTCGGGTCGCCCTTTGGCCGAGGGATCCAGTGGATGCTAACAGGTGGTTTCTTCTTCAGGAGATACATATTTCGCCTTCTCTTTCTTCTGTGTCTTGATCAAACCCTTGTGTTTTCTGACTGGGCTAAATCGCTGTATATCGCCCCTTGGACGCTCGCTTGCTGGAATCCATCAAGACCCATCAAAATCACACGACAGAAAGCCCTTGTCGTTCACCCGCTGATCAAGCACTCAATCATCTCATCCCTGGCCCGTCGTCTGGCAAAGACCCACCATCTCGGCGCTTAGAATCACCTCTTTGCCACTTATCATCTTGTTGCTGGCGATCATTCAAACTCCCAGGAGCCAACAAGACGCGTTTGTTCACCATGAACGTTTTCGTAAGCCCATAATAGACCTGACTGGTTCACGCAGCTGACCAACGCGCACAGATCGACGACTTTTCTCCTCAAATCGAGTACTACGCCTCAGCCACCTCCACCTCAGGATGGACGACCAACCACACCTCCGGTTAGTCAATATACCCAACTCCATCCTCTTCAAGATTCTAACGGTATCTGCCTTTAGACGCGCTTCTCTCTTCCTACAGTAAAAAGACCTTTCACGGCACATGGGGCGATGGGGATAGGATGGTGTACAGGTTCAATGGCAGTGCTGTGGCGATTTACGGGGCGAAGAGGGAGAATCATGGGGTTTATGGGGGTACGTCGGAGCTGAGGAGATTAGAAGGAGCGACTAACGGGTATCGCACAGTGTCGCTCGACGGAGGGGATGAGCTGACGGCCGATGGGTACTCTGCTACTTCGATCTTCCAACAGATCCTGTACACGAAAGGGGGCCTTGATGATTCTGAACACACCATTGTAAGTTCACTGTCATTCGAAGCAGATCAAGGAGCTGACGTCTGGTTTAAGACGGTCACAAATCATCCCAACTCGGGCACCTCGGCAGCTGATGGCAATCACTGGCTTGATATCGACTACATTGAAAGTGCGATAGACTTCTGCTCGACGTGACACGTTCTGACTTGTCTACTCAGCTACAAGTTCTGTGGATGGCTCTATATACACCACTATCATCGACGACTCTTCTTCTGTAATCGTCTATGATGGCTGGGAGACGTATCTGGATGATATCAACAACGTATTGTTCTATAACCTCACGGATCATACGACTTCGACTTATGGGGCGACTATGGATATTCCGTGAGTGCCTCTCCAAATCGAAGTGGCCTGTGCTGACAAGCGCGCTAGGTTCACCGGATCTTCGATACAAGTAATGGCTTCCGTGAACGGTGTACATGGAAACTACTCTGTCAGGTGTGTAGATGCAGCCATAACAGCACCCGTCGCTCACGCTTGTTACAGTCTCGATGGCGGTGCAATCTCAACTTACAATGCTACTTCTGAAACATCAGTCGTGCAACTTCCTAGTACGCTTTCGACTCTCTTCGCTCTCCTAATCTTACTAACATATCTTGATAGTTTTCACTGCGACAAATCTCCCGGACGGCAATCACACAGTCAGATTCACCAACCTTGGCTCTGGCAGCACCAACGTTCTGAGTTTCGACTATGCCGTCGTCAATTCCACCATTACAACCGATAGCTCTTCCACCACGGACGGTTTGAGCCAAGCGACTACCTCTGCCAATAGTACCGCCCCCACGGCGAGTACTTCCGCCACGTCCACCTCGGAGAGCTCTTCCCACGGAACATCCGTCGCTGCACTCGTGGGTGGTATCGTTGGGGGTATCGTCGCGCTCGGGCTCGTTGCTGGGCTTGCTTTCTGTCTTTTCCGCCGTCGACGCAATCGCCGTCGATACGGGGATGACGACGCATACTACGCTTCCGCGTGGTCTCCCTGGCGAGAGAAGAGGCGGAGCTCAAAAGGCGATACTATCGATCTGGGTGAGCATTCCGATGGGTCGATGGCGGGCACGCCCATGGGTGTGAGGTATGGGACGCCCGTCACACCCTTCTTCCACTCCCACCAAACCTCCCACCCTCAAGCTCATGCCAACTCCCACCCCCAATCCAATTCCTACGCCAACTCCCACCCTCACTCCCCGCATCAGCAGTATCCCGCCGCACCCTCATCCGGTTCCAGCGGCGAAGCGTTCTACTATCCCCCCGACGCCCGTCAAGCCCCCTCCCCATCATCAGCACCGCATGAACACAGTCCTTTCCTTACCCAGCTTCCCGCGCCACCCGCGTCTAGCGCCACGTCATACCAACACTCTGCCCCTTCCGCTCTTCCGACATCTTATGCCCCGTCGGCCCTTCCAACTTCTTATGCCCCCTCTTCGGCGTCGGTGATATCGCCCGACGGGGGGCCTAGTACACGCAATGTACGCACCCTCCCTATCACCCCAGCGAGGCAGTCTTCAGCCGATAGCGGTATGACCACCGCACCGGATACGCCCAGTACCACCTTGAGCGAGAAATCCCGTCGGCCGCTGGCGACTGCGGGTGCAAACGGAGGAGGTCTGCCGAGGATAGACAGTATGGGCAGTTTTGGGACGTTGCAGGAGGAGGCGAGTGTGGGGAGGTTGAGTGGATATGGCGTGAATGGGCATGTCCACGGGTTTGGACTTGGGCACGGCGGACATGAGGAAGATGCGGGGAGTCTGGGGATGGAAGAGCTCGCGCCGCCGGATTATACACAGGCGACGCAGCCTCTTCCGGGGCAACATGAGAGATCTGTGTGAGGTATACACGGATAGTCGTCTTTTTCACCTATCCACATCCTTTTGGATGACTAATTGGGTCTTGAACCCAATCAAGGTTAGGGTTGAAGAGCCTTAGGTCTTGTATTATAATCTTAGGAGAAGGTGCCAGGTATGATATGCAATTTTTATATGGCAACTCATGGCAACTCTTATATGATAACCTCGTCAATCCAGGACCAAAACTCGGGAACACATACGTCTTCTCATCTCACTGTCGATCCTCGATAGCTCATGTGCTATAGTGACTACATGATCGTCTGGATAGACTACTGTTGCTAGCGCTCGTAACCCATACGTCATGGCCGACTGCTCATATATTTTGCTCACTACTCGTATTCATCAAAGTGTAATCTGCTATCATTATGGCCGATATGATATCAGCCACCAATGCCCAACAGCCCTGAAGTCTACTGCCAAACAGTCCTTGCTGATGATTGGTCTTGAGACTGTTCCGGGTCTTGCCAATCAAATTCCCATATAGCGTCCTCGGTGAGTTGTTCCACCTTCCTGACTGTGTTTTCGGCTGCAGCACTCGTCAACGCAACACGCAACGCTGCTTGCTCCGCCTTCATTTCGTCAAGATTTGTTTGAGCAGTCTGCACGCCAGATTCGAGGTCAGATATCTTGTTATCTTCTGCCTGTCTACCTTTCCCTTTACGTATTCTTTCTGGAAGTAGTCCCGTTAAGACATGGTAATGACGCGAAAGACGATTGACACGCACCTTTCTCACGCCTCCGTTGCTCAGATTCGGTAAGCTCAGTAACTGTCTTTTGATGGCCTCCCTTCCTTTTTCGGCCTAAACATTGTTATAGTAGGAAGTATAGGAAGTACATCAGAAGTCAGCAAAGTCCACTTCGCCACGCGAGCGATAGTTTATAGTTGGAGACCCGGTAACGGCATACCTGATGACTTCTTCTTATTGTTGTCTGTGCTTCTTCCTTCGCCGCCCGTGTCTATTGTATCGAACGACTGCATACAGAGTGCCAGGTGTCAGCGGAACTCATCACTTGACAACATGCCATGTTTATCTGCTTGATGTTGAACCGGTAGTCTGAGATAGATCCAAGAAGAGACTCACAGGAGGATGAACCTGACTACTGTCAGCGACACCGATTGCCTGTGAAGGTCGTACAACAAATCATCAGTCGGTGTCTTCACGAGCTTGATGTACTGACCGTAGCACAGTACAAGTAGTCGTCATCATAGGCAGATCCGGCATTGCTGTTGTAATAACTGCCGAAGGAACCACCGCCACCTTCACCTGTGTTGGTGTCATTGTTGAAGTAGGACATGATGATCGGTTGTCAGAAATGAGTTGAAGATGTGACACTGCGATATCACTGTATTTATGTATGCAGTTGCTGATACTGAAGTGCCTACAAACCCACGTGAAAACTGTCAAAGAATCACACACATGCAAAGGAAGTGCGTGATCCTTCCCATGGTCCTTGCTTTCATTGGCAGACTACATTGCTTCGCGATAACCATCGCTGCGAATTCCCATGCCATTTTCGTAGGAACGGTGCGTTCTGTTGTGGCCTACTTTTGACATGTCAGATCATGACATGTGACCTGGGAAAGAGGAGCACAAATATCATCCGTCGGCCACCGCAGCACTGTCATCATCATCAAATCAGTTCTTGATCCTCAGTGAATGCATAGTGACTACACACTCTGGAGGAGAGACGATTTTCGCGAGCACCTGTTGCGTCCCGGACCGATTGAGAATGCATCTCGCTCATCTTTCACCAAATATGACATTCCCTGTGAATCTCTGACAAACCAGGCCAGTACCAAAAGGAATAGAGACAAGACAGACGTGTATCTTCTCATAGTGACTACTCATCATCCTCGTGAGAAGCTCTTCGCACAGTCGTGGTAGTCCCATTCTATCTATCTAAAGACTTGTGAATTGGGCTGGCTGTATAAAAGCAACGGATGGCCAGTTACATGCATGGGAGTGCACAGCACTTCCCACGACCCGATACATTATGGGAACAGCTTTTCTTCGCCCCCAAGGGTTCTTTCTTCACAGCTCTTGTTGTCGGACTTGCCGCTTGGAGCCTCAGTATCGGTAGAGAGTATGCATAAAGGTCGTAGTGTCGTAGTATTCCACCTTCTACTCAATCCTGACAACGAAAGATCAACATGTCCTTCAAGTTCTGATTTGGCTCTCATATAGATAGCAAGAGTGCAAGCAAAAAGAGGAAAGCCGATAAAGCCAGAATCGCCGACCTCGGCGTACAGGCCGCTCAAACAAGTCTCCAGGACACTCAGGATGAACAGGCAGCATTGCGTGATGCGTTGTCAGATGCCCAATATGAGAACGAAGTGTTGAGGATAGACCAATTCAATGATGATGCTCTCTGGGACTGAGCTGCATGACCAGTAACAGAGCTAGTATTGATATGTAGCTATGCACAACAATGCCTGGTCGAGTCCGTCGTTGTTGGCTGGCTGCTGCTACAGACGGCAGAGTCAGTTCTGGATCGGAGGAAATGACAGACAGATAGACTAGACCATAATAAATGAAGAGAAGATGCCAGAAATGCAGCTTTCATCAAGTGATGATCGCATCAAACGACCCAATATTATCGTCAGGCGGCAGCCTGATTTTGCTTGGGACATTTGATGAGAGATGGTATACCCCCGTTTTACAAGAGAATGCATGTGGCAGGCCGGCCAGTGACCAAGCCGCTGAACAAGTACTCGTAGAGTATATACGTCTTACTACTACTAAGTCCCGTGTGGCGACAATGTCGACCCTCCTTGCGTGATGAATGCACATGGACTACACCTGCCTGGAATAAGCTCACCACCCGTTGATCATTCTAAAAAATTCGATGGCATGCTGATCTTTGATGACCTTAGCTATCCTGGATACAGCCTCTTTTCTCAACGATGATATCACGCCTCTGCCATCCACGCTTGAGCTTCTCGTGAGCAAGGCTCGGATACCAGTCATGTCTTCATTGACATGTTGCGCGGTTCTTGGCAGAAGAAGATCGATGGCATAACAAGAAAAGGAGGATTAGCGGAGCTTGAATGTTGATCATATAATTTCACTGGGCCATCTTTCATGGTCCGCCGTATACATTGAATTGAAATGACCTCTAGACAGAAGAAGACATATGCATCGTCGGGCTTGAAATACCTGATACGCTACGCAACAAAGCAGTCGCGTGGCCCCGCAATTGCTGACCAAGCAAAACCTCCACTTCTGCAAAAGTTGTTGACAAACTGAAGCTGAGATACCGACTGACTTCTTGTGATCATCTCTGCAGCGCTCATATCCTCAATCCCATCTCGCATTTGGTGCTCCCGCCATGTCGCAACCCAACCAAAACCATCACGAGGAAGAGGAAGAAGACAACTTCTATCTCGCTGAAGACGATGTGGAAGAAGTTCTCGAAGATGACGGTGGCCGACCTGACTTTGAAGAAGATGCAGAGGAGGAACAACCTCAAGCGGAGGGATCAGAAGTCAAGGACCTTGGAGATGATCTTGGAAATATCGAGCTGGAAGCCAAGAGGCGGAGGGTAGTCAGAGAAGATAATAGCTGGGGCTCGATCGGTATGTGTCTTGTCCGGGGATGAGCAAGACTGACAAAGTAATAGCTCTTCATGACAACCTCAAGTCCATCTTTGCTCTATCACTGCACCCCAAGTTTCCCAACCCACCTCTGGCCATTACTGGTGGCCAAGACGACACCGGTTTCATATTTTGTCCCATCCCTCCGTCGGCATCGGCATCATCTTCCGAAGTGAACTCTCGAACGTTCCCTCCTGTACGCCTTACAGGGCATACAGACTCTTTGGCATGCGCAGCGTGGAATCATGATGGTGAAATGGTAGCTACTGGGGGCTTGGACGGCCGGGTCAGAGTCTGGCGGAGAGTGAGAAAGAGCAGAGGAAAGCCGCTCACGGACGAAGAGCTGGAGGCCAGAGGCATGGAGGCTTGGAGAAACTGGGAGTTTTTGGACAACTTGGAGACCGGAAGTGAGATCGAGGTGTGTACAACTCTATACTATCCTTGACCAATCAAACTGACAGAGAGTCAGTGGTTGACATGGCACCCAAAAGGCAATGTCCTATCAGCTGGCTGTGACGACGCTTCCGTCTGGATGTGGTCTTGTAAGTGTCTTATCTATCTACATGCCTCTCAACTGACATTGTATCACAGTACCCTCCGGAAACACTCTCAACGTCTTCTCTGCCCACACCATGCCTCTCACCGCCGGTGTATTCCCACCGCCCTACAAAAACCTCCTCACCTCCTCCCTCGACTCTTCCTTAATCCTCTGGGACCCGCGCTCGACCTCGCCTATATGGAAAATCAACACTTTCCTCCCACCCAACATCACCACCATCAACCCGAGTATACACGGTACCACCTCCATCGCCGTCTCTCCTCGAGGAGATATTGCTGCTGTGGGAGGTGCGAACGGGCTTGTAAAAGTTGTGCATCTGATAAAAGGGGAGATTTTGACGATTCTCAAGGGCCACAGACAGGGGGAGAGTGTAGAGTCTTTGGCCTTTGTGGACCTGATACCGGGTGGGGGAGATGGTGGGAAGGGTCTTGTTATTGTCAGCGGCGGGACAGATGGCAAGGGTTTTGTATGGGATGTCATCACCGGTCGAGTCCGCTCCGAGATCAATCACTCTGTGCGTATCTTTCTCTCCACCTTCTTGCGTATAATCTGACAGAACGCAGGAATCAATAACGTCCCTCGCACCCCACCCTGCCCCCAACACACATCTCGTAACAACGTCTTCCATGGACGGTACGCTCAAAACTTGGGACGTCCGGACGGGAACGTTGGTGGGAGCACATACAGGGCATTCCGGCGGGGTGCTCTGTGTAGCTGTGGCTCCTTTACCCCCGAGCTCAGAGGAAGGCGAGGAAGAGAAGAGCCAGGTTGCCGTCGTCAGTGCCGACGACGAAGGGTATTGCAAAATCTGGAAAGTGTAGAGTACCTTAGATATCTAGATGCTTGTCATTATGCAGGTTTGCATGGGTCATGCTTGTCGTCACTTTGGATTTAGGTCGTCATCTAGATACCCTATTCGACATCATCTGTCTTTCTAACCAGCTCTTCACTCTCGCTCTCTTCCTCGCTGCCCTCTTCTTCCTCCTCTGCCTCTTCTGCCTCCTCCTTTGCAGGATCTTCCGTAACTACCACATCAGGCTTATCCCCTGCGCCTTTATACAGCCCACTCGCCAACCCTCCAACTCTCTTCCCTCCACCAACAACCCCCGCCGAAAAGCTCCTCCCCACATTACCCACACTCGCCAGCATCCCCCGTCCCATCCCGATATGCATCGGGTTCATGCTGCTCGTTCGTCTTCGCCCTTCTTCTTCAGTACCACCGCCTCTGGCGCCGATACCCGTGAGGGAAGCTTGACGGATATGCGGAGGTCGAGCAGCAGTGGGGAAAGCGAGAGACGTTGTGGATGAGGAGGGGGACAAGAATGGGAATGGGCTGCTTTGGTCCTCCGGCAGAGGAGATACGAGCGGAGTCGGAAGAGGAGAAGGATGACGCGGTTGCAATGAGATTGTCTTGAATTGCACTCCCTGCCAAACATTCTCCTCTTCATCATCACGCTGCGACTCCAAAGCCATCCCCTCGAGCGAGTGCAAAACCCGCTTCAAACCCGCCAAATCCGCTTCAACCTCTCCCACCTTTCTTTCCAGCCTCTTCCACTCATCGCCCTCTTCTTTATGCTTGACATACTCTTCTGCCTCACCCAAGACGGCTGCCCGGTCGGCTTCGGACCGAACTTTGGGGTTGGGCGCCAAGGGAGAGACGTCGAGAAGAGCTTCAAAGCCGCGGTAGACGCGTTCGATATCTGCTAGAGCTATCTCGACATCTACACGGGCGTCTTCGATCACCTCGTGCAAAGCATCGGACAACGTCTCGAGTGTCGTCTGTGCCGACATCTTGCCTCTAAAGCCTGGAATCCCCGGTGAAGGCAGGGGTAGCCGAGCGAGCGGTAGGAAACTTGCCTTCTTGCCACTTGTGGGCATGGTCGGCGAAGAGGGAGTGGGAGGGAGGTCGGACGTGATGGAGCCGCGCAGGGAAGAGAGGGAGAGGGAGAGGTCGTGTAGGTTTCTTTGAAGAGGGGAGTAGCGGGTTTGGATAGGGTCGAAGAGGGTATGAAGTGTGGATATCTCTGGAGATGGTGATGGAGACGAAGGCTCTGACGAGGGCTCCGGAATGGGCGAAGCTGGCTTTTCGATGGTCTCGGGCGGAGGTACCTTGACCTGAAGAGCTTTAGGCGACTGATCCTTTTCGTCTCCTTCGCCCTCCATATCAAACCAGACCTTGCTCTCCTCCCCACCATCTTCAAGCTCCCCATCGACCTTGACACCTTCTACAGCATCCTTGGCCAGCCATTCCACTCTCTGCCTTTCCAGCTCCATCCGCCTTTCTTGCTCGACCTGCAAGTCTTGAGCGAGGGTGGTGACGAGGTCTTCGGCGAGTAATACACGAGCAAGGGATTCTTCTGCCGGGTCGCGGTCGCCCTTTTGGAAGTGGTTGGAGGAGCGCTTACGAAGCCGAGGAAGAATACCTCGCCAGCTTTTGCGTTTCTCTTCGTCGATCCCTCCCGCCTCTAATGAGGGCAGATAGCCAGAAGCGGCTTCCAGCCCTTCATCTAACAGTCCCTCCAGGACATCGGCTTCCAACACCGCTCCTTCCACTCCCTCTCTCAACCTCTTCACCTTCTCCGACCACGCCTCCACCTTCTTCGCCCGCTTCTCTTCCTCCGCAATCATCCTCAACCTCAGAGCAATTTCTCTCCTTCTACCCGCACTCTCTCTCGTCGAGCTGAACGAGAGCTCATCCAGTGCCGCTCTCAGCCCTTGCGCCCGAGCGGCTTCAGCCGCAAGCTGGGTCTTGAGCACACCGACTTGAGCTCGGAGGGCGGTGATGGTCGCTTGCGACCTCGTGCGCTGGTTGTCCAAGTGCATATACACCGTCTTGTGCGTCTTTTGCGTGAATGTCATATACCGCTCCACCACCCCCGCCGCACTCTTATCATCCCGATCCACCTTTTCCTTCTCCTCCTCGACCTCTACCCGCCGGGCAGTCTCTTCTTTCAACTGCCCCTCAACAGTGGCGAGTGATGTATTGAGGGCATCAATCTGGGATTGAAGGGAAGATACGAGTGCGTCTTTGGAGGTGAGGCTGGTGGTAAAGTCGTGGAAGAGCTGGGCGACACCGCGTTGGCCGATGAGGAGGTTGGAGATGGCTTCTTTCGATGATTCGATATTGTCCTCGGTCTCTTCTCCCTTTGTTGATGGATGTGCCTCCTTGTCGATACCGGCATCATCCGATTGAACAGAAGAGGTCAGCCACGACGAAGTAGGCTTGGCGGGCACATCTGGTGGGACAGCGTTCGGGTCTAACTTGTGCACGAGCTTCTTATACTCTTCCAATGCTAACTCTCTATGCATTTGTATCAGCTCGCAGTTTCTCTTCTCAGATCAAGAGACTCACAGGAGCTTCAACTGCCCCTCAGCCTTTCCCCTCTCCCCCTTCTCCCACTCGACCTCCTCCTCCTTCTCCCATTCCACGCGCTTCACCTCACTAAGCACCCTCCTCTCCTCTTCCCTCTCCAACACAAGTCGTTGAAGCGCATGCTTAGCAGACGCGAGGTCGGATGACGTGGACAGCAGACGGCTCTCGGTCAAATCGAGTTTAGAAGACAGTCTCCTATGGGCGAGGGAAAGTTCGGTCAATGCCTGCGAGCCAGGCTGGACTGGCGGCAAGGGCGGGTTCGCCCGGAGTATCTCTAGCTCTTTCAACAGGCTCTCATGGACACGATGAGTCTTCTCGAGCTTATCATTTGTGAGAGAGGTTTCGAGCCGGGAGCCTTGTAGTTGGATGGAGGAGGTGTGGGCGATGGATTGGTACTGGGCGAGTTGCGAACGGAGGGATGTGATTTCGAGGAGGGCAGGGTGTGTTGCTAGGAGATGAGAGGGGGGCGAGGAGGAGGATGAAGGCATATTTTGGTTGATGAAGAGGAAAAAGAGGAAAAGAAGGCATCTGTGAGCAAAGTGCACGCGCGGGGCCCGAACGCTTGCCGCCAATGCCGCATCTGCACCAATGGAATTATGGATGTAGGTATCTATGCATGGTGCTCTACTATACACCAAATCCTCTCATCTCTCTCGCATACTAGTCCCAGACGAAATGTATATAGATCCCTAAGTAAAAAGACAGAAAAGAAAAAGCCACGACCTAATCGCAGATTTACTGCGCCAAGCTATGCAGGAGGAAAAAAAGAGGTATCAAAATTAGACAATGCGTATGGAGAGACATGATTGGGATGGATGGAGAGCTTTTAGGGGCGGTTGGATGATGGATCTAGAGATACAACGGGGGGCTGGAGGCGTCTAGTCAGAGTCAACGAAGAAGTAGGCACCAGAAGACTTCTGCTCCTTGTCCTTCAAGGAGTCCATCTTGTTGATACGAGGTCGGCTAGAGAGGCGTTAGACACAAGCTCGTACACGTGTTGGAGATACGACTTACAAGTTGGTAGGATCTCTTCGGAAAGTAATGTCCAAGCTCTTCAAGAACTTGTTCATACCCGACAACAAACCCTCCGGCTTCCTCGCATAAGACTCCTTACCAGGCTGACCTTCAAAGAGAATAACTCGGTCGGCAAGGTAGGTGGCCATGATGAAATCGTGCTCGACGATGAACGCGGTACGCTTGGAAGACATGACAAATTTCTTGATGACCTTGGAGGCGTGGATACGTTGTTCGGAGTCGAGGTACGCGGAGGGTTCGTCGATAAGGAGGACGTCGGCGGGGACACCGAGCACGAGACAGATGGCGACTCGTTGCAGCTCACCACCAGACAATCTGCGTCATATTAGCAGTGCTCGCTGAATGGCAAGGTGAATGGAACTCACGTCTGGACTTCCTGGTCCATGATGGGCTCCAAATTCATTGGCTTGAGGACATCAGAGTTGTATTGAGGGTCTGTTCAAATCAGCGCAATTCCGACCTCCCAAGAATCAGGCTCACGCATGAAGGCTCCCTTGATCCTCTTCAACAACAATTGCCTAACGGTACCCGGGAACTTGGGCGAAATCGTCTGAGGCTTCATAGAAACCCGCATCTCAATCTTGTCCGTCGCACCATCCGCCAACATCTTTCCGCCTAACAGCTGCACCAGCGTCGTCTTGCCCATACCATTCTCTCCCAACAAGACCAAAATCTCGGAATCGGCAAACTCGCCCGCAGTGACGTGCAGCTTGAAGTTGCCGAGCGTCTTGACCATGTCGGGGTACTTGTATCGTCGGGTCTTGGGCGCTTGGAGCTCGTCGACAGTCTCGGCAATCTTGAATGTAAGAGATTCGTCTCGGAAACGGAGGTTTTCGGTGGGGATCATACCGTCGAGGAAGATGTTGATACCTTCTCGGACAGAGTAAGGCATGGTAACAACACCATAGGTACCGGGAACACCGTAGAGGACACAGACATAGTCGGAGAGGTAATCGAGGGTAGCAAGATCGTGCTCGACAACGATGACATAGTTGGTGGAGGACACCAAGCCACGAATGACCAAAGCGGCAGCAAGACGCTGACGGATATCGAGATACGACGAAGGCTCGTCAAACATGTAGACGTCGGCGGTTCTGCAGGCGGCGATACCGATGGCAAACCTCTGGAGCTCTCCTCCAGACAACTGAGAGACCTCTCGGTCTTTCAGGTGCGTGAGCTCGAGATCCTTCTCGAGTTGCTCCCGCTGGCCCGTCTCCGACTGCCTGTCAAACATCTTGCCAACGGTCATGTTGGGGATCTTGATACTCCTTGGGATCTGATCCACATACTGAGGCTTGGTGACAGCCTTGATATCGTCTTCCAGCACTTTGGTGAAAAAGTTTTGCAATTCACTTCCTCGGAAGTGCTTCAAAATCTCCTGCCACTCTGGTGGGTCGTCGTAGCGACCGAGGTTGGGCTTGAGCTTGCCAGACAGGATTTTGAGGGCGGTGGATTTACCGATACCGTTGGTACCGACGAGACCGAGAACCTGGCCGGGACGGGGGGTGGGGAGACGATGAAGTTTGAAGGCGTTGGCGGCGTAACGGTGAGTGACATGGGATTCGAGGTTGGTGGGAAGGTTGAGAATTTGGATGGCTTCGAAGGGGCACCTGGGGTGATGTTAGCATGAGAGCTTGTGATATTTCTGCGCGAGGCGCTATTCTTTAGAGCCGCGAGCGCGAACGGGAGTGTGACGTCCAGCGTTTGCAGCCAAACGACCATGTCGCGTTGTTCGTGCATGCACGACAAACAATTCGCATACAGTACGCCCTTCAACGGCAGATACGAGCGGAAGGAACCTCAGAAGAAAGGAAGCTCACTTCTTGACGCAGATACCACAACCAATACAGAGCTCTTCAGAGATGAACGCCTTCTTGTCGGTGGGGTTGACTTCAATACAAAGCTTGCCCATCTTGACCACGGGACATGATCTCCTGCATTCTTGACGGCATCGCTTGGGTTTGCACTAAGAACAAAGAACAAGAGTCAGCGAATGCATCAACGTGCGGCAGCCAGGCGCGGATCTGGACGCACCTTGTCGTCAGAGATGATGGCAACACGGGTGAGCTTGTCGGACATGGTGGCGGATGATTTCTCTGGGTGTTCTGTGGTAGGCGGGGGGTGAGAGGCCCTGTAGGCGGTGGAGAAGAGGGCGAAGAAGGAGATGGGGCGGTTGAGTAGGACTGAAAGTTGCAGAGGGCGGCGAAAAATCCAAAATCACAAACCGACAACGGATTTTCATTGTTTCAAGCTCCTCTGTGATAGGCGCGCCGGGATCAATTTGCTCAGCCAACCAGGAATTTTCTAATTACCATACGCTTGCCTACTTGCTGTTTATAGCGACGTGCCTATTATCCGGCGCGTCGGCTTTTTGTTGTTTGTACCCTTTCGTCCTGCTTTTGTCTGTCTTCTCGCGTCGGTGATCACCAAGCGCGCGATAGCCAGACACTCATTGTCCCAGAGTCTTACTTTCCTTTGAAACTCGCTAGCTGTAAATGTGCAAATAACTCGGCCATTAACGGTGGCAGGCAGCATGCTGCCGTACTACTATTAATACTCAACACCGAAGAAATCGGTCGCTCACTCGACGGACTTTCTTTTTCTTCGCCTTTGTCTTTTACATGTCCTTTGCACACATTATTGCCCTACCTACGACATATGCAGCCTATATTTTTCACCAGAACTATTTTTGATATGGCCTTCGAAGCTACGGCGTTGCGTTAAAAGATGACCACATCCTCTATCTTCTTCTTCTTACCCCTATATTTTTCCAAGTTGACCATCAATCATGTCCACCAACGAAAGTCAATACACGGTCGAAGACCGGGATGCAGTCAGTTGATATCGTTTTCTCTATCGTTCACAGCCGAATAGATTCGACGATGAGGGAAGGATGCTGACAAAACCGTTCTCTGTGCAGTCGGTTTACGACAACACAAACGCAGAAAGCAGCAAGACAGGTGAGTCTGTTTTGCCGTCGATTATCCTCTTGTTGTTGATCATAAATCAATTTTTTCTTTGTTGAAACCACAATTCATATGTCATCTAGGCCAGAAGAAAACCGCGAGCAGGCCATTTTCCGAGCTCACTGAGAAGGAGCAGAAGAGGCGTCTCAATAGTGCGTAACAGTTTGTCTTTTGATCGATCTGCGAGTACTATACAGATCATGGAGTCTACCTCAAAGCGCCTAGATGCTGACACTTGATGCGGTACAGAGAGAGAATCGGAAGCGAGGAGAACTCGTAATCGGGATTCAAAGATACACGAGCTAGAAGCTAGATATGCCGCAGCCCTAACAACTTCAAGCGAACTAAATGCCGAACAGCAATATCTGCTCGCCGAGTTGTCAAAGGCCAATGCCGAGAACCAGCTTAGGAAGGAACAGTTGCCTCATGGTAAGGATGCCCCTTGGGACTATGATGATGATCGTTATGACTGGGATCTCGCCATTAGTGGTACCGACGAAGCCGCCGCCACTGCCACCGAAGGCCATTAAGATTGAACATGGCTAGTCGTCTGTGGACACTTCCATGATGAGACAACGTCATGTTTGTCAAAGTGCGGCGGGATGATATGACTACTGAAAGTTAGAGAGTACTCGGTAGTTTTCTACGACAGCTATGTATGAAGCTGATTTGAGGGCTTCTATGAAAGAGAGAACATGGGCCGACCGAGTCTCATTCTTCTTCCTATATTCTTCTTTCAGTCTCGCTGTTTGCCATATATACTCTGAAATTCCAATGAGAGACAGCGTATCTATATATATATATCCTGAACCTCTGCCGCCGTTGACACTTCGAGCTGCCATGCTGTACATGGAGACCATTATTGTTGTATTCTGGAGTTCAGTACGTAGGACGCTGCGAGTATAGACGTATACGAGTGGTCAAGTAGTTACGGAACATAGCGGGACCGACCAAATGCCCAATGTGGCACGGGAAGGTTCAGGGACTATAGCAGCGGGGTATATTATGGAGCCTGTTGTGCTTTCTCATGCTTCTTCATGAGCTGAATACTGTACAACAGTATTCAATACCGCGGGCTGATGATGACATACATAGACATAAGCTGATGCTGTGCAACAACTTTTAGCTGAAGAGGGGAACGCCAACATACATCTTTAACGAGTCTTCCTCTTGGAAGAAGAAGTGCTGCTACCGGGCTGTCCAGTCTGTCCAGACGCCTAGTGGTGATCCATAATGTTAGGAGCGGCGGTCGCCAGCCAGCACTCATCTATTACCGGAAGGGTACTCACCTGGTAACCATAGGAAGTTGAGGCCGCAGCACCTTGTATATCGGTTTTCGTTGCTAACGCTAGAGTCTGTCACCAATGTCATGTCGCATCGGTATCATATCAGTCGCCCATATAATACTATCGTGGCCTATTCTAAGATCCGTGCTCGAATGAATGATATCGCATCGTACCAAGGGGCTGAGTCTCCCGATCAGGAGGAACGGTTTATAGGCTTTCAACTCTTTGCATCTCATCATCAAATTCAGGTTACTATAGCCAACTGTATGGAACATGAACGTGTACTCGTCATCAAAGGGGAGCCGTCGCAATTCGGATTGTCGGCCTACTGATAATTTCTGTCCCAGCACAGATTTCCAAAGTCTTTCGATAACGATTCCAACTGCTCTTCGGCAAGAGGTTCGTTGAGAGACTCCTCAACGAAAGACGGGAAATCCTCTTCCAATCCAGATACAAAATCGTTGGATTTCAACCTTTCAAGCTCCTCCGCCTGTTGCACTCTCTCACGGGCGCTTCGTCGTTCTCTGTATCTTTGTGATCTCTGAGAGTCTATAATGACCATGGTATCAGACTGTGCAATGTACGAGTACAGTATCTCTCATCTTCCAGAGACTGATCTGATCGAGGACTTATACTCACTATATGCACGAAGGTCCCCCTGCTTCGTTGTACTGAGTTTCGATATTGGGAGAAGTTTGCCTTTTTCGTCGGTCGGATGTATGGCCGCGCCGTCTGATGGTTGAATGCGACATGATGAGCTCAAGTCGTACTGAGGTCGATCTTTGACAGAGAAGAGAAATATGCCAGCGCACGCACCTTTACGAGGCCTACCCGGTTTTCTACGTCCAGAAGAGCTACTGCTTGGCTGGGCGGTCTGCTGCTGAGACTGAGCCACAACAATCAGCAGAAAGATCATCGGCAAGTCTTCGATGTGTGGCTGAAAGGGTTTGATGACGAGATGGGAGCTTTGCGGGATCGGGGAAGATTGATGTACTTACCGCGTTGCTGTACGTCGTCCCAGCTCCATAAGACTCTGCTGACGCCCCACTAGCACCATGCTGTTGGAGTTCACCCGCCATCATCGTCGATGCATCCGTCATTGTCAGGCCGCTGTAAATGTCGTAGTGCTGACCAGATTCGTCGTACGATCGATCCGGGTCAAACTGGGTGACAAAAGACATATATAATCAGCTGACAATTTCATACTTCGGCCTCGCAGGAACATAACGCAGCATGGTAGTAGAAGAGCGTACCGTTGTTTGAGAATAGTCATAGGACTGGGACTGATCATTGCTGCCGCTCATGGTGGTGGTATGCCGAACTGTTTGCGATGCTATGTTTGACTAGATGATGCGGAAGTCGACCACTGTGCGCCTTTTTATATATACCGTACACTAGGGCCAGAAGACATGCGATCGGCCTACATACAGGCTCTGGGAAAATGATAAGCAAACGCCGCTGTGATTGAACAAAGGTCGGTTTCAATCTGCGAATATCTCACGGCCTCATAGAATTGCTTTCATGGCAAACAATCTTGGCCAGCTGTATGCTGAAAGTCCGAGTGGCTGGTAGAAGATTTCTCATAGCTTTAGTCATCAAAGTTGCGGTCAAACTGGCTTCAAGTATTGGCGCACTTCGTTCAGAAATCGTCAGTAAGGTGATTTGTTTTCCCACATATTCTTCCCGCGAAGGCTCTCTCACAGATTCACACAATTCTTCTCTCACAGGTTCACACGAATCTTCCCTCACGAGCTGCTCCTTGCCCTCCTGCGCTCGCTGTTCGCAGATCGCAGGTTGGGTCACTCACGGGAACAGACTGAATTGCAAGCTGAATGGTCGAACGTCAGCGCCGGAAACACAGTCATGATGTTTAAGAGCGAAGGCCCATGATCAAAGTGATGGTCAAAATCTCCCCTGGGAGTTCGAGAAGGACCAGGGACAGTACACCAATCTCCTGAAATGAGTAAAAATGACATGTCTGTCACATTGACGATCCTGATTTGACGAGGAGTAAAAACGAGAGAAGTCCTAGGCCAATCTTGGTTGCCACACGTACCCAGTACTGAATGGATATATATACTCCTACGCATGCCTCCCAATCGATACAAATAGGACGTACTCCATTAGCAACGACTGCGTATTGTGACGGCGTGTTGCAGGAAGGAAGAGACGAGCCCCGTCACGAGCCAGATGTATGGCGACCCCCCGTATGCTATCAATGTCCCAAAGAAGAACCCGTCACAGTGAAGACAACAAGTTACATCGGAAGTCATTACAACTACTCCAGCCGACTGCTCGCAGACACGTTGTCGTCCCGGGTGTAGATCAAATGTGGATACTTAAGGGTAAACTATGTCTTCTGTGTGTCAGTAATCGTTGCTCTATGAAGTTGTATCAAGAAGAGGAAGAGAAAGGGTCAGGTAATAGTAGTATCGATCAATGCCGAGGCTCAGTAACAGCCTTCTAGTTGATGATGAAGTAGAAATCATCACAGAGTAGGGGGAAGGGGACGATAGGAGAAAGAGAAAGGAAGCAGTACTCACAGTGATATCGACGAAGGTTTCTTGATTTTACATGCAACACAGAAAGATGAAAGATGAAAGAGGAGCCTGGCCAGTTTCTATTACCGGAAGGGTACTCACCTGGTAACCATAGGAAGTTGAGGTCGCAGCACCTTGTATATCGGTTTTCGTTGCTAACGCTAGAGTCTGCCACCAATGTCATGTCGCATCGGTATCATATCAGTCGCCCATATAATACTATCGTGGCCTATCCTAAGATCCGTGCTCGAATGAATGATATCGCATCGTACCAAGGGGCTGAGTCTCCCGATCAGGAGGAACGGTTTAGAGGCTTTCAACTCCCTGCATCTCATCATCATATTCAGGTTACTATAGCCAACTGTATGAAACATGAACGTGTACTCGTCATCAAAGGGGAGCCGTCGCAATTCGAATTGTCGGCCTACTGATAATTTCTGTCCCAGCACAGATTTTCAAAGTCTTTCGATATCGATTCCAACTGCTCTTCGGTGAGCGGTTCGGTGGGAGACTCCTCAGCAAGAAACGGGAAATCGCGTTCCAATCCAGATACAAAATCGTTGAATGTCAACCTTTCAAGCTCCCCCGCCTGTTGCACTCTCTCACGGGCGCTTCGTCTTTCTCTGTATCTTTGAGATCTCTGAGCATCTATAATGACCATGGTATCAGACTGTGCAATGTACGAGTACAGTATCTCTCATCTTGCAGAGACTGATCTGATTGAGGACTTATACTCACTATATGCACGAAGGTCCCCCTGCTTCGTTGTACTGAGTTTCGATATTGGGAGAAGTTTGCCTTTTTCGTCGGTCGGATGTATGGCCGCGCCGTCTGATGGTTGAATGCGACATGATGAGCTCAAGTCGTACTGAGGTCGATCTTTGACAGAGAAGAGAAATATGCCAGCGCACGTACCTTTACGAGGCCTACCCGGTTTTCTACGTCCAGAAGAGCTACTGCTTGGCTGGGCGGTCTGCTGCTGAGACTGAGCCACAACAATCAGCAGAAAGATCATCGGCAAGTCTTCGATGTGTGGCTGAAAGGGTTTGATGACGAGATGGGAGCTTTGCGGGATCGGGGAAGGTTGATGTACTTACCGCGTTGCTGTACGTCGTCCCAGCTCCATAAGACTCTGCTGACGCCCCACTAGCACCATACTGTTGGAGTTCACCCGCCATCATCATCGATGCATCCGTCATTGTCAGGCCGCTTTCCAATCCAGATACAAAATCGTTGGATTTCAACCTTTCAAGCTCCTCCGCCTGTTGCGCAGTTCTCTCTCGGGCGCGTCGTCTTTCTCTGTATCTTTGAGATATCTGAGCGTCTATAATGACCATGGTATCAGACTGTGCGATGTACGAGTACAGTATCTCTCATCTTGCAGAGACTGATCTGATTGAGGACTTATACTCACTATATGCATTAAGCTCTTCCCGCTTCGTTGTACTGAGCTTCGAATGAGGGAGAAGTTTGCCTTTTTCGTCGGTCGGATGTATGGCCGCGCCGTCTGATGGTTGAATGCGACATGATGAGCTCAAGTCGTACTGAGGTCGATCTTTGACACTGAGAAGAGAAATATGCCAGCGCACGCACCTTTACGAGGCCTACCCCGTTTTTTAGGTCCAGAAGAGCTACCGCTGGGCTGTGCGGTCTGCTGCTGAGACTGACCCACAAAAATCAGCAGAAAGATCATCGGCAAGTCTTCGATGTGTGACTGAAAGGGTTTGATGACGAGATGGGAGCTTTGCGGGATCGGGGAAGGTTGATGTACTTACCGCGTTGCTGTACGTCGTCCCAGCTCCATAAGACTCTGCTGAGGCCCCACTAGCATCATACTGTTGGAGTTCACTCGCCATCATCATCGACGCATCCGTCATTGGCAGGCCGCTGTACATGTCGTAGTGCTGACCAGATTCGTCGTACGATCGATCCGGGTCAAACTGGGTGACAAAAGACATATATAATCAGCTGACATATTTCATACTTCGGCCTCGCAGGAACATAACGCAGCATGGTAGTAGAAGAGCGTACCGTTGTTTGAGAATAGTCATAGGACTGGGACTGATCATTGCTGCCGCTCATGGTGGTCGTATGCCGAACTGTTTGCGATGTTATGTTTGACTAGATGATGCGGAAGTCGACCACTGTGCGCCTTTTTACATATACCGTACACTAGGGCCAGAAGACATGCGATAGGCCGACATACAGGCTCTGGGAAAATGATAAGCAAACGCCGCTGTGATTGAACAAAGGTCGGTCTCAGTCTGCGAATATCTCACGGCCTCATAGATTTGCTTTCATGGCAAACAATCTTGGCCAGCTGTATGCTGAAAGTCCGAATGGCTGGTAGAAGATTTCTCATAGCTTTAGTCATCAAAGTTGCGGTCAAACTGGCTTCAAGTATTGGCGCACTTTGTTCAGAAATCGTCAGTAAGGTAATTTGCTTTCCCACATATTGTTCCCGCGAAGGCTCTCTCACAGATTCACACAAATCTTCTCTCATAGGTCCACACGAATCTTCTCTCACAGATTCACACGAATCTTCTCTCACGAGCTGCTCCTTGCCCTCCTGCGCTCGCTGTTCGCAGATCGCAGGTCGGGTCACTCACGGGAACAGACTGAATTGCAAGCTGAATTGTCGAAAGTCAGCGCCGGAAACACAGTCATGATGTTTAAGAGCGAAGGCCCATGATCACAGTAATGGTCAGGATCTCCCCTGGGAGTTCGAGGAGGACCCGCGGGAGGACCAGGGACAGTACACCAATTTCCTGAATGAGTAAAAATGACATGTCTGTCACATTGTCGATCCTAATTTGACGAGGAGTAAAAACGAGAAAGTCCTAGGCCAATCTTGGTTGCCACACGAGTAGACTACCCAGTACTGAATGGATATATATACTCCTACGCATGCCTCCCAATCTATACAAATAGGACGTACTCCATTAGCAATGACTGCGTATTGTGACGGCGTGTTGCAGGAAGGAAGATACGAGCCCCGTCACGAGCCAGATGTATGGCGACCCCCCGTATGCTATCAATGTACCGAAGAAGAACCTGTCACAGTGAAGGCAACAAGTTACATCGGAAGTCATTACAAGTACTCCAGCCGACTGCTCGCAGACACGTTGTCGTCCCGGGTGTATTTGAAATGTGGATACTTGAGGGTAAACTATGTCTTGTGTGGGTCAGTAATTGTTCCTCAATGAAGTTGTATCAAGAAGAGGAAGAAAAAGAATCAGGTAATAGTAGTATCGATCAATGCCGAGGCTCAGTAACAGCCTTCTAGTTGATGATGAAGTAGAAATCATCACAGAGTAGGGGGAAGGGGACGATAGGAGAAAGAGAAAGGAAGCAGTACTCACAGTGATATCGACGAAGGTTTCTTGATTTTACATGCAACACAGAAAGAAGAAAGATGAAAGAGGAGGCCAGTTTGGTGCGGTTGATACGTAGAAAATACACGTCACGGGGAAATATGCGGTCAGCCCCGCGGGCCGCGATCGAGGTCTGCCGAAGCGGTTACAAACTTACTTACGAAAAGTTACAAAAGATAATGATATACAACGCGTCGTTTTGCCCCTCTCGCCTGATTCCAGGTAGCAGAGGGTGGAAGAAGGACTGGATGTAGATCATGTAGACAGATCATATGCATAGCAGGTCGATAGGTGTCAATTTCCCATCCTGTGCATCCTGCATTCTGGCGAACAAAGCGAGTGATTCGCCGACTATCGTAACTCGAGATAGAAATCACTCCGCAAGCGGGCGAGCGGCAGGCGCCGCCTGCTCATGGTCTTGAGCTAATCTCCCGTTCCTTGAATTAGGCACAACTTGTAGCGCGCTGTCGCCCACTCCACCCAAGGAAAAGGAAATCTTTTCTGTCTGTCACTGCAATCAAATCGCCAACCACTGCCACACCCACATTCTCCCCCCATCCACCGCCCTCCGCCATGCTCCGTCCATCCAGAGGCAACGTCAAGCTCCTCCTCGGACTCTCCGTCATCCTCAATGTCGTCGTCCTAGTCGCTCTCTTCGTCCCCAGCAAGCAGGCTCACGAACTTCTCGGCGAGGAGACATGGGCCAAAATCACCCAATTGGGGAACCACATTGAAGAACATAGGCATACCTTGGTCCCGGAAAAGAGCTGCAGCATGTGCGCTGTGGACCCAAGACTGTGCAATGAGCTGGGGTGAGCATCGGGTGATTGCGGCGCGATCGTGCGTGAGTCGGACCATGCTGACGTGAGACTATCAGAGAGGAGAACCTCAAGAGATCGCTGGGGTATGTGGGTACTAATCTCCGGTTGAGACGGACGCTGTCCAAGCTCAAGCGTGGTGGACGACTCACCGCCGGTGTTGTTGGAGGTTCAGGTATGTTTCAGTGTCCCCGGCTCGCAGCTTCGCTCTAACACATCCGCAGTATCAAAGGGTTTCGGTATCGACAAAGACCCAGCTTATTACCCTGATACACCGACGAATCTCAACAGAATAGTGTTTGACAGGCTCAACACTCTTTTCCCAGCGCCTAATGGAGTCAAGGTTGGAGACAGCGGGAGATCGGAGGATATGAACTCTTTCACCAACGGAGCGCAGGGAGGTGTCGGTGTGTAAATCTATCCTCCCTATCGTCACGGCGACTGACAGATCTGTAGGTACAGACTACTTTTCTCTGTGTTACGGAGAACATCTTCCTGAGGATATGGACCTGGTCTTCATCGAACTTGCCATCAACGACGAAGTGTAAGATCAACACGTTCTAATGATTTCATAACTGACATGATCTTAGCTTGCTGAGGAACATCAACTCGTACGAACTTCTCGTCCGCAGTCTTCTCGATCTGCCCAGACATCCTGCGATCATGAACCTTCAGTGCGTCTCTTCTGCCGTTCTCATCACGATTGTGCTGATTTGTCGATAGAGTCTTTGCTCTCGAGTTCAACACTGTCACCAACGGTGCCGAGATGGTGAGCATCCTATCTTCCCAGACCTTTCGAATTACTAAATCGTATACAGCACACTGGCGTCGCTCAATCCTACGACCTCCCGGTCCTCTCCCTTCGTAATGCGCTCTACCACGAAGTCTTGAAGAACGCCTCCCTCGTGAACGAGCTGTTCTGGGTCAGCCCCCAGGGTAAAACAGATCTTCGACACGTCAGTCTCCCTGCTCCTGATCTTTAAGAATCAACCACTGATCAATATCTAGATTGGAGAAAAGGGCCACAATCTCATGGGCCGCATCGGCGCAGCCTACGTCGACTCTCAGCTGTGTGAGATGGAAAAGTACGAAGCGAGCATCCCCGGCGCAAAGGACAAGTCTCTCGACCAGCTTTACCCCCTCGAACCCCTCCCCCGAGTACGTCTCCTTCTCCGCCATCCTTCTCTTCCTCTAGTACTGACTTGACTCGAAATCTAGATGCAAGTCAACATGAAATACAACGCCGACCTCACCCTTCCCCCCATCAAACCCCAATGTTTCTCTGCAAACGGCCACAAAAACCCGCTCGTCCCTCTGACAAACCAAAACTGGCGCAAATGGAATTGGAAAGAGAAGAATTACCTCGTCGCTGATCAGCCTGGCGCGAGGGTGTCGTTCAAGCTGCACACGACGGTGGGGAACATTGAGGTTCACTACTTGAGGTCGTGGCAGTACAAGCTGGGATCAGCAAAGTGCTGGGTGGATGGGGACGAGAACAAGGCAAAGAGGCTTGATGGGTACTGGGATCAAAAGTACAATATCGGGCGGTAAGTCTTCCTCTCTGGCCTTTGACCTTGCTCTTGCGGTGGTAGCGAGCTGATTCTTTGATGTAGAGCTGCAACGATCCGAGATGACCTCGCGCCGGGAGAGCACACGCTCACCTGCGAGCTGCTGAAGGAGACTGCTGATCCCGAGGGCGGTCTGGAGTTTAGGTTGATCTCTGTCATGAGGTGAGTTTCCTCTGCTGGTATTTGTGAGGTATGGTAGCTGACTCTCGGACGAAGCATATGATACAAATACAAAAGCATAACAATCCTTCTTGGTTGGAGGGGCACTTCAGATCTTGTGGTATATCGTTGTCTGCAAGTGGAAGCAGAGCAACGCGCATCAAACGATCTAGACATGTTGATAGGAAGCACTTTTGGGAACCATGTATTTCTTGTCAATATAGACAGATAACCAGGTAGAGGAGAGCGCTTCTGATCCTCTTAGACACATTGTTGAACCTGTGCATCGCCAAAACACCTTTGTCTCAGCGGAATCAAGTTGATTCATGAAGGCACTCTATAACACCAAGATGTAGTACACACGGAGACCAGAAAGACGAACAGAGCAAAGTAAAGCATAGCGAGAGAACAAGTCACGGTCACCCAGCTATCCCAACATGCTCTACGTCACCTACGTACAACACTCACTCCTCACCTCACGTGCGCACTCGCCACAAATCAATAAAGTTCGGGCTCAGTCACATACTTTCTCGCCTTGGCCATCTTTTCAATCATCCCGGCAAACCACTTCGCGTCGAGCTATTGAAGATAATCAGCACACTACTGCGGTATGCAGACGAAGAGGGAGGGAAAGTAGACATACACGAATGTTGGCGCCATGGAATTCAGGTCCCTGGTCCACAGCCCATCCGTTGGGCTGTCTCCACTGATCTTCCGGGAAAGTGTGGTTGGTGTGAATGGCGTAATATTCATGGCCCATCATCTCGGCGAGGATGGCATAGTCCTACATTCAACATTAGATAAAGGCGCGATGACGATGAAGAGCACTTACACGAGCGAAACCGTCGTGCATGATTTCAAGAACACCACTTCCGGGCTTCATCCACAAGAGATGACTGAGACCGTTCCCGTGCACGCCAAACATGATATCGCCTCTCAACGCCAAGCAGAACTACCCCCACATCAGTGTCTGACTCAAAGCCGAGAGAAGAAACTCACCTGCTGCACACGGTGAAGCTTCTCCATCTGCGCATTGTGGAACTCAATAACGCCCTCAGCATCCAGCCTCTCCATCTCCACCAACAAAGCCGCTGCGTCCTCATCCGCCATCCTCCTCTTGGTGAGCTGCCTGTTGATGTAAACAACGACCGGCACACCGGCACGCTTGCGCTGGGGAGAGCAGCCCTCGGCCATCCCGAGCGCCTTGAGGCGGTTACGCATGGGGTCCATCCAGGTGGAGGGGACGGAGAGTGAGGGAAGGTCGCCTGTGGCCTTGTTCCATTGGCGAACGTCTTTGCCCAATCGGTGCGCGGCCCATCGCTGGCTCCAGCGTCAGTATAGGATCAAGAGAGGTGAGGAAAGACGTACGTCGGCGATGGTAATCTTGTCAAAGAGGAATGTCATGCCAGATCTGACACGGTCCTCAAAGATGGAAGGTTCCTCGACGACAGTGTCAGGCATGACTGTCTGCTGGAACCATGTTGTGATACCTATAACCCCATGTCAGTCATGGCTCCGTAGCGACTCTTTTCAGTCTTGAATCGACAGAATACGCACGAGCGGGATCTCTCTGCAAAGGCGCCCGTCAGCAGAAGCCCAGCCATTCGACACCAGAGAGGCAAGACGTACCCAGTCATCTCCTTCAGCTCGGTACATGATCCTCGCAGGCATCTCCGTCTCGCCAGCTGCAGTAGTCGCCCTCCAGGAACCAAGGAACATTTCACCTAAGAGATCCCAGAAGTCAGCTCATCCGTTCGAGATCTACCGACGCCAGGTGGCCCGGACAATTGATCGATCGTGACTCACCGACTATGTGAAGGAAAGAGGTGACGGGGGTTAGTAGCTTATTTATATCTCAATGAAGATGGGCGGGTGCTTACTGACTAGATCACAAGGTTACAAGGTTAGCGGGTTACATGTCAAAGATATAGATAGGTGCTTACAGTGGAAGTAATGGTCCAAGAAAGACCCCTTCCTCTCGCCTTCCCTCACATCATTGAAAAACATCTTCAAGTCCATCAGCTCTTCTTCTTCACTATCACCACCGTAAGGCCTGACGTACGCTGATCCCGTGCTTCCTGATAGCCGCCGGCTGCAGCAATCCCTGGTCCCACGCCTCCTTTTTTGACAAGATCTGGAATCTGTCTTCCCCCGCGGCTCCATGTCGCCTGAATGTGTCGGTTTCTGTAGCAAGCGCAGACATCAGAAAGGACACGCCTTCCTCGGGGAAGGTGGACGGGTTGGAGGTCAGGGCGAGGAAGGTGCCATTTGTCATGTAGAGATTGTGGAGGTAGTCTGCGGGATTTTGGATCAGCAGATCTAAAGGGAGAAGAGGATAACCTTACTGAAGCCTGCGACGCCGCTTATCCACTTTGTCTCTGGGAAATCTTCTATAGGCACATACAGCGACTCTTGACTACTCCAGCTTGAGGGTAGGAGACCAACCCGCTACGAAAACAAGACTTGAGCCAGGTCCCAACCTTGTTTCTGAGGCCATGCGGGTGAAGGACTTACAGATATGCTGGGATGGATTGTGTGACCTCCAGTACCAGTTCCGAGATGTGTGAAGATGGCGAGGAGGGTGAGGGAAAAGAGCCCGGCGGCAAGAGCTCTGCGGGAGAAGAGGAGGGGCATGGTGAAGCGCCAGAGAAGACGGGTGGGGCGCGACGCGCTGTTTGAGAGAGAGGCTGCTGGGCGGGCTGCTGTCTGCCAAGAGCAATTGTAGACAGCTGGCTATGTACAGCGGTAGATACACAAGACCCAGGGGGCGTGATTGACGAAAGTGGAGAAAAAAGCGAGATTACGAGATGGAGAAGCGGGTGAGACTGCATCTATATCGGCTGTAAACTCGCGGCCCAGTTGTAACCTTGTCAGGATCAAACTCAGGCACTCTTTGATCGATTATTCAACTGTTGATGTCCATCTTTGCAAGATCACAGAGAACTGTCCCAGAATGTAGGTCGGCAATGTCAATGTACTGGACGAGAGATCAATCCATGCGCATCCGTCTAGTATATCACTCAGATAATCTCCTGCGTTTACCCAATCGCTCACAGCCACTCACCAGCCACCAGGCGCCACATCTCCCCGCCCAATCCCGTATCCACCGGCGCTTGTGTACACTACTGCCAGATTACACTTGTTATACTTTCTTACATGATGTTTACATGATGATAAGCATGTTACCATCAACTTTGATCCGGGGATTGGTATTTCTACGTAAGGATACCTACAAGCTCGATACCAGGATGACAAGTGTACCAAGTCGAACAGGTGATCCACTACAGCGCCCACTCGAACTCTACTACAGGAAACAGGGAAATTGACAGCATTGCTGACGAGAATAGTCTGCGAAACAAGATACTCCGTTAGATCGCTCACAAGCAGCAGCCAAAGACCCAACGACAGAAGCTGCGACGATGATGCAGCCGTTGATATATCCAGCTCGGGAATACTCTTGGGGGACTTTGTCATTGGCCTACAGCCAACGCCTTCTCCTATCCCACTCCTCCATCGCCAATGACACTGTGCGAGCCGAAAGTCATCACCTTGTAGCACTTTCAGTCACAGCCCTCCTCCACTTCCATGATGTATCCTTCCTTGGCCAATTTCAATGTCCCACTGTAAATTTCCAGTCCAAATCCAAGTAGTCCACATCCAGAAAACAAAGCAATATGATGGTGAAGTCGATGTCATGACGCCTACAACAAAGGAAACCCCTCCCTCCCTAAAGGTCGGAAAGTTTACTCGTCGTTCTCGACGACGGCGGTTTGGAGACCCTACACTCCTGTCAGCTTCCACCCACATCCCTCGGCACACTCAAACTCACCTTGAAGCTGGTAACACCCTCGACAACAGAAGCAAGCACGTAGAGCTTCTCCTTGGCACCCTCGTCGTCGTTCCTCTTCCTCTCGAGCCTGACCCTGATCCTGCGGGGGGGAGATCGGACACCTCGGGCCCAGACGGCCTGGTTGAGTCCGGGAGAGACACGGACGTCGTTAACACCCATAGACTTCTGGGCGAACTTGATGATCTCCTTGATGGCCTTGGGGGCCTCTGCGCAAATTATCAGCAAGAGCCGAATATATATACGGGAAAGAAGCGCACTCTTCTTGAAGGAGAGGTCGTGGACACGCTTGTGGAGGTGGATGGTGTACTCCCTGGTGACAACGTCGTGAAGGGCGGATCGGGGAGTTCGGGTCTGCGTATCAAGTCAGCGAATTTGGCAGCCATGCGGCTTGTGCGGGGTGGATAAGAGCAAGGTCGAAGGGTAGTGACGGGTAGGCCAAGCAACAACAAGCAATCCTCCTCCACCTCCTGAATCATGCTCATTGTCCACGAGTCCACTTCGACCACTACTCCAGCGAAAGCTTGCTCTTCGTCCAGGTCCCGGCTAGAAATCGGATGCTAACCTTGCGTTCCTTGGTGGCAACCTGCGCAATTGTCAGCGTATATTCTCGAGCAGCATGACACCAGGCAGGCAAGACGGCATTCCTTCTTCCACTTTCTCAAACTCAACCCTCACGCCTTCCTCCTTGCTCCTTGTTCCACCGCCCTCCCTCCTCTCGCCCCCCTGGGATATGCCGTCCTGCGTGCCCGCTGTACCCTCATGACTCACCATCTTGACCTCTGTTTTGTGTTTTGACGGATAAGGAGGACCTCTCTGCACTTGCGCCAAAATCAACAGAGCACCGCGCGGCGAACAGCGCCAACTCATTTTTCCGCAAACGTGGCACTGTAACGGAATCAATTATCTGGCTTATCACCGACGCGCGCGTTTCTTACGTTTGTTGTTGTTGCTTGTTGCCGTCATCTTCTCATGCGACCAGTCAACATGATAGGCATACATAGCATCTTTGTCACTTTGTGGCAACATGGTACCGTGGTTGCCAGACGGGTCTGCCAGCATCGCATGCCCCTATGCCCTCTCGTCGCGGCTTCTCTTATGACGATGATGCAGGTGACTGACTGTCTATACATGAATAATTGTATACAACATGTATCAAATGGTATGGTGTTTTTCATGTACATATACTATGGGTCTCCGGCGTACTCCCCATCTTGGCTAAAGCTTCATTGTAAGCAGACTCCCACTCTCCCCACCGCCGTCTCATGGTCTCCTATCTCTGCCGTGATGATCATAACTCCCAGGCCTACCCCGATCCCTGTCCCAATCTCTCCCCCTCTCCGAGCCTGTCATGCCCTCTCTAGGTTGAGGTTGATATGACGAAGCTCGGGGCGTAGTAGGCTTATCAAGCCTGGGCTTGGACGGTATAGCACCAGGAGGAGGTTGGGGAAGCTTGGATCCCTGCGGAAGCGAGAACCCGAAAGGTTGGGTACTCGGGGGAGGTTTGGTACCAGAGTTGGAATGGGTACGAGGACGAGGTATGGTACCGGAGCTGGAACCAGGACGAGATGTAGGATTCGTCGCACCGGCCGCAGAGACCGGGGGTGTCGTCGTTTGGAGATGTGGAGTAGGCTCTCGGCTGAGATGCAGAACGGGAGCTTGCTGGCTATCTTCCCTTGTGGGCATCCAGCTCTCCGTCCTTCGTGTCTGCATATTCGGTCGCGCCGTCATATCGGCCGCGCCCATCTGCATCCCTGGCGAGCCCGTCCTATCGGCATCGTTGAAGAATTTGGCCATACTCCTGTCTGAGGCTGCTTTGCTGCTGCCACTGCCGGATGAAGAGGGGCGCGCCAAGGAGATGGAAAGTGGCTGGACGGTTGGCTGCCCGGGGTTCGTTTGTCCAGGGACAGGAGCTGACTGTGGAGGGACGGGATTCGACTGTGGAGGGACGGGATTTGACTGCCCAGCGAGAGGGGGAGGAGAGGTGCTGGGTGATCGGATGGGCTGCCCGACCGCAGATGGCTCGCCAACTGCGGTGGCTTCGACATCCCTACTCGGCTCTCTCGACTTTTCAAGCTCCGCTCGAGCGGGAGGAGGCACAGGTGGTGTCACCGGCCGCTCTTCGTCCATGTCATCCTCGCGGACTGGAGGAAGCGGCTCGAGGCCAACACCGGGGGAAATATCGAAAGGCTGCAGTTGACTTTCCAGCAGCAAGACACTGTCGGGAGTATGGAATTCCGATCCCTCCGTCGACCGAGCTCGACGGGCTTCCTTCATAGATCGTAGTTCCTGTTCTCTTGTCAGCTCATGATAACCTTAACATACCGCACCGACTCACTCGCTGCACAAGCTCTGCTACACTCTTTTCCATTTCCTCCCTCGCATCCTTCATACACCTCTCCACAAGGCTCTCTTCCCTCTCCTTCATCTCCTTTTGCTGCTTTGCCATCTCATCCCTCTCTCTCTTCATAGCCTCTTCTCTCTCCGCCTTCTCCTTGTCGAGCTGCTTTGCCCGCTCTTGCAACTCCTGGACGAGTCGGCGAGTGGCCTCATTCTGAGTCGGAGCGGCGTTGTTGGGGGACGAGGACTGGACCTGCTCTCTGGGCTGAGCCAACTTTTGGATCTGCTTCTGAAGGTTGTAGAGTTGAGCCCGCATCACAGACATCTGTTCCTCCTTTGCGCTCTCTTGCTGCAGAAGCATCTCCAACGCCTCAATCCTCGACCTCATCCTCCCAACCTCCCCCTCTGTTGGCCCTATCCTCTCCGTCACCGCAGTCCCAGACTCCTCCATCATCGCTCTCGCCTGATTCGCCCCGTTGTTCCTCACCTCATCCCTCAGCTGGGAAAACAACATCATCGTGCCGTTGCACGCTCTCATACACTTGTCTGTGTTTTGCGCCAACGTGTCGACAAGGACCGCGATGGACGAGTCCGCACCGTCTCGGCCTGATATGGTGGCGATAAAGGTAGCATGCTCTTGCAGGGTCGCTCTGAGGTTGTCGATATTCGTTTGAAGCCCGGCAAGGGCCGCACCATTATCCCTGTCAAACGACCCCATCATCTTGCTCAACATGTCGTTCACGCCCGCCTTCAAGCCGCTTAGCGTCCTCTGCAAGAGCGCACCCATCTCTGCCAACTTTGCGTCCGACGCGCCCTTGTCCCTCATCGCAGTGATTCTCACCTCTTCCAACTTATCACCAATCTCTGCTGTATGCTCCTTGACGAGCCCCTGGGCTCTGCGCTCCCAGCCTTCGATGGCAGATTCCATCTTGTCGACCTTGGCGATCTCGGTCTTTCGCGCTTCATCCGCGCCGGCAAGCGCTTTGAGCTTTTCCTGCGTGACGGCCTCGGATCGTTCGAGTTTGTCGACTGATCTGAGCAGGGTGCTGATTTCTCGGGACATCGGGGCAGGCGGAGCATTCGTCGGTGGGGCCGAACCGATCCGGGCTGCAGGGGACGGCGCCGAGGACGTTTGTGCTGGCGTGGGTATCTCGGCAGGCGTCTTGAGCTTCTGCAGCTCCTCCTGAAGCCGCCTCACCTCTTCCCACAACTTGTCCTTCCCATCTCCCACCGCCGGGCCGGCAACTGCCTTGCCCACCCCTTCATCATCCTGCGCCCGCTTCCTCTTCCTCTGCCGCCGGTGCGCCTCCATCCCATCAATCTCTTCGCGCTGCATCGCGACTTCATTCTCCAAAGAATCGAGGCGATCAACCAGCTCTTGTTTGACGACGCGGGATATGGGGAGTTGGTGGTAGTTGGGATGGGGGGGAGGGAATTGGGCGGTGGAGGGTGTGGGGAGGTGGGCAGCGTTCAGAGGCTCCTTGGCTGTCAGTTCGGAAGCAGCCTGGGCTTCTTTGACCGCCAACTCGGCAGCAACCGGATGTTCTTCCGCCTTGAGCGCATCCGCCTGATCTCGATCCTGCTGCCACTTCTCCAAAGACCCGACCCTGGCCATCCCCTCTTCAAAAATAACCTTCACACTCTTCACTTCCGCCACCATCCCCCTCAACGCATCAGCCTCCATACCATAATCCCGCTTCTCCAGCTCAGACTCTGCCTTGATAGTCTTTTGAAACGCTTCGAAACGCTGGGCGAGCTGCTGGGCGAGTTTGCTCTCGAGCACCGTGTTGGCAGAAGCGAATTGGTCTTGGAGCGTCTTTTTGTGGTCTGATAGCGTCTTGAGGATATCGACTGGAACCCCAGCTGGCACAGCTGGTGCAGTTGTAGAAGTCACCGCAGAGAGATCCTTGACACCCCCGGCTTTCACAATCATGAGCCACACCAGCTCTTGAAAAGCCGCCCTCGCCGAACCCATCGCCGCTTCATGCTGCTGCCGACTCTCTTTCGCAGCCCGCCGGGCAGCGTCAAATACAGGATGGCAGGGGTCGGCATCAGGAAAGGAGCAGAGCTTGACAAGGTGTCTTGAAGCATCGTCTTTCCGAGTAAACGCTGCCAGTGCAGAGTCCATAGCGCTAAGTCCATAGTCAGCGATTAACATGCCGGGAAGGGTGGGATGGGATACCGACATACTTGACGAGTACCTCGAACGCTTTGGTGATTTCTGAATCGGAGAACGTGTTGGGTGGTGGGGGTGGGAGGGTCCTGCCCCCGTGTGGTACCGGGGCAGCCCCATTGGCGTTCATCGTGGGAAGACAAGCGGGTGGGGCAGCTGGTGGGACCTTGGCGGCCGCGGGGGGGGAGGAGAGCCCTTGGAGGGCGGCACTGTGGCAATATTGATGATGCCTGCTGAAAGAGTGGGGGAGCGGCGTTGGAAGAGTGGGATAGAGATGGGGAGGAGATGGACGGTGGAAGAGGAGGATAGCGCGACGCGGGCGGGGGCGCGATTTGTTGACGACAACGGCAATGTTCCTGTCGGCTCTCACCGACGCATCTTGGGGAAGAGGCGACTCTGACAAGGGTGGCTCGAGATGCTTTATATACGTCTAATACATCCATGGATGTACCAACACCTATCCATACCGCATTCTGGTTGTGACATTGCCATGGGAAATCCTCTGGAATCCAACTTTTCCCAGGGCATGCAGCCTGCCGATCCGACGGACATCATCCTCCACTTTTACTAGTAGACTGATCTGCTGCTCAACGCCGATGATTACACTGTTACATCTCATACTACATAACAAACATTGTAGACCTGGTATCTGGTGGCTATCGTAAGCGGGTTTCCGAGAGATGAACGTGGTTCACAGAGGCCTTGAAACGAGATAGTTGACATCGAGGTGTGGCCAGTACTGATCTCTATCCGCCGACCTTGGAGAGCACCTCCCCTCAGGTCGAGCAATAGTGTCAGCCTTGAAAAGGTGTCTGTCATCATGATGGCATCCAGCTTGTCAAGTTGAACGCGCGCAACATTCGGTGTTAAGATATGCTCCCGCGATTCTTACGTATTCTTAACCATCTTACGTCCCCCGGCGTTTTTCGGAGATAGTAAATTCGCACTCTTGCTATAGGCAAAACAGTAAGAGACAGCACCTCAACCGTCAAGACCGTCAACCGAAAATGGCCCAGAGAGTTACCCTCCGAAAGCGTCAGCCCTACAACACCACCTCCAACAGGAGGAGGGTCGTCAAGACCCCCGGTGGCAAGCTCGTCGTCCACCACTTGAAGAAGATTGCTGTAAGTATATCATCAACACATTCGACATGGGACTATGCAGGGAGGGAATAGGAATAGGGATGGGGATGGGGAAGGATGATGGAGGGGAGGATTAGGATGATGTGGAAGGGGGCTATGTCGTTGAAGAGGGGAAATGCTGACGCTTTTCCGTGTAGTCTGCCCCCAAGTGTGGTGACTGTGGTTTCGCTCTCGCTGGTGTACGTCTACTTTCCCCCACCTCCCTGTCCGTATACTGACCAGCCCCCAGATCCCCGTCCTCCGTCCCCGTCAATGTCAGTTAAAATTCCCCTCCCAAAGGCTGTTGTCAACGCGCGAATATCTTGTCAAATTTGGATGGAGAGGTTGTCGAGGCGGATAGGAAAATGGAAAGAGATTGTGGAGAACAGTAGCTGACGGTGGATTGCAGACGCCACTCTCTCCAAGAGGCAGAAGACCGTCCAGAGGGCTTACGGCGGTTCCGTCTGTGCCACTTGTGTCAAGCAGCGGTACGTCCCCCCATCTCTTCTTCTTGATCCACCATTAATATCTTTCTCTCTTTCTCCCCATTACCCATCCCTCAATCACATCCCTCCCCTCCCCACAAACGACAAACGACAATTCGCAAACAACAGAATCACCCGAGCTTTCCTTATCGAGGAGGCCACCATCGTCAAGCGTATGCTCAAGGACAAGGTCGCCGCCAGGAAGTAAATTGTATCTTCTAGATAGGTTTACCGAGTAGCATGGATGGCTGTCTGAGGATTTTTCTTCTTTTGAGAGGGGGGGATGTATGATTTCACGGCATCATCCTGGTCTCAAGTTGGGACATTTTGGGGGATTGTGGTTTGGAAGATGGAGAGGCGGGCGGTGGTTGGTGAAAAAGCTGACGTTTGGTGCTAATTGACCCTCTGGGAAGCCACGAGGATGTCGCAAGTTCCACGCCATTCTGGGAGATACACGGCTCTCGACCATCGCTCTCTTGGACTGCGATCGCCCAAGGATATCATATTCAAAAACACGCCTCAATTCGAATTCCAAGCTTCTAGCGCAGAGTCTGCCGACCTCTGAAGGATGGAGTTCACTGCAACTGTTCGCGGAGTGGAGAAAGCGGGTCGCCAACCAAACCATCTCCGCCTCTCCATACGAGTTGCGACCCTCTACATCTTCCTTCACTCGACACATCAATGTCTTTGGATACATACGGACCTTTTACCATTACATCTACATCTGACTACTTTTCTCGAAGGAACCTTGTTCAGAAAGCACCCTCTTTTCTTCTTCTCCGCCGTCGACCCCCCTTCAGCTCCCTGGTCCTGATACACCCCCAAAAATCTAGCTTGCACCTCTTAAAAACTCTTCAAAGAGGGCCAGGACTTATAAGGGTGACGATAATGAGGTTGCGCCGCCTTTTGCTTTACTGCCCTTGAGCGCGACTTGGCCGACGGAGGATACATATTCTTTTGCACGTGCTACGACCGACCTACACCCAAAACCCCATCAGCCTCCCGCCCTACCCCACCCCGCTCCATAATACACCATAAGAGATCAAGCACTCACAAGCACCACAGCACCCCCTTTTCCCATCACACTCAACGCAAGCAGACAGAATAGGCGCTGCCAAGAAAAGTCACCAATACAGAGTCACCATCGGCAAGCCGAAGCGCGGGGAACGACTACGAGAACACTTTGTAGGCCCGCATTGTGTCACACAAGCGCTCATCTTCTACGTGATCACCTCGCTCGATATCTAGATCCAACCTCTCCTGCAACCAAGTATGATACGCCGAGTACTTGTTCAGTGGAACGCGAGGCGTGCAGCGCTATGCAACAGTGCATAGAGTGTCATGGGACAATGGCAATAGGGCGATAGCATCGCCTCACGCCAGCCTTGATCAATCATTAGACTTGATACAGATTCGTCACTTTTCACAACAACTTTTTCAACTCCATGTGACTTATCTCATCATGTACGATTCCCAACAACTTGTACACTCCCCCCTCCCCCTCCCCCTCCGCATCCGGATCATCCCCATTCATCCGGTCATCATCCGCCAACTCTCCATCAATCTCCACCAGATGCCACCTCGGGAAATCTTCCCTCTTTTCAGACTCTCCCGCTGTCCACCCTTCCGCCGCTGGGCGGGTATGGATCATCTTGACAGACCGGCCTTGGCCCATGCCTTCCGAGGAGAAGGCAGGCAAGCCGACGGAAGAGAGGAAACCGGTGAGGTTGGCGGAGGGGATGGCGTAGATGTGGTTCCTGTCTGCGTCGGACAAGAATCTGGGGTTGGGGATTATCTTGGGGAGGGGGCTAGATGGGGGAGAGAGGAGAAGGAAACGGGTGTAATTACCTTGAGACGAGGTCAGCTCTTGCGTGGGATTGAGGAGGAGAGATACTTGCGATCACCGTACTGCGTCCCTTCATGCAACACCTCAAGCGCATCAGGGTACAGCCCCAAAACAGCTTTCGAACAAATCGCAGCCCCCTTCCCCTCTCCTCCCTCGGGACTCTCTAGCAAACTCACAGCAGCCCCAGCAGTACTAGACCACCTCTCCCTCTTCGCCCTCGGCAGCTTGTCATCCAAATACCGAGCCGACTGCCCGAGCGCCTGCTCGTGCGACCGCACATATGTGATTTCAGACAACTGCGTGCCTTTCAAGGCAACGAGGCAGTGCCGAATGGGGAGGGAGAGGGTGAGCTTGATTTGACGCTGGATGGCGCCGGGTTTTGAGGTTTGGGGGTTGAGGGAGGATAAGAGACAGTCGAGCGTTTCTTGGACGCCTCCTTGCAGGGTGTTTTCGAGGGGCAGGACGATATGCGGGGATGGGGAATCATAGACGGCTTGATACTGGCTGATGAGCCATTGCATGAAAGATAGAAGAGGCAGACGTACCGGTGATGGTACTGCAGGGGACGAGGTCGACGGGGGTATGGAAGCGTGCAGCAAACGCCCTAGCTGCTTGTTCGCCATACGTCCCTCTTGGGCCTAGGAATGCGAGCTCTACATGCTCCTTCAGTCTCTTTGCAGGAGGCGGGCCCATCTCACCCATCTCTTCTCAGTGTTCTATGTATGCTGATGACACTGCCACAGCGAGCCAAATAGAGGGGCGGACATCGCCGCACCGCCACACCGCCACACGGGGAAACGCCGAATATCGCCAGGCGCGAAACTGGCTGGCGATTTCGACGTTCTCGCGTTACAGAGGCTCTCTATCCAACAACATTCATCATGGGTAAGGTTCACGGTTCCCTCGCGCGTGCCGGTAAGGTCAGGTCTCAGGTATGTCCCCTCTCATTGCACACAGAAAAGGGGCGAGCTGACGGGAATGTCTAGTGCCCCAAGGTCGAGCCCCAAGAGAAGAAGAAGCAGCCCAAGGGCCGAGCTCGTAAGTCGCCATGACTATCCGACTATCCGCCGCCCACCCCCGACGACTGCCACTGCCACCATATTGTTGATGAGGGAAAAAAGAGGGACGAAGAAACATTGGACGGGATGGTGGAGCTGGAACGCGATGAGAAAGTGGCAGGGAGGGCAGCGGATATCGACCACGGAATGGAAAACGAAGGATCACGGAGCTGACCAGAGTCCTCTTGCTCTTAGTCAAGCGATTGCAATACACTCGTCGATTCGTCAACGTTACCGTTGCTCCCGGTGGCAAGCGAAGGATGTGAGTCTTTTTTCCCCTCTTCCTTCTCACCCTTTCGTGTCTGCGACGATTTGTCTCCACACCTCGATCATACCCCCTCGCCAACCCCCCCGATATTCTGATGATACATCATTCACGCATAGTTCACTCTGAAACATACATGTTGAACTACAATCTTGAAATTAGTCTTTCGCTCCTATCTGAATCCTCCCCTCTCTTTCTCCCCTTTCTTGCTCGTGTACAGAATATATGGGAAAGAGATGCTGACGTTTGCCGCGTAGGAACCAGCAGCCCGTCGGCAAGTCCGGATAAACATTTACTCGACAGAGACGAATGGAGATTTGGATATTGGAGATTTGGGATGTATTTCATACCTTTGACGCTCGCGCCCTCGTTACGTTCTTGGTTCAGGTCATTCGTTGGCGATGGACACCCGACATCAACAACATTTTACAGCTGCCAGAGATGAGGAGGTCTGGGTGGACCGTGGTCTGGGACTTGTCGAATTGGCTCGCCGGCATCGAACCCATCAACTCCATCACTACTGCATCACTGCGTGTATATATCCTACTAACGTGCTAATCACTCGTCATAAAAAAAAAACACACCTATGCGTAGGACGCTTCTACATAGCTCGTACAAGATCGTCAACAAAAGAGTTCAAAGTCTCATGGAGAAGGCTACAGCACACCACAAACCTATTATAACGTCAAAAGCTCTATCACCACATCAAGCAAGCACATCCCAACCAGCACCATAGCCATCATCACCCTCAAACAACCAATCAGAAAGACATGGCCCTCGCCTTCACCGTCCCCCTCAACTCTCCATCATCATCTTGCTCCACAAAAGCACAAGCATGATCCTTGGCCATCACCGTCTCATCACTCGCATCCTGCAAGTGCTCCACCCCACCCCCACCCCCACCGCCTCGAGCGACCCAATCGAGATGACCGTACCTCGTCTCTTTGGTGGGACCGGAAGGTGCGTGTGCGTCGAGGTGCGGGGATTTGAATGTCCAGCCTTTGAATGCGAGTCTGCCAATCGAATCAGTCTTGTTTGTCGTACGAAAAAGGGGCATGGGAAGGGAAAAGGAAAAGGGGAAGGGCAGGGCTTACTGTTTACGGATCTCGAGCAGGTGCGCGCCGTGGGTTTTGTTTCGTAAGAGCGGGTCTTTACTGTCCTTTGCCGTACCCGGGGGGGCGAGAGGCTGAATCGTCTCGTCAGCCAACCTGTTCCTCGCGAAAGTCCATTCAAGAATCAGAGAAAGGACTCACCTCGCCAGGGATATCATCATCAAAATGACGCGTATCATCGTCCGTATACAAATCCGGCGAATAAGGTGGTTTCTTCCTATGCAAATCTGCCCTCGCTCATTAGCCACCATTCCATCCCTCGTATCCTCCTCGTCAAGAAGGGATGAGGGGTGGGACTTACTATCCCAATCGATACCCCGGAACCAAGCATGCCTCTTAATCTCCTCCACCCCATCCTTCCCCAACCCACCTTTCTCCTCCTTACCGAGCCCGAGCCCGCTGCCTGCACTTAGTACTCTTTTGCCCCTCGGCCTCCCCGCTGTAGCTCTCGCACCGTCCCCTGAATGAGGAGACGAAGCTCCAGAGAGAGGCATGGTGGAAGAGGAAGAGCCGAGACGGTCTTCGGGCTCGCAGAGGAGTTGGGTGATGAGGTCTAGGCAGGCGGGAGAGAATTTGGGGGTGGGTGGGAATTTGAGGGTTTGGGGCCAATTCAGACTATTACATTCTTGGGTCAGGTTCTGGACAGGATAAACGGCTAGAGGTTGCGTGACATACATTTTTTGGCGGGTAATGTGGCGCTGTAAAGGGAGGGGAAAGAGGTCAGCTTGGAGGGTTGTTGAGGGTGGGGTGGCTTACGGAAGAGGAGGTGAAGGGCGGGTAGCCGTACAGACATTCGTACACTACACGCGATTGTCAGCACCTCAACAAAGCAGCGAGCTGGTTGAACTTGCTGATGATACCGAGAGACCACCAATCGCAAGAGAATCCGTACCCTTGTCCCCGGATGACTTCAGGAGCTATCACTCAACATCAGCCCATCCACCCTACCAAAATTCCTCTGATACCACTCACCCATATACGAATTCGTCCCGCAAACGCTATACGCCAATTTGCGCCTATTCCTCTCTCTCCACTCCAACACCCCTTCCCCCTTCTCTACCCACTCCTTGCCCAGAATCCGCTTGACGTCCTTCCTATCCATCCGTTTTGTGTGGACGCTCGGATATTCCAAGTCGACTCCGTGTTTCTTGAGGAGCGCCAGACGTTGTTGTTCGTAGTACGACGTATCGTGAGCCCAATGAAGGTCCGTCGCCAGACCGAAATCAGACATCTTGATATGTCCTTCTTTATCAAACAAGAAGTTATCCGGCTTGATATCCCGATGGACATACCCCAACCCATGCGTCTCCTCCAACGCGAGCACCATCTCCGCCACATACACCCTCGTCATCTCTTCCGAAAACGTGTCCCTCTCCACCAACAGATTCAGCAGATCCCCGCCGCCCATGTATTCGAGTACGAGGTAGAGGTGGTCTGTATCTTGGAAGGCGTAGAAGAGCTGGACGATGCGGGAAGGCGCGGAGGCGGAGGAGGCGGGGAGGTTGGGGAGTCGGGGGGGGTGGGAGGAGGAGGCGGAGGCGAGGAGGTCTTTTTCGGCTTTGACGTGGCCTTCTTGGGATTTCTGCAACATACTACGCCCTCTCGTCAGCTAACCGCGCCAAAGGGTAAGAAAGAGGATGATACACACTCGGCCTTCCTAAGCTGCTTCATAGCCACCAACCTCCCCCCCTCCCTCTCCCTCGCAATCCTCACAACCCCAAACGCCCCATGCCCTATCACCCTCCCCATCTCAAACGCCCTAACATCCACCTTCCTCCTCCTCTCCCTCAACCACCGTCTTTCCTCCGCTTGCAGCTCTGCACGCACGAGGTCTTGCTGGGCGGGCGACATGAAGCGGTTGGCGGGGGCGAGGAGGGTGTTTTCGAGGGCGGCTTGGCGCCGGGCACGGAGGAGGGGGTAGTTGGAGGGGTGGATGGGGGAGGAGAGGAGTTTGTCGTGGGAGCCGGGGGAGGAGAGGTCGTATGGGTTGAGGCTGTCCTCTGACGAGAGGAAGGGGTGGTAGTAGCCTTCGAAGAAGAGGGCTACGCTCATGGCTTTCTCCAGAGTAGGGAGGGTGGGTTTGATGACCCTGAAAGGTAGAGGGGTGAAGAGATCTTGAGCAGAGGGGCGCTGGTCTCGTTTCTTGGAGCTTGAAGGTGGGAGCAGAAGCCCAGGAGGGAGGTCGGAGGCATCAGGATGCTCGGCCATGGGTTCCAGCGTAGGCGCCATATTGAGAGGTAGAGACTTTTTGTTTGTAAACTTGATCGGGCTCTCGGGCGATGTCCCCGGCTGGCCTAGAGCGGACCCAGGACTACTCCGACTAGATTCGTACTCGAAATACCCAGCCATGTTTGCAATCATCCGAGGCGTCGACGCTCTTGCCAGCGAAGGCGAGATGGTCGTCGTCGTCGGTTCCGGCTTGACGTGAGCAGTGTCGAGGGAGGAAGGTGTAGGGTTGTTCAGCAGAGGGTTGGAGTTGAGGGAAGAGTAGATGGAGGAGGGAAGACCGTTGATGACTCGTAAAGTCCCAGGCGGCGCGCTGTGGTATTGTCAGGGGGATGTTGGGAGGAAGAGAGGGAGAGGGGACGTACAGGTCGTGTGCGGCGCTGCCGAGTTCGCGGGTACGGGCTGTGGCTTCTACGACGGCTGCTACCGCTCGAGCTTGTTGCTCCAGAGCACGAGTCTTGACGACTTGTTTGATCGGGTTTGCCCATGCTGGGTCTAGAGTAGTGTCAGTTTTCCAATGTGGTGATATTGCTTTGAGACGGACCGCCGATCTTGTCGCTGAGCCCTTCAGCTGACCACCGCAAGAGCAGCTCGGTAGCTTCTTCATACGTCGACGCGTGGAAGATATGCCTATCCTACATCAGCCTATGTCACCTGCTATCGAGCCAAACTCACCTAAAATCGGTAGGGTACCCAATTTCGCGCTTGTCGACCTTGCGCTTCTTGAGCTCCTTGGATTGAGGAGGCTCCTTGGCAGGTGGCGTCGGCGGCTTGGACGACTGAGGCGACCTGGGGCTCTGTAGACCTTTGGGGCTCTCCTTCCGGTCACCCTTCTTGGGCGGTACAGGCGGCTTGCTGAGCTCTTCCTCCGTATACCCACCCCCTGCCACCGGCGGCTCATATGATCTCCGAGGTAGACCACTGTCCCTGTTCGGTGAGAGGCGCGAGTCGCGCTTGGGGTTGCCACCATTGACGCCGTTGGGAGTGGCGCCGAAGCGAGAGGGGGTGGCGGAGATGAGGTTGATGAGGTCGTTGAAGCCAGAGTGGACAATGTAGGAGGTCCGGGGACGAGTCGTCATGGTGCACGTGCCGAGAGCTGTGGCCGGGGTTTGTCGTAGGGTCGTTGCGTGTCGTTAGTCGGTCGTTGTCGTCGTCAATGACTTGCCTGATTCACAGATATCTCGCTTGCTGTATCAGTAGAAGATGTAAAGAGACAAGATGAAAGATTTGCCACCTGAGGGAGAAGAAGGCGGATTGCACACAGTCGACTAACCCCTTTAAACCCCTCGCGCTGTACCTGCCTGCGTAGTCTGAGGATTTGGTCAGGAAAGGTAGGGGAAGGGGAGGTCAGTGCACACAGGGTGCGTAGGAGTAGGCTGAGGGGTAAGCGGGAATAGATCGATGAGGGGGTGAGTGGAATATGCTATGCTTGCAGCCCCCCGCTGTCCCCACGGTATCTGTCTCCACGGTAACCCATGGCCAGGTAGAAGGCCAGCATTGCAAGAGGTCCCCGGCGCGTCGGTGGAAGCAAAAGCCCGAACAGCGTCCTGTTCCCGTTATTCCGCTCATTTTCCTTTGTTGTTCTCTCCATCTCCACCCTCAAGCATCACTCATGTCCGGCGCAGAACAGCGCAACGAGCGTATGCTCGAAGAAATCCTCAGGCAACCAGGAAACGGTCAGTACTCGTCCCCTCCGGGTCCCCTCACCCCGTATACGCGCCGCGTCTATTGTTCTCGGGCGCTGACCCACCTCCAGACAATTGTGCCGACTGCCACTCTTCTGCCCCCAGATGGGCCAGTGTCAACCTGGGCATATTCCTCTGCGTCGGGTGCGCCTCAGTACATCGAAAGCTCGGTACTCATCAAAGCAGAGTGTAAGACCCTCCCCCGCCTCGCCTTGATCGCCGCCTTCAGCTAACGTGCGTGTCTTTCCAGCAAATCGGTCACGCTCGACAGCTGGAGCAGAGACCAGATATCCACCATGCGATCCATAGGCAACACCGCCTCCAACGCCATCTACAACCCCAACGAGCGGCTGCACCCCCCTCCCTCCTCGTACGGCCACGAGGAACGGGATTCCGAGATCGAGCGGTACATTCGCAGAAAGTACGAGCAATGCGCTTTCAAAGGCGGGGCTTCTGCGCGCCTTGACGGGCGGGTAGAGCCTACGAGTCTCAACAGGGCGAGAGAGAGGGACGGGCGGTTGCACGCCGGGGCGGCGGGGTGGACGTTTGGTAAAGAGAATAGGCGGAACCCCGAGTTGAACGATGTCGTGATGCCGCGGAAGAAGGAGAGAGACTTGCCGCCTATCCCCGTCAGCCCGTCCGCTTCTTCGCCCACTGGTAGAGCTCCGCCGAGAGCGAGGCCGGTACGCTCGCCTTCGGCGCAGAATGTGGCTTCGATGCGCCCAGCGCCGGCCCCGCCGTCCGAAGCCAACCTCGTCGATCTATCCTCCGCCCCCACCTCTACCCTGCCCCTGCAGCTCAACGTGTCCCCGTCGCCCCAACCTCAACAACCCCAATACATCCCTATACAGCCCACAGGCTTTTCCACCTCCCCGTCTTTCACCCCGCAATTCGCGAGTCCGAATGGGATCATGTCCAACTACCTCTCCCCACAACCTTCTCCTTCCCAAACATTCAACAACATGCAATACTCTCCCCAGCCACAACAGGGCTACGGCCACCATCTCTCCCCACAACCATCATATCAAACCTTGCAACAACAACCGCAGATGTCGCCCGGCTTTCAAAGCCAACAGGCTTTCGGGAACGGGATGATGGGTGGACAGCAGACGGGACAGACGGGACAGATGGGGCAGATGGGGCAGATGGGGCAGATGCAGATGGGACAGGGTCAATTCGGGATGGGGATGGGCCAGCAGGGGATGATGAATGGGTCTTTGAATGGTCAGGGACAGATGGGCGGGTATGGGCAGATGAATGGGATGGGCCAGGTGGGCCAGGTGGGGCAGATGGGGCAAATGGGTCAGATGGGGATGAATGGGATGGGCTATCAACAAGGTTATCATACCATGTAGACGCGCCTCGCCCATCCTTTTCTTTCCTTCGTCGTCCCTCGACGTCTTTACGACCTCTTACTCCCATCTAGCACGACTTCTAGGGTATTCCAGTCCTTGACGACCTCTTGATCTCTTCGTATCTCTTGTCTTTTCTCCTTTTTCCATCTGTCTGTCTGTCTTGTATATCCATATAGGGACGCTATGTGTATGAGTTTTCTATGTATCGGTTAAAGGAGCGAGCCTCTTCCAGAATGTTGCTTGCTTGATTCCTGTGATGCCGCATTTCATGTTTATGGACATTAGTCAACCCAGGTCGGGCAAGGCAAATCATCCATCAGCTCATCCATGATCAACCGAAATCATGAGAAGCACGAGATTCACTGACCCCAGCATAGAACGTGTTGAAAGAAGGGTCATAATTCGTCATGGAGCTTTCATCGTAGAAGCCAGATTGACCAGTGAAGTTGCTGTTGTTGGAGGACATGATTGGTGTTGTCAAAAAGTTGATTGAAGGAAGAGGGAATGGTGAGACAATTTCTGTATTTATGCACATCTGGCTTCTCGATATGTCGTTGTCTATAAATTCCGGTGAGAATTCAAAAGCGATTCAATGTATCATGGGAAGAAGATGAATGCTATTCCAATGCTCGCTGATATCCGAGTATCGCGTTCGCACGCTGACGGGACGGACTCCTTTGCGGTGCGTGTACGAATCTTTCCCGTACGATCGGGCGCTTGTGAACATGAGAGCTGGAGACACGATCGTCCGTACGATTATCGCAAAGAACCATTGTGTCAGAGAACCTAGCTTTGAGAGAAGATGATCTCGAGATATCGTCCTGCACATGTTGCCAGCCCCCCGACGACCTTGGAAGAAAGGAAGCTTAGCGTATACCGAGTCCGCAGCTGCAATAACATAATCCTACAATGGAAACCAAGACTAACGAGAGAGAAACTCCGCTGAGGACCTCGGCGCATACTCATATGCCACCGAAAGAATGCACTGCTCTCATTTAGTCACCTATGTCAAAATATAGCTTCGCCTGGCGCGGACTTAAATAGCAGCAGTGGAAAAGGACCGACGCCGTGGGCGGGCCAGGCTTCCTTTGCAGTGTCTATCACTGGGTTGTTCGTCGGCCCTCACAACCTCTATAATGATGAGGCTACCGCCTGACGAAGAAGGCCTCGTCGTCTGATAATCCTTTTGGTGGCCTTGAGTGATGACTATATTGTGTACAGCAAATTGTAGTAGTATCTGGACGTGAACGTAGCGTTGACGCTAGGTATTCATCAAGATTCATGTCTGTAAATCCAGGCAAAGAACGACAAATGCACTCATGATCCTCCCGCGTAGGTACAATACTACCACCTGCTTCTTCAGTATCCTTGTTGATGCGACATCGGCTCATTATCGAGCTTATAGTACCATCCTAATCCATGCGTGGATGCTGGCCGAGTTGCTCGTCCAACCGCTGGACGTCCTCGGCCAACCACTGGGCGCCATATAAGTCACCCATGGGATCTGCGCTTTCATGGAAAGTACTCCGCAGAAAACTGTCTTCAGCTTTAGCTGTCTCCAGCTCATCAAGCAATCCTTGTCGTTCCGCTTCGGAGTACTGGAGACTTTTCTCAGCCGCAAGCTTCCTAGCTTCGAGCTCTTTCTCTCGATCTTTTTTTCTCTGTCTAAATTCATTCACGTTTTTCCTGCCTACGTGACAGAACAAATCAGTATCCAGGGTCAGGTATACATAGACACGTCATGGATGGCCCCCATCTCAACAACAAGCGATGAGTGGATACGCACCAAGTTCTCTCTTTCTTCTTTGTTCATGAGTGAGACCATCCTCTGACTTGGTGCTTCCTTTATTCTCGTTTCGATAGACATATGCTGGATCGTTGTGATTGAAGAATCAGTACGAGCTCGCTACACGAGTGAGGGACAGCCAGCATACGTTTCCTGAGGCGGCCGCTTGTCAATGTGGTGGTGTCGCCTGCTGACTGCTGCAAGCAGCAGGGTGATACAGCATGGTGTCAGCGTTTTGCACGCCTAGAGGTCGTACATCTCAAAGGAAGAACATACTGCCATAGAGCTGTCATCAACACCGAACGATTCAGACGGCTGCTGCAGGCTATAGTCGTAAATTTGGCTATTGCTTGACTCCTGTGGTGACGCAATTCATGTTTATGTACATTAGTCAACCCAGGTAGGGCAAGAGAAATCATTCATCAGCTCATCATCATCCGAAATCAATCATGAGAAGCACGAGATTCACTGACCCCAGCATAGGACGTGTTGAAAGAAGGGTCATAATTCGTCATGGAGCTTTCATCGTAGAAGCCGGATTGACCAGTGAAGTTGCTGTTGTTGGAGGACATAATTGGCGTTGTCAAAAAGTTGATTGAAGGAAGAGGGAATGGTGAGACAATTTCTGTATTTATGCACGTCCGGCTTCTCGATATGTCGTTGTCTATAAGTTCCGGTGAGAATTCAAAAGCGATTCAATGTATCATGGGAAGAAGATGAATGCTGTTCCAATGATCGTTGATATCCGAGTATCGCGTTCGCACGCTGACGGGACAGGACTCCTTTGCGGTGCGTGTACGAATTTTTCCCGTGTGATCCGGCGCTTGTGAACATGAGAGCTGGAGACACGATCGTCCGTACGATTATCGCAAAGAACCATTGTGTCAGAGAACCTAGCTTTGAGAGAAGATGATCTCGAGATATCATCCTGCACATGTTGCCAGCCCCCCGACGACCTTGGAAGAAAGGAAGCTTAGCGTACCCCGAGTCCGCAGCTGCAATAACATAATCCTACAATGGAAACCAAGACTAACGAGAGAACGTCTTACACGCTGGTCTTCCATTGGAGGCCAATTGAGCGGAGATAAGCGGTACATGGCAATTCACACAGCCTCGTGCAATCGTTCTTGCCCAACGAACACGATTGTTCCTATCGCTTTATGCAACTCTCACATTTGAATGGTATAGTGACATGGATACATTATCACTATGACAGCCTATCTTCTACCGTCAATCAAGTACCCCATCCTGCACAAGACGAGGGTTGCAAAGACACTCGCTCCGAGTTGCTTCTAACCTTGCCCATGTATTTGTACGGTCTCCTGGTGGATGGCTCACCAGTCGAGGTCATCAGTTCATCCACCGTGACCTCGCTCCACGTCAATCTCATTCCCTCATCGCGGGCCGTCAAATCACTGTCCAACTCGTTCTGGCTGATATGTGATGGCTTGATCCTAAAAACAAGATCTACAATTCCGCCTATCGGCACGTCAACAATCTTCGTCATGAATGCAACATCTTTGTACTTTGGGTCGGCAGAAAGACGGGTATAGATCTCCTCTTCCTTGTCTGCCAGTGGCTGGCAGCTCTGTGAAGCAACGGCTAGAGGAAATCACTCGCCCCTGGATTTCTCAACACTGTCCTTCATAGCTGTGCCCATTCCGTTTGCTCGGGCGATAGCTTGGTCCTCTGCGCAGGTAGCTCCATTCTTCTGCTCGACATCGCTGACGCTTGTAAAAGCAGCATGATGAACCGAGTCGACGTTGGGATTAAAGTAAGAAGCCGAAACAACATAGGAGTCGTAGCTCTTGTCAGTAGAGGCATTCGAAGGCGTCCTTGCACGTTCAGCCTTTGTTGAAACCATGTTATGGTGGAGAGGTTTGCAATCCAACCTTGGTCATGTTTTCTTCCCAGTCTCGGCAATCTGTCCACAACTGTAGTGAGAGGGCGACATCAAGTTTATCGGATTCAATTGTATGATGAGTATCTGGGATACAATCATCTTGACTTGCATGGTCTATGCGGGGTACGGCGGGTGTGTCTGAAGGATAAGTGAAACTTCTTCCAACTGATGATTGGAACGCTGTTCACTCCTGATACCGGTGCGGACATTGGAGACTTTTCTAAGGACGTATGTGACAACAAGGGATGCCTCCCCTGCGAATCACATCATTTCTCGGGCTCATGTTCGGTTGTCGCAGTCTGGAACTAGAGTATCCACCATGGGAATCTGACCTCTATGACTCAGTGATGTTGGAGGTCGCTGGAGCTTTGTGTTTTCTCATCATCATTGTCAAGACGTGTACGCTTACTTTCCCATTCAGCATCGCGGATTATGTACGCATAAGAAGAACGTCAAGCATCCCCACGGCACCAACAAGTGTGATTTCAAAACGTTGCGTCCGTCCATGAAGATTCATGCGTGCGTGCCTTACGGAATCATTTTCGGAAGCGCGACCGCAGGTGGGAGGGAAATGATACTCTTTTGCTTGTATTTCAGTGTCTTGTGCATGCATCTTGTCGCTTGGAGCTGCATGACATGCATGTAGGCTACTCACACCTTCTTGAGAGCACGAAAACAGGTTCCGCCGAATGACGCCTCTCTCCTCAGCCAGCCCATCGCCGGCGGCGCCGCCGATGTCGATCTCCGATTTCTCGGTGGAGGTGACAAGACTCCAGTGATCCATCTACCTCTTCATCTATTCCTCAGCCCCAAACATGGTCAAGCCCAAGTCCGCCAGGTCCTCCGCCCGCTCGACTCCAGTCAAGAAAGACACCCCCTCCATCTCCACCCCCACTTCAACGCGTTCCGGCCGGACGGTGACCAAGCTCGGGACGACGACCTCGCCCTATTTCGCAAACGGCAAGAGCAAAGGGAGGTCTACCAAGAAGGTTGACAAGGATGATGAGGACGACGACGAGGGGCTAGCAGAGCCTACGGGGATGACATCGTCCGAAGAAGGCTCAAGTGACGATTCGGGCTCTGAAGACGACTTTGGACCCTCCGAGGATGAATCAGAAGAGGGGGAGGCGGAGCCCGAAGAATCCTCTGGCTCAGAGATGGATAGCGACCATATCGACGATGAGAAGCCAAAGTCCAAGAGCAAGAAGAAACGCAAAGCTTCTTCTCCCAAAGCTTCATCCGCCAAAAAGGCCAAGACGCAAGGTCACACCAGCAAGAAGACGAGCAACGCTGGCGTCAAAAAGGCAGAAGAGCAGGGGAGAGAGTATATCGAGGGGTATGATGATGAGGATGAGGATGCAGACTTTTCCGATTCGGATCTGGAGGAGGGGCAGGAGCTTGCCGGGAGGATCTATCCTGCGCCCAAGACCGGACAAGGTCAGTTGTCCCCTTCGTCCTAGTCCTCACAGTATCACTGACACCGTCCATATAGTTGCAGCCGGAGAAATATCGAAGAATACCCTCAACTTTTTGAAGAACCTGCAGCTTCCCGAGCGCAACGACCGAGAATGGTTCAAATCCCACGAACCTGCTTTCCGGCAAGCCGAAAAGGTGCGCCCAATCCATCGCTCGAATCTGTTGTACCGTGCTAACAGTACGGGGCCAGGAATGGACAACATTCGTCACAACCATGCAAATGAAACTGCACGAAATCGACGACGAAATCCCCATCCTCCCTCCCCGCGACATCATCCACCGCATCTACCGCGACGTCCGCTTCTCCTCCGACAAGACCCCTTACAAAAAAGGCTTCTCCTTCACCACCTCCCGCGGCGGGCGCAAAGGCTCGCCATGGGCAGCCTATCATTTGTACTTGTCGCCGAATGGGAAATCGATCTTAGCGGGCGGTCTTTGGTGTCCGGATAAAGACCAGACGGCCAAGATCCGGCACGAGTTTGTGACGAATCCAGAGAGGTTCCGGAAGGTTATTGGGGAAGAAGAGTTTGAGAAGAGTTTTGGTAAAGCGACGCCCCCTGGGAAGGGGGAGGATCAGAGACGGAGTGTGTATGGCAGGGATGATCAGTTGAAGGTAGCGCCGAAGGGGGTGGATAAGGGGCACAAGGATATCGATCTGCTCAAGTTGAGGACCGTTGCTGTTGTTCACTAGTACTTTTATCCTCTTCTGGGCGTGCTTTTGAGCTTACGATGATTAAGCTTTACGGACGAACAAGTCCTCGAGCCGACATTCCAAGATACCGTCAGAGAAGTTGCGAGGACGATGGTACCGTTCATACGCCTGTACGTTTGCCTCTGCTACTACGATCACGGGAGTGGGTGCTGATGAGAAGCAGGTTGAATGATTACCTCACGTAGCGGCCCCGGACCCGTATTCAGTCATGTGAGGAAAGGACAGAGCGATGGGTTGTATTCCTGTTTCACGTCATGTATTCGTGCCATCATCTCCCTTGCTGATGCAGGTATGTTGTACATCCATTTGAAAAGACTTTTACCAAAACTAGACTAGCAAAAGAGAGCGAGAGAAAAGGTCAAGAGTAGTTAAATGAAAAGACGAACGATGAACCAGAAAAATATCTCAAGTTCATTTTCGTGTGTGTTGATGCTTGTGGAGACTGTGGATGTTTAGAGTCCAAAACAAAATGAATAGTCTAACCTTCTGATGAATGAAGAGATAACAGAGATTACACGGGCAAGGGGAGAAAAAGGAATGACAGAGACCACGACACTACTACTACACTTTTTGATCTTCTTTCCGAGACTGCGCAACCCCACCCCAACCCAACCAACTTTAATGGAACAGCTTCTTCTTTGGCTTCTCCTCCCCTCCAACCACCTTGATATGCTGGTGGTTCCCCGCCCTCCCAGGATGATGGCTACAACAATCAATCCCCTTCACCCACTCATCCCCATCATCCATCTCCTGCGCCGTCAGCCCCGTAATCTCCTCTGGCGGCACACTGACGCTCCCCGAGCACTCCTCCGACCCGCAAGGACACATCATCTCGTCTTTCCCCCTGCCCACGAGCAGGTCGGAGAGCGTGCACCGGATGGACGGCTCGACGGCGAGCATGCGCATGACGGCGCTCCGGGATTCGCGCGGGAGGAGGCGGAAGATGGACTCGGCGCCGCCGGATTGGAATGTGCGCGTCGACGAGATTGAGGCGGCGCGCTCCCGCCTTGCTTGGGCGTCTGCGCGCGCGGCAGAGCTTTGTTCGGGGGCGAGGTGGCCGGAAGCGCTGGTCATGGGGTTGACGCGGTGGTCGGTACCAGGGGTCGGCGGCTGGGAAGGCGTCGACACTGCGCGATGACGGCCCGTCCCTTCCGCCTGACGCTCACTAGCCTGGGGAGGCAGTGTGCCCTGCCTCTTGGGGTTCTTGGCAGCAGGCGTCAAGCCGCCCTTGGTCGCATACCTCGAAGCAGGCACCGAAACCACCGAATCGCTCCTCCTCGGGAAATTCAAATCACTCGGATCTTGCCTGCCCTCCCCGCCGTCCCCGCCGTCCCTCGCATGGTGGATATTCAAATGCGCCAAACGCCCATGCAGCCCATCGTCATCCGACGACGAAGACTCCTCTCCAGGCGAGCCCCCCTCCTTGACGGTATCCACCGCCGTATTCGAGCTCACATTCGACACGCTCCTCTGGAACGGAATCTCGCTCGACCCATCCGGCAAGAGCCCGTGCGGCCCCCCATGCTTGCCGTCCTTGCCATTAATCAAACTCGGCGCCGGCGTCGGGATGGGCGGCTTGGTCGCCAGCTCGGGGTGCGTATTGACATACAGCTTGTACGACATGTCCGTCTTGTAATCCGGGATCTTCCACGGGAACCGCCGGAGCACCATGCACATAAAGATGATCGCCACGCTCCACACGTCCGTCAGCCGCGGGTCGTAGTGGTCCTTGGAAAGCACCTCGGGCGCGAGGTACGGGTCGGACCCGACGACGCCGGTGGCCGGGATCTGGTGCTTGCCGGGGTAGTGGAAGACGGTGGCGGTGCCAAAGTCGATGAGCTTGACAGTGTTTTCGGTGGTCATGACGCAGTTGTCGAGCTTGAGGTCGCGGTGGGCGAGGCCCATGGAGTGGAGATAGTTGACGCCGTCGACGATTTGGCGGAAGACGCAGTAGATCTCGGGACGCGACATTTTGCCAGACATGACGACGGAGAAGAGGTCGTACGGAGCGTATTCCATAATCTTGAATGGATTCGTCAGCAAAGTCCATACCACAATGTAGAAAACACACCTCGTAGAAATGCCCGTGGTCGTTGACGATATCCACCGTCTCAATGACATTAATATGCCTCAACGTGACACCCACGCAAAACTCTGCCGTCACCTTTCTCTGATACTCCTTCTCCGACTCCCCCTGCCTCCTCGGCCTAAACTCCTTGACAGCATACACCGTATTCCCATTCTTCGTGTTCCCCTTGATCAGCCTCACCGTGCCCCCCGCCCCGCTCCCGAGCACCTTGCCCCACTTGCCATACTTTTTCGACAGGTGCGCGTGGGAGGCTTCTTGTAGGGAGGGGTGGGTGAGCGCGAGGACGGGGTAGGGGACGCCGGGAAAGTCGGCGGCGTTCTTGGGGGTCGCCCAGCCGGGCGTATGCGAGGGCGTCAAGCTTGGAGACCCTCCTGGCGTGCCCTCCCTCGTCACCTGCCTACTCGGCACCGCGCTCCCCACCTGACTCTGACTCGCCGCCTCCCTCTCCTTCTCCCTTTTCTTCTTCTCCTTCTTCTCATTATGCCCGAAAAAGCTCGCAAGAGAGGAATGCGACTTTTCACCCTCATTATCCCGGTGGTGGTGGCGCATAAAGCCCATGAGGTGGGTGGTGTGCGCGCCGTGGTCCCTGTCTCCGGCGGCGGCGGCGTGGCCGGTGCCGCGGGTGGAAGAGGGGGTGGCGTTGATGGCTGTCATGCTGCCTGCGGCTTGGCCGTGCGCCATACCGCCGAACCCGCTCCCGCGTCTCTGCATCGCCGGCGTCGCCGCCCCCGTCCCCACCCCCGTCGTCCCAGGCGTGGGCGAGTTCGGCCCACTCGCAGACGCAGACGCAGAAGGCGTAGACGTATCGGCGAGGTGCTCCCTTACAGCAGGGTGCTGCTCATGCTTGTGCTTGTCCGAGCCGATGTGGTGGTTCAAGAACCGGCGCAAATCGTGCAACGGCCCCGCATGGTGTTTCGGCAGCCGCGTCGTCGTGGGCGACTGGTGCGGGGAGGACGGCGCTGTTTGGGCGTACTGCTTGGCTTGCTGCGCCGGTCGGGGGGAGGAAGTGGCGCTTTGGGCGTGCTGCTGCTCTTGGACGGGAGGAGAGTTTGAGTCGGGGGTGGGGGTGGGAGGGGCGTTGGCGGCGGTGAAGGCGAGGTTGGAAGGGACGTGGGTCTTGTGGTGGGCCGCGTAAAACTGTTCACCGTCGATAGGCCTGACTGCTCTAGGCGCGTCGGTATGCACCGGCTGCGCACTTCCCTTTGAAGACTGTTCCAAGTCAAGTCAGCGCATGTTCTCTGAAAACGAAAAAGTCGCAGGCAGTGAAGACGGGGGGGGGGCATACGCAGACAAAGATGAGGGGAGGGGGTTCAGGAGCGACCCGTCGCTTGGAGCGATGATTGGTCTCTGTGCGCGTGCGCGAGATGCCGTTCCAGGAGAACCATGGGGGGTAGGGAGGCCGCTTGGCATGGTATGGGCTGGAGATGCGGCGCTCGCGGAGCATGGTGGGGGAGGACATGGGGCAGAGAGAAGAGAGGAAAAGAAAAGAAAGAGGAGATGGAGGGTATGCCAAGAAGCGACTATTGCGCGCTATGCACACGTTGGGTGGCCTTCCTGGAGAAGGCTATGCACGTCGCCCGGATGTCACCAGCAGCAGCTAGCAGAAAGGAGGGCCACCCCCTACCCTCCCCCCTCCCACCCTGCCCCACTCACGCAGATACCCGGAGAAAACAGCCCACAAGATAGCCACAACACTCACCCATTTCGGATCTTCATGCCAGATACCTCCTCGACTCGGCACCTTGCGCAGCCCATTCCCCCCATCCCCCTCCACCTCCCTCCCCTGCACTCCCATCGTGTTCAGCGTCGTCTGGCTGTCTCTCGCCCCATTCCCATTCCCATTCTCCCTCTCCCTCGCTGCATAAGCAGACTCCTCCGACGAGCTCTCCTGCAAGACCATCCCGCTATCCCTCCTGCTGATGGGCGCAGAGCCGCCCTCAGAGCTGCCGACGGCATACTCGGAGCCGTTGGGCGTCCCGTCCTGCACGGGAGTGAGATTGCCGGGGGAGGGCAGGCCGTCGTGGGCGGTGAATATCTCGCGGCCCTCGTGGGTCATGAGCGAGAGACGTCGCTGGTTGGGGTCGGCAAAGTTGATAGAGTGGAGCGGGACGGCGGGGGCGGAAGACAGCATGACGGGCAGAGTCTTTCAAGTTCAGGGTGATGTGATGTGATGCCAGAGGCGTTATCGATGTGATTGGCGCAGCGGAATCGCTGTTCTCGTTTTGGCAAACCTCCGAAGCGATGCAGGGGGGTATGCTGGGTGTATTGAAAAAAAAAGGTGGCGGCTGGTGGGTGGTATGGAGGATGGAGGAAAGAAGAGCAAGAGAGGTGGATTGTAATATGATATAATCGGGTCGACGTCGCCCTGGACCGCGATCCCTGTTCGCTCTAAACGCGGACCGCAGGCAGCTCCTGACTGACGACACGCTTCAACGAGCTCTTCGGGGGGGGGTGTTCTGGCAGCAAGAGGGGGTGGGCAGGTGGAAGAGAGGATGGAGAGATGAGATGGGGCCGGCTGTTGAAGTTGGGGACCGACCGAATCTTTCCACTTTGCGGGGAGAGCTCCTGATGACGCTCGTCTCGTGGGTGGAAAGTGGCTGCTGATCGTTTATGGATACCCCTTCCCTGTGTGCTTTGGGGAACAGAGATGGAAGGAAGAGTGCATCCCCATCCCCATATCAGATGCCCTATGCATATGCATGGCAGCCAACCCTCTCCTCTCTTGGCTGTTCTTGGATCGCACTATTCGAATATCCCGGCGTCCAACCATCGCCCAGCTTTTTGCTTGCGTGCCCCGTGTCCGCCGTGTCCGCGCTGTCCGCCCATCGGCCATCCCCGTCCCCCCCCCCAATCCCCATGCCCCATCCCGTCATCCCGCCACACCCCTCCACCTCCCCGTCTGCCCCCGCCGAGTGTCCGGACAGGAGTGTTCGGCTTCGGTGGCAGCTCGGTGCCTCGGCGTCCATGATCCGTGGCGGCTGGACCCCCGGGGGTAAACCTTTCTTCTCTGACGTCAGCCTCATACCATACACCGGCCCGCTGTCCGCTGTCGCACGCACGCACGCACGTACGGACGCACGCCGCGGGGTGACTAACCCCCCTTCAAATTACCCCCTGTACTCGTAATAGTCATAGTCATAGCCGGGCTTAGGCACACTGCATAAGCCCGTTACGGCCATCGGCCATCGACAGGTGATGCTCGGACAATGGCCGCTTTGACATCTTTCTCTTTCTCCGTATCTTCTCCATCCAGATTCCAGATAGCGAGATTCTGCAAATGCCTCATGGCTAATGGAAGGATAGAGGACATGTCAGTGCTGTCCCAGCTTCCAGGTCCCGGATGCAGTGATCGTTTGTTCTACATATCGTGGTCCCTTTGTTTTTGCTCGGTTCCAAAGAACACAAAGTGGCCGACGAAGACATCATTCATGGAAACGATTATTAGAATTGAAATTATACAGACACCACACGTATCCCACTTCTTCTATAAGATCTCCGCCTCCTCCACATCCACATCCCGCCCCATCCTCATCCCTTACCATCCTCATCTCCTCTGCCACTTCAAAAACCTCGCAGCAACCAGCAACACCATAACATTAAACACGACATAACAGATAAAGATCCCAAAGTCTCTCCACCTCGTGCCAAACTCGATCTCGAGCGGCGTAAAGAAGGCTTCGCCCGTGCGGTACTGGCAGAACTGGCAGTCGCCGGTGGAGTCGGGGTTGTTGAGGTAGCCGCCGACGGCGGTGGCGTAGGCGCCTGCGTATTCGGAACAGGTCTGGCCCGAGGGAGCGGCTAGTAGAGAGTCAGTCAGTATTTATGATTTGTAAGGGATCGGATTGGATTGGGGTGGAGTGGAGACTCACGGAAGACGTTGTACTCGTCGTCCTTGCAAACAACCTCCACACCCTGCAAACCAGTAGAAACAAGCCCACTGATAAGCCTTGTAAACGGGTCGAGGGGGTACATCCAGCTCCGCCAAAAGTACGGCAACGTCGGCGGGGGCGCGGTGACACCGCAGAAGAGGGAGAAGAGGACGAGGAGGAAGGGGTTGAAGAGGGCGGCGATGAGGATGGTGGGCGAGAGGGCGGCGACGGCTTGGCCGAGGGTGACGGCGTAGACTTCGGTGACGAGGATCATCAGGAAAAAGTAGCCGGCTCGGGAAGAGGCGTAGGGGAACCCAACACCATAGTAGATCAAGAGGAAGAAGCAGACGGAACAGATCAGAGAGTAGGCTATGTGGATGTCAGCATGGTTCGGGCTAGAAGAGGCAGGGCGTACGCATTTCAGCGAGCAACTGGGTCAAAGCGAATACAGTAGAAGAGTACATCTTCGAGCTCGCCTCTCGCTACAACACTGTCAGCTTTGCACATTAACCACTCAACTGATAGACTCACGTTGAAAGTCATCCTGCTCATAATGTACTGAGGTTCGATTTGAGCCAAAATCAACGCAGGCAAGACGGTAGCGAAAAAGATGGTAAAGACTCGGTACTGGAGAGACTTGAGAGAAGTGTCGAGCTGGAGGAAAGTGAGGGTAACAACGAGACCGATGGCAAGGTGCGCAAAGAGACGAGTCCATTGGTAGTCGGCGTTTCTCCAGAGAGCGGCGTTGGCTGGTTTACAGGTCAGCAACACTCCCACTTGATGCGATAAAAGACTCACTCCTTTCCAAGACGATCTTGAGCTGGAACAAGAAGCTAGTAGCTACAAGCCGGTCAGCACCGTCACAGACTGAAAACTTGTGACGTACCATATTCAGACGCATTGGCATTCTCCTCGACGGGCTGGGCCAAAGCCTGCTCCTTGAGCGCAATAATCTCCTGCTTGACATTCGAAAACTCGGGCGAGTTTCTCCACTTTTCTCCCCAATCACCTCCAATCCTCTTTCTAGATCCAGCACCGATAACCTCAAGCATATACTCGGCAGGGTTGACATTGCTCGGCACGGGCGCACCGTTTCGCTCGAGATAGTCGATAAGCACCCTCGAGTCCGGTCCGATATCGCCAAAGTAGACACATTCACCACCTCGCTGCAGCAAGAGCAGTCGGTCAAAGGACTGGAAGAGGAGAGCGTTGGGCTGGTGGATGGTACAGAGAATCTTTTGGCCGGCGGCACAGAGTTTCTTGAGGAATCGGACAATGTTGTAGGCGCTTTGACCGTCGAGACCGGAAGTGGGCTCGTCCAAGAACAAGAGAAGCTCGGGCTTGGCAGCGAGCTCGACACCGATAGTGACTCGCTTTCGGGCTACCTCTTCGTCAGCTTGACTCTTGGATTGCTATCAGGGAGGCTCACCTTCGACAGAAAGACCGTAACCGGGGAAACCGATCATCGCATCAGCCAAGTCTTGCAACTCGAGCAACTCGAGGATGTCCTCCACATAGTCGTCCTTTTCTTGCTTGGCGACGTGCTCGGGTTGACGGAGGTAGGCAGAGTATTGCAAGGCTTCTCGCACAGTAGTGGTCCACTCGTGAGTATCCTGCTGTTCGGCATAGGCACATCCTCGCTGGAAGTCTAAGAGCCATCAGCCCCCATTTTCCGCACTTCTACCGAACTTACCGGTGCCAATAGGTCGCCCATTCATCAAGATATCGCCCCCAATCACACCAATGTTCTTTCTCGCAGCAAGCACATCCAGCAACGTCGTCTTACCCGCACCAGAAGCACCCATCAAAGCCGTCAACGTTCCCGGCTTGACATAGCCGTAAATGTCGTTCAACAATTGACGCTGACCACCGGGGACGGGGACGGTATAGTTGAGGCCTTCCCAGGTGAAGGGTTCCGGGCGCATCTTGAGTTCGGAGAGGTCTTGGTCGAGTTCACCGGCGCGGAAGGCTTCACGCCTGTCGGCGAGACGCTCGTTCTTGGCCTTGAGGTCCTTGTCTTCCTTCTTGTAGACGTTGACGGAGAAGTGCTTGGCCTGTGAAACATATCAGCTCATGTCTCACTATACGACGGAGAAGAACTTACACCCTGTTCGAGGTATTCAATGAAGAACATCTGCAAGAACATAAAGAACACAAAGAAACCGCAGAGGATACCAAAGTTTCTCCAGATGTGAGACTTGTAGTATTCGTAACCGGCAGCCATGTAGGCGTCACCGCTGACGTTGGGGTCACCGGGAGTACTACCAGCGATGGAACACATCTGGTTGGGGCCCAGAGTATCGCTATCCAGACGTTAGCTATGCCTTCATCGAGGACATTGAGGAGAGGCTACTCACGGATAACCAGTCACGCCGAGAGAAGGAATATTCCTCGGGATAGTATAACTGTCATCACAAACCAGCGTAATCCTGGAGAACTCGTTGGCAAAGATGGCTTCGTATCCATAAGACAACGGGTTCAAGTCTATACTCTTGTGTCAGTCGACTGAATGATCTCGCGGGTAGACTTACAGAAAATCCAGAACAACCACCTCTTCATCTCCTGCACGGGAATCATATAACCAGTGTACGTGACCATGAACGAGATCAGTACAGAGGCCAGACGAGCCGCTACGTTATAGTCGGACGTCGCCACACCGAGGGTTCGGAAGAATGACGCTACATCTCCATCAGCTTTATGCCTATCCAAGAAGGAGAAGGTGACATACACATGACCATGAACGTAAGGAAGATGAACAAGAAGAACATGAAGAATGCTCCGCCCGACGAGTAGAGACCGCCCATAAAGTATAGGATGATGGAGAAGATGAAGATGAGCGAAGCGTTATAGGGGATATCGGCCATGACTGACGCTACCGCCTGATATATTTGTCAGCCTTTCTTCTCTTGCTAGTGATGAGAGAACTTGCAAAAGCAGCAGGTCTGTAGAACCGGTACTCATTCTGCCTGTACAAGACACTTCGACCCAACATCTGGGAGGGAAGTTCAGAGAAAGAGGTAAGAGCGTTGAACAAGAGACCCAAGAAAAGCAGACCACCTCGCGTGAAGGCGCCGGAGGCAGACTCGGGAAGACGGAAGTAGACAGAACCGACGATGAGGGCGATGATCTGTTTCAAAGTCAGCGTTGTATTCTGGCAAAGAAGGTAAAACAACATACCATAGAAGTAGCGTAACCGGTAGAGATACCAAAAGTATCCTGGAACTTGAGCCTGATCTGTCTCTTGAACAAGATCCAAATCTGGGACCCAAACGAAACCGTGAACGGGCTCTTCTTCCCCACACCCTTGTGCTTCTGCTCCAGCACCGCCTGTCTGAAATCCTCTTGCGCAGTAGCATCCTTCTTGATCAAAGCGGCGTACTCTTCCTTTTCCTGCGTCATACGGGCGCAGATGGCGGATTCACGGTAGGCGGTACCCATCTCTTCGGGGGTGGCGGGGACGTTTGAGGCGTCGCGGCCGTCGGCGAAGCGGCGTTCATTGACGTCGGTACAGCCGGAGAGGTAGTCGGCGGTGGTTTGACGGGGAAGGTCCTGTCACCTATCAGCGCCTGATCTTGATACAAGTAGAGATTACTCACTCGGTAACCGAGGCCAATCATGTACTGCCTAGCCTCCTTGGCGGGACCAAAGTACGCCACATGCCCCTCGTTCAAGACCAAAACCTTGTCAAACTGATCATAGATACCTTCACCAGCTTGGTAAAGAGATACAAAGGTGGTCTGGTTCATGATATCGGTAAGAAGACGGAGAGACTTGGCATAGTCGAGAGCGGTGGAGGCGTCGAGACCACGGGTAGAGTTATCCCAGGAGCAGACGGCAGCGCCGGAGCAAAACATTTCGGCGATGGATACTCGCTTACGTTCACCACCAGAAACACCTCGGACGTATGCGTTACCGACCTGCTCAAGTTAGCTTCATCCCCGATGAGAAGAAGGAACGTACGATGGTGTTGGCGGTGTGCTTGATGTTGAGCATGGACAAGAGCAAGTCGAGGAGGTCTTCCTGAAACTGGGCGGGGGTGACGCCAGGGATCTTCTTGCGGGGAGTCTTCATGGCGAGGGCGAAGCGGATGGTCTGGGCGACGGTAAGAGTGGGGAGATGGTCGTCGTCTTCTTGGTTGTAAACAACCTCACTACATAGGCGTCAGCAAGATAAGGAGAGATAAGCTTAAAACACCCACCCGCCGTATCGCTTCCTCATCTCCTTCCACGGCACACCAGCATACTCGACATCACCGTTGACCTCCATGAATCCCGCTCGCTGGTTGGTGATAGTCTTCAAAAAGGTCGTACAACCAGCTTCGGGTCGACCGAGCACAAGACACATCTCGCCAGGCTTGAGCAAACCGGAAGTGGGGTGGATGATGGTCTTGGGCTTAGGGGCGAATGGGTTATGGCCGACGGCACCGAGAAGCTTGATGACGGGCATCATGAACTGCTCCATGATGGCGGACGAAAAGTTTCGAATGTTGATCTTCATACCACCGGCGCCAATGACTTCGAGGTCGTCCCAAACAACACCGACGGCTTTGCGCTTGATACCAGCCTCGTCCTGGTTCTCTCGGTTGGATCGAAGGACATCGGCGAGATGGAATTCGCCCTCTTCTTCCTTTTGCTTCTCGGCCTCGTCAGACGTAAGACGGGAAGTGACCCGATCGCTGCGCGAAAAGGTGGATCGGAGAGACTGTCGGGTGGTGTGTCGCGCGAGCTCGTTTGAGTGCTGCGACATGTTCGAGTACTTGCGTTCAAGGGCTGCAAACTCGTGTTTACCACGCGAGACAGAGACGTGGTGGGGCTCGAGCTCGGCCACGACATCCTCGTTCGAGTTGGACGTAAGTCGCTTAGCCTTGCCGTTGGAGGAGCCGGCCTTTTCGTCGATCTCCTCCTCGGCGAGGGTGTTGCCGCCTGAGGATCGCTTGTCGTCGAGGGTGGGGGTCTCTGAGGTGGAGGGGGGAGGGCCAGAGGTGACGTGAGAGGTGTCGCCGCCGGTAGTGGCCATGGTGGTGGCCGTGAGGGGTGCGCCGAGGTTGACGGTATCCCCTGGGACGCCAGTAGCGGACATGGTGGGGGGTATCGCTGGGTTGTTGCCTGTGGGCGTGGGGGTCGAGAGGAGGAGAAGAAGAAAGAAGGGTTGTTGTTAAATCCCTTTGGGGCGGGATAGATGCAAACGAAAGATTAGTCAGCTTTTGTCGTTTATCGAACGAGGCCGATGGACATCTTCTTTTCAAATTTGTTCTCGGCCTTCGGCCTGGTTCGTAAGAAAGCTCGGCGTCGCGTCCTGCATGCAACGCACGGCTTCCCGCTGCCTGCACAGCTCCACGCTGCCAAAACTTCCTGGGGCGCCTAAGGGGGGACCCTTGGACGTATGTACGACCATGTTGCAGAACTACCCCTTCCGGAGCCGGGTGCGCGCGTTTTTCGAGTAAACAGAGCACAAACAGACGCCTTACCGCGGAACCCGCGATAACAGCGCCAAGCTAATCATTATCTGATTCCGCTAATGGCCATTTGCAAGATAGCGAAGCTCGGGCTGCTTCTGTGGCGGTTCCGTCGGCATGCTGTCGGTTCCGTCTTGTTAATTATGATGGGCGGGCACGCCGGGGTATACCAGCGCCGCCAGCTTCTCGATACCGCAGAGCTGTGCGCCGTTGGGTGCAGAGTTGAAGGACAAACACCCGTCAATTATGTTCGGCTTTCGATCGGCAGACTCGCCTAGTCCGTAAAGGATGCATCATTGTGTGATGTTTCGGCTGCGTCAGGAGCGAGAGGGGATTGATTGTGTGTGCTGAGCAGTCTGAGAGTGGTTGGGGAGGACGAGAGGGGGTGTGCAAGGTGTTTACGTCTGGCGGGGGATTGCCTCATCCCCGTGCTCGCGCTAGCTCGTTTTTGCCCGTCGGCTTTGTCTGGTCTTATCTTATATCTTTATAGAGGGGTTGTTGACCTTGGCAGCTCACAAGCATTGTCAGGCGTACAACACCACATGTCCTTCGAGCGCCTCCCCGTCACACGTTCCATTTGAGCCTGAGGTGAGGCGTAGCGTAAAGTGGCAGAGCAGCGAATCATAAAAGGGCGATTTGAGTGGAAAGAAAGATGGCGGAGAAGAGAAGAATACTCTTTTCGTGTTCATATATCAATATAGTAGCTTCAGCACGCTCCCCCTGGGCTTCCTGTCTCCGGGAGGCGCAAAGGATGTATGAATGTGATCACGATCGATCCAAACGTTCAAGGACGCAAAAGCAAGTCGCGTCGCCGCCACTGATCGTTCAACGTCGAATCGGCTCTTCGACTTTGTCCATCAAGTCACATTCAGATGCATGCATACGTCAGCGCCCGGGCCGAGCCGGGTTACAGCTTCTTCGCTTCGAGCGCCGACCATAGTGATGAGATGCCGTCTTCAACGAAGAAGGACGGGTGCTGGGGCAAGTTCGCCGTCTCAACGGAGGAGTGGGCGCTGTTGAGAAAGGTGCATGAAGTCATGAGTGTGAGTTTGGCAGATCCTGAGATAGATGTGCGCCAAGTATCCACTGACATCCCGATACAGTTTGCTGTCGATCTCCCTCAATTCTTTGGGGGGGAGACTTATCCCACGATCTCTTTAGTCCTTCCCCTTTTGAAAACGCTTCGCATTCAGTGGGCGGCGTTCAAACACAACGGAAACACCCCCCCTATCCTCGTGCCTGCAATCGAGGCCGGCACTCAGTCCGTGGAGAAGTACTACGACATGGCGATGGATTCGGAAACTGCCATCGTCTGCCGCATCGATATCTGGGGAGACAGTGGGTACCGTCACGGAGGAGGTGGGGGGCATGGAGGACGCATAGCGGTTGTACGAGGTGTGTTTCAAAAAAAGCTCATCAGACGATTCCATTGACAAACCTCACTGCCTTCTCCAGCATTTCCCTCACATCTCCATGCCTGGCGGGGTCGATCTCGGTGGTGTACCACTCATCCCTGACGAACGGGTTCAAGCCTGAGTAGGTACAATTCATTAGCCAGCTGTCGACTCTGTAGTAGCCATCTCAGATGACGATACACACAAGTAGCAATGATGGCGGTTTCGGAATCCAACGCCAAATCATAATACTTCTCCACAGACTGGATGCCGGCCTCGATTGCAGGCACGAGGATAGGGGGGGTGTTTCCGTCAAGTTTGAACTCCGCCCACTGAATGCGAAGCGTCTTCAAGAGAGGAAGGACTAAAGAGATCGTGGGATAAGTCTCTCCCCCAAAGAATTGAGGGAGATCAACAGCAAACTGTATCGCGATGTCAGTGGATACTTGGCGCACATTTATCTCAGGCTCTGCCAAACTCACACCCATGACCTCATGCACCTTTCTCAAAAGCGCCCACTCCTCCGTTGAGATTGCGAACTTGCCCCAGTATCCGTCCCTCTTTGTCGAAGACGGCATCTCATCACTATGGTCGGCGCTCGAAGCGAAGAAGCTGTAACCCTGTGATGGGAGGAGTGGATGACCACAGTCATGGACATCAGGAGGCGCAAAACAGATTTCAGACGGCGATACGTACCTTCTGCACTCGGAAGAACCGCGTCAAGACTTCGTACCATGATTGCCATCTGGTGGGACAGTATGGGCGCAGCATCAAAGGGTCGACATTCATTGTTGTGCAGCACGCGAGGAAGTATTGGCGGGCTGAAGGGGAGCTTCGGACCTACAGCATATACAGTTAGCAAAAGCTGACAAACTCGACTGGTACGTCAACGTAAGAACACACCTTGGCGTCCTGAGCTCGGTCAGAAGGACCTCCCCGTCAAGAGCTTCTCGACTTGAACCGGTCCGAACGGCATCTGAGAGCTTGCTGACAGATTCCTCATCATCCACAAGCCGCTGGGCTGAGCTCAGAACAGCCGCGCCTGTCTCGTCTTCCAGCACCGGCTCGATAGACGATCCGATGCCTTTCAGCAAATGGCCTTGAGCGAGACCGATAGCATGCCGAAAGCAGCTGCGGCAAGATGTCAGTTGATCAAATCGAGAAATAACTCTGAAATGTACCGGCTTCGAGCAACTCTGCTATCCAAGATAACAACGTCCTTTTCTCTCAAAATACGGCAGGGTCCTTTACTGCCAAATTCTGAAAATGGGTCATAACCTGAATCGTCCGCAAGTCATGACGTCAACACCCAACGACTTCAAATCACTCTTCTCTTACGAGTACATCTGATCATATCTAATCACAGATCAAGAGGCCAATAATATACCCCATACCCAGGCACCCAATCCACGACATCACCTTGCCCGGTATACCGGTATACCCACAAGCTCGATCATTCGGAAAAAGGAAAATCTCCGTCGGTTCTTGGCTATCTCGACGCGTCCGGGCTCAGGGCATCGCATTTCTCGAAGGGATGAAAGTGGCAGTGATAGGTTCCGGCCTCGCTGGCCTGACCACGGCTTATCTACTACGGAAAGAAGGTGTTGAAGTGTACCTCATCGAACGAGTAAATTTGTGCTGTTCTTGGTATTTTGTACGATTGCTGATCTTTTGATGTATTTCAGTCGCCGGTGTTGGGATTTCACTCTGAATCCTTACAAGTGGAAGACAAGGACGGGGGAGAGAAGAAGGGGAGGGAAGGATGGGTCGTTAATGTGCCGATGCGTGGCTTTCAAGGAGGTTTGTCACTCCCTCTCTCCTTCATATCCCACGACCCGCGACTGACTTTATGAATCAGGCTACTACCCCCTCCTCATCTCGCTCTACACCCACCTCCAGCTCCCAATCATCCCCCAACACTACACCTACTCCTTCTCACGCGAGTCTGGCACCTACTTTATCCATTCCGGCGCATCGGGCTGGTCCATACCCTCTCTACCCTCCAAAGCATTCACCGGTCCCTTCAACTTCCTCCGCGCTTTACTAAACTTGCTTGGGGTCGCTATCAGCTACTTGCTTTTGGTGGTCTTGTCGTTTCTGGCATGGCACGATATCTTGCCTTCGCAGCTTTCTTCTCCGGACCTGACTGTTGGGCAGTTTACGACACACCTCTCTTCCTTCCTTAGCCGTCCCCTACCCATACCCTTTATAGGATGGTCCCCCAAGACACCTCTCGGCTACGCATTCGAATCATTTATGGGCACGATCGTCCTCCCCCTCTTCTCTGCCGTGGGCACCATGACCCACCAAGACGTCTTCAACCTCCCCGTCCGGATTCTGCTTGAATACATCCACGTCACCCTCGGGACGGCGCACTATCGCCTAGGCAAAGGGCTGGCTTCGGGGGACGTAACGGCAAGGCTGGTCGGGGTTGTGGAAGAACAAGGGGAGGGGTATGTGAATGTGAGTACGGAAGTGAGGGGGTTGGAGTATGCTGTTGGTGGGGGTGTGAGGGTTAAGCTGAGGCGTGTGTCCGCCAACGGGGACGGAGACGGGAACCGGGAAGGGGGAGGGGGAGGGAGAGGAGCAGAGGGGGTGGAGAGTTTAAGAGTAGACAAAGTTGTGCTCGCAACCCAAGCAAGCGTCGCGAGGCCGTTACTTGAAGATCTTGAGGCGAATTTGAAGACGTGGGGTGAAGAGAAAGAACGGAGGAGGGTGAGGCGGATGGCGGAGGCTTTGCAGAGTGTCAGATATAGAGTACGCTCCCCTTCAAACCTTCCCTAACGCAACTTTGAAGACCGATGCTGATGAGAAAATATGACAGGAAACGATAGTTATCAATCATAGAGATACTTCCCTCCTCCCTTCTTCCCCCGACCGGCGGTCTATCAATCTTCACCTCCCCTCTTCCCCCTCCTCTTCCCCCTCTTCTTCTTCTTCTGCACCCCCACCAGCTGAAGAAGATGAAGGCAAAACACCATTCTTCCCCCCTTCTGGGGAGAGCGTGTATACAATGGCGACGGAGGTCATCGTGCCGCCCCAAGGCAGCGGCGGCGGGGAGGTGGTGTTGCAGACTACGAACCCGGTGGTGCCTATTGCGAGGGAGAAGGTTTTGAGTGTTTCGAGGTTGGAGCGGTACGTCCCCTTTCCCTTCCCTTCCTTTCCCTTACCCTCTTCTCTTCCCCTACTTCATTGAAGATATGCTGACATGAACGCAGCGCCCTGGCTCTCAAAGACCCCCTCTCCACACTCCAAAATCTCCAACCCCACTCCCCCAAGGCCCTCATCTACCTCGCCGGCTCATACGTCCACCCTGGCATCCCGCTGTTGGAGGGGTGTGTTGCGAGTGCTAGGAAGGTTGTGGAGGGTGTTTTGGAGGGGGATAGGTATCACCATGTGAGAAAGTTGGGGGAAGGCAAAGGGAGGGGCGAGGGGAAGAATTTGGGAGTGGGGAGGAAGGTTGGGAAGGGAGGGATCAAGGGGAAGGGGAAGGGGCAGGGAGGGGTTGGAGGGGTTGGAGGGGTTGGAGGGGTTGATTGGAGTGTGGGAGAGGGGAGTAAGGTGGGGAGGGTTTGGAGGTGGAGGTGGAATAAGGAGAGTGTTTGGTGTTAGATCCTCCCCCAAGCAAGGGATTGTGACGCGCCATGGAAGTTGAACAAGAGAACGGGACCAAAGCATATTTACTACTCTATAAAGGACCTGCATTCATTCGGCATGAGATCATGGCATTCATGACTATACTGTCACGCTACTTGTGAGACTGCTCGGGCTACTGGGGTGGCTGCATGACGGTCGACCACCACGTCTCACTTATGTTAGTGTTTTGTGCAAGCGCAAAATTTTCGGTGAGAGGTTCGGTGAGAGGCTCCTCAGGAAAAGACGGGAAGTCGTCTTCCAATCCAGATACAGAATCGTTGGATTTTAACCTTTCAAGCTCCTCCCCCTGTTGCACATTTCTCTCACGGGTGCGTCGTCTTTCTCTGGATTCTTTAGTTTTCTGAGTGTCTATCATGACCATGGTATCAGACTGTGCAATGTACGAGTACAGTATCTCTCGTCTTGCAGAGACTGATCTGACTGAGAAATGCACGAAGGTCTTCCTGCTTCTTTGTACTGAGTTTCGATATTGGGATACGTTTCCCATCCTTGTCTCTTGGATGTATGGCATCGAGATCTGATGATGATGGCATGCAGATTCATGAGCACAAGTCGAATACTATTGATCCTCCACACTGAGAAAAGGAGAACAACAACGTACCTTTTCTAGGCCTACCCCTTTTTTTAAGCTCATAAGAGCTACTGCTGGGCTGTGCTGGCTGCTGCTGAGACTGAGCCACAACAATCAGCGGAAAGATCATCGGCAAGTCTTCGATGTGTGGCTGAAAGTGCTTGATGACGAGATGGGACCTCTGCGGGATCGGGGAAGGTTGATGTACTTACCGCATTGTTGTACGTCGTCCCAGCTCCATAAGACTCTGCTGAGGCCCCAGTAGCACCATATTGTTGGGGCTCGCCCGCCATCATCATCATCGATGCACCCGTCATGGGCAGGCCGCTGTACCTGTCGTACTGCTGACCAGATTCGTCGTACGATCGATCCGGGTCAAACTGGGTGACAAAAGACATATATAATCAGCTGACAATTTTATACTTCGGCCTCGCAGGAACATAACGCAGCATGGTAGTAGGAGAACGTACCATTGGTTGAGAATAGTTATAGAACTGGGACTGATCATTGCTGCCGCTCATGGTGGTGGTATGCCGAACTGTTTGCGATGCTATGTTTAACTAAATGATGCGGAAGTCGACCCCAGAGGACATGTGATAGGCCGACATACAGGCTCTGGGAAAATGATAAGCAAACCCCGCTGTGATCGAACAAAGGTCGGTTTCAATCTGCGAATATATCACAGTTCATATTTGCTTTCATGGCAAACAATCTCGGCCAGCTGTATTGGCGGGCTTCAAAAATCGTCACTAAGGTAAATTGCTTTCCCACGTATTCTTCCCACGACTCTTTTCTCACAGATTCACACGAATCCTTTATCACAGATTCACACGAATCTTCTCTCACGAGCTGCTCCTTGCCCTCCTGCGTTGTTCGCAGATCGCAGGTTGGGTCACTCAGATCACGGTGACTCACCAGCTTATTTGATTCCGTTTCTATGCTCTTGCTTGATGACTCGGAGGTACGTAGGTATCACTGTTTTATCTTCTGCAAATCTACAAAAGAGTACAAGAATCGCCCACCACCCCTACTCAGGCCCCCCATCCTATATATGACCGCCCCCCTTCCCTCTCCTCCTCGTTCCCGCTCTTCCTCCACAACTTCCTCCACCGCGCCTCTTCCCTCTTTCGAAGAGTACGTGCCCCCGCGACCAGCCGTCACAGGCGGACAACAAAACTTATCAGTCAAAGTAGAAGGACTTGGGAAAGATGTACAGCTAGTAGTCGATGCTGGCCCCGGGTGTGGGGGCGTTACTTGGCCTGCTGGGGAGGTGAGTTCTCGATTTTTGTGGAGTGGCGCGTTTCGGCTGATGGAGGCTTTTAGGTCATGTCCAGATACCTGGTGTATAGGCATAGTCTAGAGCCTGAGAGGCTGAAGGGGAAAAAGATACTCGAGCTGGGCTCTGGAACAGGCCTGGTCGGCTTGGTGACGGCGATGCTAGAGCCCTCGTCCGAAATCTGGATCACTGATCAGGCGTGTGTCCTCTCCCCTACTCTTCTCTTACCCAAATCGCTGATCTGGATGTATAGCCCCCTCCTTGAACTGATGGAGACCAACACTAGACTGAATCTGGGCGAAGAGAATGACAGTGTGCACGTCACAGAGTTCAACTGGGGCGAACCTGTCAGCAGCGATATCCCGATCGAAGACATCGAAGTCATCCTAGCTGCAGACTGTGTCTATTCTGAAGTGAGCCCTTCGCCATCTTTCCTGAACCCATTCACTGACCCCTCGCCCCTAGCCCGCCTTCCCTCTCCTCGTCCAAACCCTCTGCGACGTCTCCCCCCTGGGCAAAACCATCGAAATCCTATTCTCCTACAACAAGCGACGCAAGGCCGACAAAAAGTTCTTTGCCATGCTCAAGAAGCACTTTACGAATGCGTTCGTGGAAGATGACAAGCCTGGGGAGAGGGAGAAATATGGGAGGCAAGGTGTGAGCTTGATGAGACTGACGCGGAAAAAGTAGGGGTATAGGCGCTTGGTTGTAGATGCATCTTTTGAGCTCTTTGAGCTATAGATGCTTCTGCAGAGACCTCCTTAGATTGAATGGGATAAATAGTGGTGGGTGTTCGATGCGTGTGTAGAGCTCAGTGAAGCGAGCCATATTGGCAGACTCGAGTCCTTCCACAGAGTGGCGGACTGCGAGACACAACTCCCCTCGACTCTCTCAGTTCGCCGAGCTCGACCAGTAAGTGTCCCTCATATATTTGTGGTTAAATTAGGGTATCTAGTCAGTTGTCGGACCAGACGCAAGATGGAGAAAGCGAGATTTGCCGCATACAACAGTCGTGACCATCGACGCAGACGTGTGGTGATATCTTGCTATCTGTTCTCTTCTCATTAAACTCTATTGTACGATGCAAAACTACGTTATCGTCCGGATAAGCCAAGGGGTGCATTGTCGATTCACTTGACAGGCGTCTCGGGCACAAACACGCCTTCACGATCTGTGTGTGAAACAATACTATGCGGTACAGAAAGGACCTCTCTGGGCATGTGAAACGGCCGACTTTTGTGGGTGTATTTTCTCCTTTCTCGAGAGAATTCGTTACCAGCCCAACACCCGCCAACCCTTCTTTCTTCCCAGGGCGGAGGAGCGTCGGGCTGGCAATTCTTCTCATACCCAGCAGTGGTAGACGTGGGGCAGCTCCACACTTCTCACAGAGCATTGTACAAGGGTATATAAGTAGGAGTTCCAGCACCCACCGTTTGGACAAGATACATATCTTTACAGACTTTCCAACAAAAGACAATAGTGTAAACAACAATGAGTGGTGACCAACCCTGCTACAATTACAATTACACCGACTCATCCGACGGTGACTTTAGCCAATACACCGCTGAGCCCGACACCTATGGCGGCTCTTACGGCACTGGAACTGATGCTTCTACCGGAGGCCATTCCGGACAGAGCCATAGCCAAGGCTACGTTGAAAGCCCCTTTGGCGAAGGCGCAGAAGACGAATTTCTCGACCCGGAGGAGGAGCAGCGCATGAAGGATGAACAACACGACCGGGCCTTGCGCCAATATCTCAATAGACAGAAAGCGATCCGGAAAGAGGCTGAGAAGCTTAAGCAATCCAGTTCGGGGGGGAGTCGAGGGAGCGGCAGTAGCAACCAAGGTAGCAGCTCGTCCAGCAAGACGAAGACGGCAAAGAAGCCGAAACACGCGCCGGCAAAGAAGCCGTCGTCGAGCCGGTCTAAGCAAGCTGCAGAGCTGCCTGATATTGGCGAGGACGAGGAATGATATTGTCATATGAATGCATGTTTGAGCGCATCATCAGCGAGGGTTTGTGCACCCAGTCCAGCCATGAAACATCGTTAGCGGCTAGCGACAGCTTCAAGGTATCACTGACGGCTGATGAACATGTATGACACGATGAGAACCTATCATGTCCCACCACAGCTACATCACGTATACAAAAGCTTACTATCAACAGACAACACTAGCCGCCCCCATGGATCGATCCTCCCGACAACGACACTTGTCTCTTCAACACATCGCCCATCCCCGGCGCCTCCCCGACCTTCCGGCTCCCTTGCCTCTGCAGCCCCGCGCCCCCAGCCCCTGACCCATATCCAGAACCAGACCCCTTCCTACCCCGAGCACCTCCCGCTGGCCGAGTGAACGTCCGTTCAAGATCGACCGGATGCTCCCCATGCTCTCCATGCCCTTCCACCGACGACGACCTCTTGTCCTTTTCATCCACCCGCTCGACAGTGCTTTCATCCCGCCCTCGAACGGCAGCTTCCTCGTCTTTACCGTCGTCGGCTTTCTCTTCGTCAGCTTCGCGTCGGGTGACACCGTATCTGATGTTGGCGGCTTCGCGCCAGACTTCGCCGTAGCGTATTAGGAAGAAGAGAGCTACAGCCGCGCCCCACTTTACAAAAGTCAGTCTTGAATAGCGATCAAGTATGGAAGGACAGGGACGTACGGCGACGAAGGCACAGATGGTCATCGTCCATCCCCAGCCTATGGCGTTGGCGAGAGGAATGATGAATGCTGAAGCCGCCGCGGAGAAGATATATCGGATGCCTGTGGGTTGAATCAGCATTGCGAAGAAAAGACAAACTTGGTCGTACAGTTGTTGACGGCGATAACTTCGGCACTTCTTGATTGCATAGCGTCAACTAGGCTAGAAACTTTGTCACTTCTGTCATACCATTCGCACAATGAGGGACGTACTATGTGTTTAATGGGGTCAAAGCCAACATCAGAGAGAGACCATTGAGGAAGACCATGATGAGCGGCGGCGCCATTCCTCCTTTACTATGATGAATCATAAGCCAAATTTCCGAGCAATCTTTTGATGGATCTCACCCAAATTTGAGAACCCAACCATAGATCAAGATCGACACCGGCATCCCTAAAGCCAATCCCCAGAAGCTCGCCTTCAACCTATCTTCCGGCCTGCGGTACCCTCGCTTGGCGATGTACTTTTTGACAATGCCGTCTGCGAAGGCTAAAGATTTCCGTCAGCGTGGAATGGAAAGCTGATTGAAGAGACTTACGCCCTGCAAGTTTACTGGAAATCATGTTACCGGCGCCGTTGGCGAGGTACAAGCATCCAGCGATGGCGCTGTTGTTGATGTGATATCTCTCTTTCTGGAATATCGTCAATTGAAGACTGCGTCAATGGTAGGTCTGCTTACAAAAACCGCTGATAGAGGAACGATGACACAGTAGGTATCTAGCATGATACAGCTCGAGATGACACACTTCAAGGACACTCATCAGCGACTATGCCTTGGTACAGGTTCACAATACTCACAGCCATAGCAATATTCGGCCATCTCAGCAACAGCAATGACCCCACCGGATTGACAAAGTACGGCACAAACTTTTTGCCAGTCTCCTTCTTCAACTTTTCGTGCATTGTCGGAGGGTGTGCCGTTTCAGGAAGGAAGAAGAGGGTGAGGGCGACGGATAGAGCGCTGCATCCCACAAGAAAATATTGGGCAGCACGCCAGGTGATGGCGGTGTATTCAGTGAAAAGACCGCCGATGATTGGGGAGAGGGTGGGACCTATGAGGACGCTGATCAGGCGTCAGCGTGGTGTCAATGAGTAGGGTGTCGAGTAGGACGTACCCCATGTAAAACGTAGCCATGCCACTTGATCTTTCTGTGGGTCGAAAGATGTCTCCGATTGTACCAGCACCGACACTCAATACCGAAGAACTTCCTGCGCATACGTCAGAACTCTTCGCCTGTGTGCACCCAAAGTGGGTCAAACTCACCGATGCCCTGAAGAATCCTTGTGCCTATCAATGCTCCTATATTCTTGGAGTTTGCAACCCCGACACTGGCCACCACCATGATTGGCATACTTGCCAGATATACCGGCTTTCTTCCATAGAATCCGGCAAAGGGCGACCAAAAGATGGGCGCCACTCCTATTGATACCAGGAAGATGGCGACAGTATAGTTGATGACCTCGGTAGAAGAATGCAGATCGGTAGACATGACAGGTATTGACGGCAGGAAGATGGAAGAGGTCATGGCTGGAATTTGACTAGGTGAGCACCGAAGCTTCATCGCACGAGTTGCGGAATACGCACGACCGATGAAAGCAGAGTACGAGATGATTGCCACAATCATGTACTTTTGCCTCTTTGTGAAACGATCGTACACATCCTTGGGCCTCCCATCGATCATTTCTACCTCTGTCGCATTCCCCGGCCCTTGTCCTTCCCCACTCTTGCTACACCTCGAGCTGCGATCCGGTGGCGCGTCGAGGATTCCTTCATCGAGACTAGCGTCTTGCACGTCTCCTTGAGATGCCCTCCGACTAGGGCCGCCGAGGTTTGACTGTAGAGAAGAGTTTGACGACTTGAGCTTGTGCTCTTCTCCTGTTTTGGGCGTTGGTGAGGCGAGGGACATGAGGGTCGTACTCGAGCTTGCTGTGGTGGGCACTACTATGTCGGCGTCGCTGTGGTGGCGTGATTCTGTGGGCATTCTATATAGAAAGATTGTTTCGTAAACTGTGGGAGGTTACCTCCACTGCAGATCGAGTCGAGGAGGACTGAAAACGAGAAATGAGTGGCCATCTCACATGCACAACAAAATTCCATATCGTCCATCGCAGAAGACCGATACGCGAGGCTCGGCTATCTCCGACGATCAAGACCTGCAAAAAGTTATTCTAAGCCCCGCGCTCACGGGCGGAGCCCGGCCGCCGATGGATGACCTGCTGCCTTCTTTCTTTGTTCTTCGACGTCATATCTCAGCCAGCTCGCTGGACAGTCATCAGAATAGGGAAAGCTACATCGCTACACAAGTAACCTGTCATCTACTCTTCGTCATTTTCAACACCATTACTGAGCGTCATCAGGCTCTCCCTCGCTCAGTGAATTTCATGTCGAACCTCGGCCTTGCACTCGGCCATCCATCTCCATAAACCGCCACTTTATGGAGAGTCAGCTCCTTCCCATCTTCTGCTAGCGAGAAGCCATCCAGTCTGAACTGGGCAGAGCGGATATCCCCCCTCGTGGTCCCGGTCCGTCGGCGGCGCTCCACTTCCGTCTGCAGACTCTCCTTGATCTCTTGTGCTATACCACGGGTGATATCTGCGCGCGAGACACGAGGTCTGGGTCCTCCTTGATCAGCCATCTGCGACATACTGTATTCAAGTTTACGGCAGAAACGGCTCGTGACATGGTCGGTGACTGGATCGATCTGTGATTGCTCCCAGGCAGCAAATTCCGCCTCGTAACGCCTTTGAGCTTCCGCTTCTTCTCGCCTCTGAGCTTCCGCTCGTTCTTCGTAGTAGTCAGTCCCGTAGTCAGACTGGTAGCCATGCGACGAGGAGTACCTTCTACTTCTCCTGGGCTCATGCGAACTTGTTGGTGGATAGTAGCTACTGCTTCTCCTGGGCTCATACGAACTTGTTGGTGGATAGTAGCTACTGCTTCTCCTGGGCTCATACGAACTTGTTGGTGGATAGTAGCTACTGGTGGGCCCTTCTTGCCGAGAGCGCGGGCGGGTTCTCCTGGTGCTCATGCTCCTGGAGGGGGTTCGGCTATAGTCCGGGTACTCGGAGGAGGAGTATGTGGGCATATCTATTGATGGTCAGGTGGCAATGGTGATGGTGCTTTGAGGAGGTGCTTGAATGTACTGTATTCGTATTCGTACTTTGGACGAATGCAAGACTTTTGTGGGCTGCTGTACTTGCCCCACGTACTATATACCTAGGAGCAAGGTCCAATAATAGAATCTCTTCCTGCTCCGAACTGAAAAGAATCAGCCCAGAGTCCTGGAATAAACATCCTCCACGCTTGCATCACCGACTCACCGTATCTCCCTTTCGAGCGCTCTTTTGTTGTGCTCACACGCCCGGAATATATCCGAAGAATTTATGACCGACCTTTTTAACTCACGGCCACTACAATTATATTCAGTAGGGCTTCTATATCTGAAAGTGCAGCATCCATTGAGCCGGAATGCTGTCTCAGCTCTCGTCAGCGAGAGGTCGGTACCAATTACATATTCTATCTTGATGAGCATTTGTTGTTTGGCATTTTCCAGTATCTTCAGCAGCATTCTGCCTTTATATGTAATACTAGTCTGTAGACCAAAGCCACACGTCAATGATTCGAGTAGGCCAATAATAATAGTAATTATGCATGGCTAAAGTGCATCCTATTGTCCTTCTTCCTCCTCCTCCCCCTCCCCCAGATCACCTGCTGCAGGTTTGTGCCCAGGCTCGATACTCATATTGGAGAACGTTTGCTCCCCAGACCCGCCTTCTCCATAGACCGACAGGCCCTTGCATTGTATACGCAGATCACTATCCACCCCCACGGTCTTCGGACACACCTCAAAAGCTTTTCATCGAGCCTTCAGCCGTCCTCCCCTCTCGCTTTCTGCTCGCCACTTCCGCCTCCAAGGTTGATTTGATTTCTGATTATACAGCACTATTAATAGAATTCCTGGCGGTCATAAATAGATCTGCATATTGGCGAAGCGATTCGTTCCTCGAAATGTTGGTATCGAGTTGGTCCATGAAGTTTTCGGTTTCGCTGGGAATCAAAATAGCCTCGTCTTCGGTTTCATTATGAGTGGAGGAGGGAGTGGGGCTAGTCTATCGTCCAGTGTCCATTGTTGACGGACTGTATGATGTATGATATTGTAATGTACTGGCTACTGGTCGGTAGCAGGAGGAGGTGGTCAAGAAGTGACTCTGGTGCTGGTCTGGAGAATATTTGCAGAGCATTATATACTACTCAAATCGTGTCTGAAACTAGATGATAGGATCGACGACTCGTGCGGCATGCATGTATTGAAATAGCACGAGTCCGGATTTGAAACAGAGGATGGTATTGCGCTGCTGTTGCTTCGATCCCTCTCGGAAGTTCTTATTTGCACTGTGATCTTGTGCTATTGTCAGCCACTTGCCTCGCTCTCCTTTCTAACCCAGCAGAACATATGAAGGATAAAAGTGCCCCCAAAGAGCACCTTCATTGTAAGCATCAATAATGGCACGTTTGCGAAATACCCCTCTTGTCGCATTATATTTGTAGTCCTTTTGGTCTGTACGCTATGCGACACTTTTCTCCTTTATTGTTGCGTATGGGACTTGTACACTCCGAATCTGGTACCTCGACCTTATTTTTACGGGGTATCTATCTGGTTTCTGTGGCAGGGAAAAGCGACCACTTATGTATCATTGTACCAGATCCGGGCCAGAGCAAAGAATACCAGCTACCGACCACGGCAAAGAAATGCATTTACTCCCACTCTGTTGTACCTCCGTCTCTGACGTCTCTGCCGCATCAATTCCAGGCTGAGTCTCAAGAAATATCATGTCAAAGAAAGTCTGTTCCCCGGTCCAGCCTCCCCCATATACCGACATACCCGTGAATCGTATTGTGCTGTTGTTCTCCACAGCCACCTTCTTCGGAAACACCTTCACACTCTCAATAGAGCATCCAGTCCTCCCCTCTTCCTGCCTCCGGGTTATCTCCTGTTCCAATGATGTTCGTACTGCATCTTTGACAGTATTATATATAGATTCGCTGGCAGACACAAAGAGGGACGCGTGGTCTTGGAAGTCTGTATTCTCGATGTTGGCTTCGAGCTGCCACATGAAGTCTTTCATTGCTTCAAAGGTTTTATAGGGAATGCGAGAGAAATCCTCTCGGACTTGACCATCTTGAGAGGCAGTGGAGTTGGCTTCTTGTTGATTGGTAGACATAGTTCAGATGTTGGCGCGTGCTATGTATTTGCTCTGCTTGATTAAGATGGTGGGGAGGTCGATTGATTCAGCAGCACATTAGCAGCAGTATATATGTTCGAACGAAATTGCTCTGCCCGAAAAGCGTCTATCGGACACAGTATGCCATGTAAAGTCACACAACTGACGTCAAACCAGTGTGATACAAGTTCTTGCCGTGAGAGAATAGGGGAAAAAGTACAACGGTGCTCCCAAAGAACATCCTCCTCGTAAACAACGACACCTTGTGAAATACCCCTAGTCGCCCATGCAGTCCTTTCTTGTACGCAGTGTGGCACTCTACTCCTTTATTTGTGTCGTGCGGACGGAACTTTCAGTATATTCCGATTCTGGTGCTTCCCTCGACTTTGCTTCTATAGGGTATGTACGTATACATGTAGCTTCTGTCGAAGGGAAGAGTGATTACTTATGCGTCAAATTACCAGATACGTACGGACCACGAACAAAAAATGCATGCATGTGCAACTATTCCTCCGCACTCTGTTGCCCCTCCTGCTCTGACGCCTCTCCCTCATCACTTCCAGGCAGAGTTTCTTTTCGCAAAAGTCATATCGAAAAAAGTCTGTTTCCCAGTCCAGCCCTCCCCATACACTGACATATTCTGAAATTTTATTAGGCCGTGATCCACATACATCTCCTCCGGAAACACCCTCACACTCCCCATCAAGCCCTCCGTTCTCCCCTCCCGCTTCCTTAGAGCAACTTCTGCTTCCAATGCCGATCGTACCTCCTCCTCTACATCATAATAGATAGAATCTTTGGCATCTTTGATGTCGGACTCGTAGCGCTCGAAACCATTTGATGTGTTGATCTCAAAGTAAATCTTGAAGTCCTCCATGATTGTGAAATTTTCTTCGGGGATTCGAGAGAACTCGTCTTGGAGCTCGTCACCCTGAGAGGGAGTGGGTTCGGCTTGGAGTTCAGTGGACATTGTTGTATGTACTATGGATTTGATGGAATGCTGAAAGCTGATGGGAAGGACTGGGGCTCTTAAGTTGGAATGCGCGCCCCCGTACTCTTCTCCCAAACATCTATATCAGTCACAAAATGATAGTCCAGAGTCTTCTAACTGGCGACATTCCATTTAAACACAAATCCTTTCTGTGCTGGGAATCGAAAAAACCCAACCCGAGCTGTTCTTTTGACTTATATTACAATTGCACAGAGCTGCAAAGAGATGTGAGAAAAGGGATGTGAGATTATCCTCGTTGTTTCCTTTCATGTGGCTCTCGCGGCTTCCCATTGCCAATACGGTCTCGATCTACGGCATCACGTCAGACCATGAACCATCAGCACAGCTAATAGGGGCCTTCAAGGGATACTATTTGACGTGATTCCGGTTCTGCTAATGTCATCATGCATCCTCGGGCGGGCGGTCCATAATACGGCTGCGACCTAATCATCGTCACCAATAGAGGATGCAGATGGCTATGCTCCATCTACCCAATCTGCGGGCAATAAAATCATATCAAATGTCTTCTTCTTTCGCGACCACCCTTCCCCATATATCTCCACATTCTCCACGACCAGTTCATCCCCACCTTTATTAATCGTGAGATCATCCGGACGAAACCTGACTGACCCCATATCCCCACCAGTCCTTCCGCTCTTCTCCCTATCCTCCACTTCTTTCAGCAGCGTCTTCCTGACCTTCCGTGTCACGCTTTTCGTTAATTCGGACAGATCCCAAGTGAGCCGCGGCTTTCCTTCTTCATAGAGTTCTTTCAGACGGTCATCGGCCCCCGCCATGAATCTTGTGACTATGCGATCGGTAAAAAAATCGATTTGGGAGCGCTCGCTTTCACTGCTAGTGGCTCTGGGAGGTGATGGAACAGCGGGCCTTTCCCTCGTGGACCTCCTGGTACTACGAGGATTATGACGTGTAGGAGGAGGCGGTGAATGATAGCTGGACCGGTAACTGGTGGGAGCGAAGGGAGGGGCAGCACTCGCCCCAGCCGATGCAAAACTTCTCCTTCTCTCACGAGCGTGGCCAGTAGGAGGAGGCGGTGAGTGATAGCTGGACCGGTGAGTGGTGGGAGCGAAGGGAGGGGCAGCACTCGCCCCAGCCGATGCAAAACTTCTCCTTCTCTCACGAGCGTGGCCAGTAGGGGGTGGTGGAGGACGACGGTGTCGGCTGGAGTGAGGGGCAGCACTCTCCCCAGCGGATGCAAAGAGACCGCTCGAGTGAAGACCGCTCGAGTGAAGACCGCTCGAGTGAAGACCGCTCGAGTGAAGACCGGTGAAATGGCTATCGCTGTAGTGGCTATCGCTGTAGCGTCTACCGCTGAAATTGCTGTCGCTGAAGTAGCCATCATTGTAGTGGGGCCTTCCAAAGGACGCAGAAGGCGGACAATTGACATAGAATGGGTTGTCGGTGTAGACTTCGGTGTAGACTGTCGGGCGTCTATAACTACTGGACATGATGGTACGTCGTGCTGTGTTGTGGGTCGGTCGATGGTGATGTGAAGACCGAAGTAGGAGCTTGGGAAATGGTGAGGCTATTATGCCCTACGCCGTTTGGCGCCTTCGCATATTCCTTTTGCAGTGACTGTAACGTCGGAACTACATGATATCTTCGGAGAAGTATTCGCTTGATTTCAAAGGAAGCTCCATTGATGAGTCTCAGAGATGAGAATCGCGATTTGTCATAACAATTAGATGCGAGATTCTCCTCGTTGTTTCCTTTCATGTGGCTCTCGCGGCTTCCCATTGCCAATACGTCTCGATCTACGGCATCACGTCAGACCATGAACCATCAGCACAGCTAATAGGGGCCTTCAAGGGATACTATTTGACGTGGTTCCGGTTCTGCTAATGTTATCATGCATCCTCGGGCGGGCGGTCCATAATACGGCTGCGACCTAATCATCGTCACCAATAGAGAATGCAGATGGCTGTACTAATCATTCTTGCTAAAAGTCAAATTAAAACGTCTCTTCTTCTTCTGCGACCACCCGTCCCCATATATCGACACCTTCTCCAAGACCATTTCATCCCCACCGTTCCTCAACTTGAGATTCTCCGGACGAACTGTGACTGACCCCATATCCCCACCAGACCTTCCGCTATACTCCCTATACTCCACTTCTTTCCGCAGCGTCTCCTTGACCTTCTGTTTCACGCTATCAAGTACGTCCTCCCGAGGCACAGTGAGGTACGGCGCTTTTTCTCTCTCATAGAGCTTTTCCAGATTGTTATCGAGCATCAACGAGAATTCTTCGACTATGCGGTCAGTATGTGTATCGATTTCGGAGCGCTCGCTTGGACGGCTAGTGGTTCTGGGAGGTGATGGAGGAGCGGACCTTCCCCCCGTGGACGCAAAACTGCTCCTCCTGGCACTACGAGGAGCATGACGAGTAGAAGGAGGTGGTGGATAATAGCTGGACCCGCGAGTGGTGGGAGCGAAGGGAGGGGCAGCGCTCTCCCCAGCGGATGCAAAACTACTCCTTCGCTCACGAGCGTGGCCAGTAGGGGGTGATGGATGACGACGGTGTCGGCTGGAGTGAGGGGCAGCACTCTCCCTAGCGGATGCAAAACTACTCCTTCTCTCACGAGCGTAGCCAGTAGGGGGTGGTGGAGGACCCCGGCGTTGGCTGGAGTGAAGACCGCTGGAGTGAAGACCGCTGTAGTGGCTATCGCTGTAGTGGCTATCGCTGTAGTGGCTATCGCTGTAGTGGCTACCGCCGTAGGGGCTACCGCTGAAATTGCTGTCGCTGAAGTAGCCATCATTGTAGTGGGGCCTTCCATAGGACGCAGAGGGCGGATAATTGTCATAGATCGGGCTGTCGTTGTAGTATGTCGGGCGTCTACGGCTACTGGACATGATGGTACGTCGTGCTGTGTTGTGGGTCAGTCGATGATGATGCGAAGATCGAAGTAGGAGATTGGACGATGGTGAGGCTATTATGCCCTACGCTGTTTGGCGCCTTCGCATATTCCTTTTGCAGTGACTGTAACATAGGAACTACATGATATTCACGGAGAAGTCTTCGCATGTCTTCAAAGGAAGCTCCATTGATGAGTCTCAGAGATGAGCATCGACATTCCCACGCCACAGGTGACTGGCAATTTCCAAGGGCTTCTATCTCCAACATATGCACATGATTCTTCTCTCCAAATGAACATCCCTCAATCGGCCGGCATTTCACGGCTTGATACCAAGCGCCACCGATCAGTCAACCTCCACCTCCACCAGGAAAGCCGAAGGGACTGGGGCCCCTGAGTCGGGCCGAAAGGGGAAAGTTGCACCGACGTTCCTTTGTTTTATCATGTGACTGTTGCATCTCATGGGCGTCAGCCTGGAGAGATGGTGGCACCGAGATCGGAAGGCGGCATAACACGGCTACCTCTCTCGGACAATCTTCTTCGGACTCCTTTTTTGGAATCAGTACAGGGTCCACCAGGCTCTATATATCATGTCATTCTTTTTCAGCTGCCCGCTTCTATTCCTCCAGACTCTTTGCTTCAAACTAAACTCCAAACAAACCTCCCAACTTGGCCCCCACAATGGCCGACATCATGGAAAAGCAAGAGGCCGCACACATCGAAGACACCATTGGGGACGTCAAGACCCATTCCGACGCTGTCATCGAGCAGGTCAGGCAAGAGCACGGAGAGATTTATGCACAGGCCTTGGAGAGATACGGTGAAGAAGGATCGATAGACCCTGAAACCGAAAAGAAGTTGAGAAACAAGCTGGACCGAAGGATCATTCCCCTTCTGGGCATCTGCTACTTTTTCTACGTAAGCGCCCGTCAGTCTTGAGTGGTGGCAAAGCTGACGCTCCAGCAAGTATGTTGACAAGACGACATTGAGTTACGCTGCCATCTTTGGTATCAAGACCGACCTCAATCTCACAGGCGACAAGTACTCTTGGCTTTCCAGGTTCGCCTTTGTCTATCATCTCGTCGACCTCATACTGACGCGCCACAGTATCTTCTACTTCGGTTGGCTAGGATGGGCCATCCCATCCAACTTGATCATGCAGCGCTCACCTCCCGCCTACTATCTCGCAATCAACATCTTCTTCTGGGGTGTCTTTCTCATGATCCAGGCGGCGTCCAAGAACTATGCGACTATCGCCGCTTTGAGAGTCATTTCTGGTGCTGCTGAAGCCATCGCCGATCCTGCGTCAGTCGTCCCACATCCCAGAAGAGATGATACCCAGTGCTGATGCTCGACTGTAGCTTCATGTTTATTACCTCAATGTATTACACTCGAGAAGAGCAGCCATCAAGGATCTCTTCCTGGTACGCTTTTAACGGTCTCGGTGTCGCCGGGTGAGTCATCGCTCTTATATGGCCCAAGTCCTACGCTAATCTCGTCTGGATGGCAGAGGTGGACTTATCGGCTACGGTATCGGTAAGCCCTAAACTTTTCCTTCATCCCACCCAAGCTGACATACCCGGTCCCAGGTCAAATCAAAGGCTCCCTCGCATCATGGCGTTACGAATTCCTCATCGTCGGCGCTGCCTGTTCAGCCTGGGCAATCTGCATCGGCTTGTACCTCCCCAACTCTCCCGTGACCTTCAGGGGATTTACGCATGACGAGCGGGTTCTGATGATTGCGAGGATGAGGAAAAACCAGACGGGTATCGAAGGCAGGAAGATCAAGTGGGATCAGATTCTGGAGGCTGTGACCGACTACAAGACTGTGAGTTCAGGTCTCTATGATTGTGCCAGAAGACAAGCTGATGGAGGACATACAGTACATGTTCTTCCTCCTTGGTCTTCTTGGCAACATCCCCAACGGATAAGTCGTCTCTCATCGCTCACAAGGCTATACACTAACTCCCCCTCTTTACAGGCATCTCCAACTTTTCCACCCTCGTCATTCAAGGACTCGGCTTTGACACCCTCCACACCGCCCTCCTCGGTATTCCCCAAGGTGTCTTGGTCATGATCTGGATCGGCTCCGGCGCCCTCATCAACGATCGTCTCCCCAAAAACTCGAGGACTTTTGTCTGTGCTGCGTTCATGATTCCTACAATCGCCGGGTCTTTGGGATTCTTGTTGGCTCCTGCCAATGCCTATGTCGGGAGGTTGATCTGCTTGTGCGTTCCTCTTCCTTCCTATCTTCGTATAGTAATAAGGCTGATGAGGTTTTCGTCTAGCTATTTGACCGGGTCTTATCAGTCTAGTTTTGTCCTGTCTCTATCACTCATCACCTCCAATTCTGGTGGTCAGAGTAAGAAGCTGATCGTATCCGGCTTCATCTGGCTCGGTAAGCCCCCATCTTGCTCCGAGTCGTGAAGGATGATTGCTGATCCAGTTCATTCCACAGGCGCATGTGTCGGAAACATCGCTGGCCCCTTCGTAAGCTCCCCCTCCCCATCACCCCCTCAGACCCCCTCACTCACCTCCCCCACCCCAGTTCTACAAATCCGACCAGGCTCCCAAATACACCCTCGGTATCGGATCCATCCTCGTCTGCAACTGCCTCGAATTCCTCCTCTTCTTTGCTTTCCGATACGCCTTCAAGTGGGAGAACCACAAGAAGCAAAAGTTGAGGGAGCAAGTCCGAGACTCGGGCGAGGTGACGGAGGAGGATGTGAATGCGACGGCGTTTGCGGATATGACTGATAAGCAGAACCCCAAGTGAGTTGTGCCCTTTGTGCGGTGAAGTGGAAAAGACTGATTTGCTTGTAGCTTTGAATACGTGTACTGAGCAATGATCGCAAGGGTATATGATTGTAACAGGTTAGTAACTGTAGGTTTACGGTAGTATGGTCGTAATCATTGTAAACATGCAAAGTCATATTGGGCTCTTCTCCAGGTTGATCAGCAAGCCTCCAAGTTGAATCCCACACTCCGGATGCAAAAGTCTCGCGGAAAAGAATCCATCTCATGTCCAAATCTATGGCAGACGGGGGGTCATCATTACTGAAGGGGTTTTTGATTTTGCACTTCTCTCATTCAACACTCCTCTCGCCTCTTTCTATACTCCTTCGCCCTCCTCCCTGGCTCTTGCCATGCACTTAAGTCAAGGCTTAAGCAGAGCCGGTCTTGGCGGCCTCGACGGCCTTGGAAGCAGCCTCGTCCAAACCATCTTATTACAAGTCAGCGCACGGACGACAAAGGTAAATTGAGGATACTCACCGAAGGGGAAGATCTTCAAACCAGACTCCTTGATCATCTTCTTCGCCTCGGCCTCCTTGGTACCCTGCAACCTAACAATGAGAGGGATCTCGAGCTGGAGCTCCTTGGTGGCCTTGATGATACCCTCAGCAATGACGTCGCATCGCATGATACCACCGACTGCAAATTCCATCAGCACCGCGAAGCTTCAAGCAAGGGATGCAAACCTACAGATGTTGACAAAGATGGACTTGACGTCCTTGTTGGTCAAGAGGAGCTCGAAAGCCTTCTTGACAGCGTCGGCAGTAGCACCACCACCGACATCCAAAAAGTTGGCGGGGGAACCACCGTGGAGGTTGAGGACGTCCATGGTAGCCATGGCAAGACCGGCACCGTTGACGAGACAGCCAATGTCACCGTCGAGCTTGATAAAGTTGAGGCCGTACTCGGCGGCCTCGACTTCCTGGGCGTCCTCCTGGGTAATGTCTCGGAGCTTGAAGATGTCCTTCTGTCGGAAGTCGGCGTTGTCGTCGAAACCGAACTTGGCGTCCATACTACATTCCAATGAGTAAAGTCAAACAGCACTAGAGCGGGGGACGTACCAGAGCACCTCACCGGTGCTCAATTCAGCCAAGGGGTTGATCTCGATCTGAGTAGCGTCCTTCTCCTTGTAGATGGTGTACAACTTCTCAAACACATCCGCAGCGTTCTTCCTAGCGCCCTCCTGGAAACCGAGCTTGCCAGCAAGCTCCAAAGCGGTCTCCTTGCTGATACCGTTCTCAAAGTCCAAGGGGGTGGTAAGGATGGCATCGGGAGTGTCCCTAGCGACATCCTCAATGTTCATACCACCCTGGGAAGAGCTGACAAGGACGGGGCCACCAGTGGTTCGGTCGTTGAGGATGGCGGCGTAATACTCCTTCTGGGGAGGCAATCGCTCGGCGAGCATGACGGCGTTACAGACTCGACCACCAGCACCGGTCTGCTTGGTGATGAGCTTGTAACCGAGCATCTTCTCGGCGTACTCCTTGGCCTGAGCGGGGCTATTGTATGGTCAGCTACAGATCGCGTCGCATAGAGGTCGCTGAGATCTCACGAGTCGACCATCTGGACACCACCCTGGAATCCAGAGTCAAAGTGACCCTTTCCTCGACCACCAGCCAAAACCTGCGCCTTGATCACAAGCTCGTCCTTGCCTATAACACATTGGTCAGCCCTCAATACTGCTGCACTGCCACCTCTTCCAACTCCCTCGTCGACGACCACCATCGTACCGAACATAGATCGGCCGAACGGCAATGCCGCCCCCAGCCCTCCCTTATGCACCTCTGCGCCCATCCCCTCATGCAAAACAAGACTCACCAAAGGACTTGGCGACACTCTCGGCCTCAGCGCCAGAGAAGGCAGGAAGAGACTTGGGCGTAGGGACACCATACTAGCAAAGGCCACCGGTTAGCATCACTGTTAACCCACAATTCACAAGAAGGCATGCTTACAGAGTTCAAAAGCTGAACAGACTGGTACTCGTGAATAGAGAGGTTCCTCTTTTGTTGAGCAACGGTCTTGAGGGGCTAGATGTGGCGTGAGTAGGATTATTCGGACGTCTTGCGCGCTTCCCCACGTCCGATGGCGCGTCCCACCCCACCCTTGCTCGTGATTCAAGGACAACGACATACCTTGAGATTAGCACGGGCGGCTCTGAATCCTCGGATCATGGTGGTAGTGTTGGAGTTGGTAGAGAGGAGGAAATAGAGGTCGTTGTTGTCGGGTCGTTTTCGGAAATGCCACAGACGGCTAACCGCTCAGGGAGGTGGAGATCGCCGCCCCTCCCACTTATCACCGACCAATGCCGCGAGACAAGCATGCAATGCATTCAAGAGGTTTCAAGATGATATGTATGATTGTATTGATTTTGAGGGACCCAATGTACACGCAGGATAACAAAGACAAAGAGATCGAAACAAAGATAAAGAGAAAGATTCTACCACGAAGCAGCACAAGACACGTTCCCTCTATGTCGAGAAGCTACACGGCTGTCAGTAAAGCATACTCGTAAGCGAGGCCTACTCACATTCCCAGAATCTTGAACGGATTCGAGCTCCCTCCGACCTCACCCTGCAACTGGCATTCCACGAAATGCGATCCCTTCTGCACCCCTCTGTCAATCATCACCAACGTCGCAATCACATCCTCGACCTCGGCGGTACCGTGCAGCTCGGTGTTGCCCGCGAAATTGTCGTCGACCCAGCACTTGACAACACCAAGAGGCTTGTCGGGCGGGGATTGGAGGAAGTAGATACCGACGTCACCGGCACCGAGGACGAGGGGAACTCGAAGACGAGCAGTGGGCTGTTCGGCATACCTACGATAATGTCAGCCATAATTCTGTGCAGCAGATGTTGACCCACCAGTAATGCCTGTCCTCCTGCACCGCGCCCTTGGGTGGGTGGTAAGGCTTCCAACCACTTCCCAAGAACAAACTATCCGGCAGAGGGTTGATCAAGTTGCTCGCAGCAACGCAGAACGGCTCAATCTCTCTAAACTTTTGCACATCATGCGGCTTGTCCGCAATCCTCATCTGCGGCACTCTCAAGCCCTGGTACCTATCCGCCAAACTCGACCCGGCCGAGACGCCGTCTCCGGGATCTTGCCCAGGCATGCCTTTTCGCAGACCGACACCTCCAAGTAGGGAGGGCGAACCAGCAGAGGTCGCGTCAGACTCAGTACCAAGGTCGGGGACGTCAAAGCCATGGCCGGTGATGGAGGACCAGCCGGCGCACACTTGGGATTGGAGGTAGGAGACGAGAATGTCGGAGATGAGCCCGTGGCCGTTAAAGTTGGCGTGCGCGGGGTCGTTGTAGAATGCCGAACGTGCTTGGTCGGGGCTCTCGAGGTATTGCTCGTAGAGAAGACCCTTGACACTATACAAGAGTCAGTGTTGTCGATCGCTTCTCTATCAAGTTTCCACTTGCCTGATGTGAGGTACGTCGTAGAACTGTCCGACAACGTTGTGCAAGATCTCGGGACCGGCGAATCCATTCTGCGCCTGTACCTGAGGACTAAAGTGACCAAGAATGATCACAGCAGGCATCTCAGGTCGGACGAGGACAGATCGCACCAAGAGCTCAAAGTGCTGGAGCCACTCCGGATCGCTGCATTCTTGTCAGTCTTGCACCTTTGACCATTCCGCAAACACATACTTGGGGTCGGCCGCATCAAACTCCAAGATCACCAGATCCGTCTTGTCGGGCAGATGGTGGCTGTTGCAGTACGCATAGTAGGCGGAATCGGTCTTGGGCGTCGCGCCGTTGGTGAGCTCGTTGGCAGGGTGAGGGAAGACAGTGTTCCACCAGTCAAAGAGACGGTGGGGGTAGCACTTTTCATGTGTGGGGTCGTCGCCCGCACCCATACACGCAGAGACTGTAACAGATAGTCAGACGACTTTCATCGAGAGATTTAAAGAGACCCACCAGAGCCTCCAAGAACACTGATCGTGACCGGCGCACCGCTCATCGCCTTTTGCAAGACCCTCTGTACTCTCGCGCCCGTACCCAAATGCAGCCTACTTCTCAGCAGCTCAAACTGCCCTCTTCGGGTCGCGATGGTATCGCCCGGACCAAAGACTGGACAAAACTCGAAAGGCGCAGTATCGATGAGGGAATTGTTGAGATAATCGCGGGGGATAAGATGGGCGGTGTCTGTCACCTTGTGGTGGTCATCGGAAGACGAGGAGGAGGAGGGGATGACGAGTTTGAGAAAGATGATGAAGCCGAGAATGGCTGTTACTAGTATCCAGCCTTGCTGGGTCAAGCCTGTAAAGGTTTAGTGCCCGCTACGCGATATCCCATGCCGTAGACTTACCAAACTTGCTTCCCTTCCCCTTTTTCCCAAGCACTCCGCCCAGCCCAAGCTTCTCCAAATTCAATCTCAACCCACCCTGTCCACTCCCTCTTCTCCCCTGCACTCCACCCCTCTCGTTCCGCCTCTCCTTCTCCCGCTCCTTTTCATCCACAAACCCTTCCGCGCCCTCAAAGTACTCTCCAGATACTTTAGCCGAGCCGCCGTCCTGCTGTTGGGCGAGCAGCGACTCGGATGACGCGTGGACGTGGCCACGGGGGTAGTGGGACATGGGCGTGTCGGGCTCGACCTGCATGGCGCCTGTTGCGGGAGGAGCGAGTGCCGGGGGTTGAGTGGTATCTTGGGCTTGCAATGTATTTCTGGGCCTGATCATGACCCCTGGAACGGTCGGTGGGATGTCGAGGGGGATGTCACAACAAGTTGTAAAAGATACTTCTTCAAGGTACTCCGATCTTGCTCGCTTCCAGACTCCAGTAGACGCGTGCATTACGTAAGATGCGCTACTCTTCCTTACATCGCGTCGATATCATCTTCTGGCTGCAGGCTGCCTATGCATAGGACAAGGTGGTAGAGCGTGGTCTGTTACTGTGCTCTGTCAGCATTCAACGAACCACATGATCAGCCGTGATGGAGTCAAGTCGTTATCGCGTGAGCAGGCAGGTTGCTTCCAAAAACAATGTTGATTCATCTCCTTGCTGCTTTTTTCTCTTCCCTAATCTATCTTCCTCCAAATTGATGTTTGCATGCCTCTCCTTTACTTTCTCGGGAACGGCTGGGTAACGCTTATCGGCCGGCCAGTCAACACTTCACCCTTCCCGGACAGCCCACCTTCCCTGACTCGCTGCTCAACGCTGATTCGATCAAGTCGCTATCCGAGACAGAAGCCCATACGACATTGGCGCGAAAAGAGCTCGACAAACTCTTCTCGTCAGTGGCGGTGAGAAACCAGATGTCGTCCCTCAGAGCAGCCGATTACAATGACCAGGACACATTTTCGAAGGCCGTCAGTCGTACGATTCACAAACTTCATTCGAAGACTTCTTTTTCTCAGATATGTTGTGGCATTAGGTATCGACATACTGAAACACAACCTCTTGGGTTCATCCATGACTGTGTGCACCGCTTCGGCCAGAGAAGCTTGAGCAACGTCAGCGCAGATACCCACAAGAAGCCAGCAGATCGACGCGCCGACATTGTACATAAGCTGCAAATACTGTTCCAGTGGGGCTGGAATGGTGACCTTTTGCAGCGGTTGAGAGGTCCAAGTGATTGCGTGTTCCTTTGCAGTTGCATTCTTTACATTGAGTCAGAAGTTCCGTCCGAGATCAGATCAAGATCCAAGGGGTGCAGTACATCCGAAAGGAGCGACGCCGTGGTCAAGCTTGTCTCTTTTCACATCATCGAAGACAGAATTTGAACGATGCTTGGGAAAATTAGGCAATGCTATCATATCGTTTGGTACTCCGAATCCAACTTCCGTCTGAGCTTAAGCACTGAAGCAGTGATACTCATATACCGCGCAACAACCGTTTCGATTGTACGAGCAGACAGCGAAAACCTCAAATACACGCATCATGACCAGCCCAGAGGATGATCAGACCCAAATCACGGACCACCGATCTCAACAGTCGTCCAACAACCCCTTCGCAACCGACTACGATGGGAACGCAACAGCTGATACGTTCGTTGACCCATCCATGGATGATGATGAGTCTTTGATGGCTCTTCTTGGTGAATCGGAAGCAAGGTCACCAGATACCCAAAAGTCTATCATGGAGGACCCAGGATCAATGTCGAAGAGGACCGACGGTCGAGGGATCAAACTTGCAAATCCGACGACGAAACAACTTGAACGTAAGTGGCACTTGTGTATTGTACAGCAAGCTAGAGCGACACAAGAAGTTTTAAAGCCTTATACTGATCTGTTTTGAACATTGAAAGAGCGCAAGCGACAAGCAGCATACCAGAAACGAAAAGATGAGGCTTCCGCGAATTTGAGGCAGAAATTTGTAGCTCTCAAGTTGGATTACACCCGGGTTTGTGCCGAGAGAGACGCAGCTACGGCTGATAGAGATTCCATGATCGAAGGGTATAACGAGTTGTGGAGTTGGGCCATGATATCCGGGTATGAACGGACTAGGGTTGAAGTATTAGGTGCAGCGGTGCGGGGGCAGCCCGGTGCTAGCGCCCTTCCTCCTCTAACCAGTCGAGAAAGTGGGCCGGCCACGCATCAAGATGAGCAAACATAACGTTACTGCTGGTTCTTGATATGATCTGTTGCCCACGTGAAGAGGTACAATAGATTATCGTGGTCATCATGCACAGCACATATTGTACATACATGTCCAACTAAACAACAGGCGTAAACTCGCGACCAGTCGGCATCACTTTCAACCTCCATAATATCGAGCTTTCAATTCTTTCTTCATTAAAGGAGACTAGACGGGTGGATCCCCAGTCCTCAAACCAGGTACCTTCCCAATATAAAACGCCACCCGTCCCTCTACCTCCTCCGCACCCTTCTTGGGAGTCGGATAGAACCTGTACAACACCCCTTCATCAGCCATCCGCAACCGCCATCAGCCATTCGCTCAAGAATGATAAACTGACCATGCGATATCTTTAATCTCCCCATCATCGCCTTTATAATTGTAATAACCCGCATCTCCTATCCATCCCACTCCCATCAGCTCTTTCCCTTTCCCAATGCATGAAAGTATAAAGGAGAAGAAAGGGTCGTACCTTTCCAAGGACAGTGTGTAGTCGTCTCGCTTTGGGTGTATCGGCCCCTGTCCAAAAGCGCGTGGTCGGGGAAATACCAGCTGCCGACCCGCTATCAGCTCAGGTCCTCGAGTCCTCGTGGTCCCCATGGTACGGTATGGAGAAAGGCAGGGGAACGTACTTTCCCTCGACGTGCGTGAGGTCAGAGACATGCGCTTGCGCGAGGATCTTGTCCCCGAGAAAGACGGCGAGTTGTTGGTCTGCAGACATACTCTCGGTTTACTGTGATGTATGATTGAGAAAGAGAGGGGGAGGGTGCTCGACCTTTATATGATGCTCGAGGGAGTTCACATAGATGGGCAAAAGGCTGACTCACCCGCCGGCCTCCACCCCGAGAAGCGGGAGTCGCCACGTCCCCACGTCATATGCACGTTGAGTGATCCCGCCGATCCACCACATCAGGCTGCCACCCGCTCATGTCAGCGTGCTCATCTCATGTTCCCTCTGCACCTCTGCACCTCAAGTCATGTAGTATTTTGAATGAAGCCAGTACCGGCACTCTACATCTCATATAGCCGGGCATATTTGATTCCCCAAAAACTAATATGATAAAAAAACGACACATAAAAAACGAAAAATCTCCCAAAAAAGCCTTCTCAAAGACTCTTACCTCCTTCCTTCCTTCCCCTTGCTCGCCGGCTGAAAAAACGAAAGAAAATGAATGATTTCGTCTATGCTACTGTTTTGGAAGGGTTTAAAAGTCTCGCTTTTTTCTTCTTTTCGAGGATGGTCGTTACACACATGAAGATCTTGTGGAAAAAGTAGTTAATCTAAAAGGGGCCGAAGGATTGAGATGCAGAGATCAGAAAAACACAAATCATAGGAAGAGGAATCTATCGACATAAAAAGACGCGACGCAAAGCCAGGGAAAAGAAACAATGATAGAAAAAGCAAAAGAAATCTAAAAGTAGACGAAGAAGAAGTTTTGATGATACAAGCGTGGTATGGTTTTTTGGTGAAAAGAGTGTTCACCCATAGCGTTCCAAGGTATGTTTTTGGAAAATGTCTCCTTTCTGTATATATGGGTGGATGCAGACTAATGCAATATAAGAGAAAAAAAGCTCAAAACGTCCGTGATGTCTAGTATTGGTTTATTTTGATATGCAGAGGACGGTTTTGATGGTAAGAGACGAAAGAAGAGTGTGTGGGGGGTGAATGTGGGAAGGGGGGGATGAAGAACGCGGGGGTGTGTTTGTTGCTTGTATTTCGGAAAGGCGTAATGTTACAAATTTGTGATGAAAGCGGGTTTGTGGCAGCAGTTTACCACCAGCTAGCGCTAGAGCCGCCAGCGGCAGAAGGGAAACCACCGCCTCCAAAGCTGGGGCCACCACCACCGTAACCGCCTCGAGATCCGCCTCCAAAGCCACCACCAGCGGACTGACGCAAGTCTCGCCCACCGGACGAGAACCCGCCACCACCACCACCACCACCCCGTCGTCCGCCCCTCCCTCGCCCACCATAGCTGCTCCCGCCAAAGCCTCGCGACTCTGACGAAATCTCCACGAGCCACTGCGGCACCTCCTGGTTGGCCTCCTTGAGGAGCTCAATCAAGTCGCGCCCGAGGCTCAAGTTGCCCCGGTTGAAGAAGGCGGTAGAGGTACCGACGTTTCCGGCACGGCCGGTACGCCCGATGCGGTGGGTGTACTCGGCGACGTCGGTGGGGAGGTCGTAGAGGATGACGTGGGTGACGTTGGGGATGTCGAGGCCTCGGGCGGCGACGGCGGTGGCGACGAGGATGGGGGCACGGCCAGACTTGAAGGCGTGGAGGGCAGCCTCACGCTCGCGCTGGGTTCGGTCACCGTGGATAGAGGTGGCGTTGTGGCGGCGCTGGCAGAGGAAGTCGCAGAGAGTGTCGGCCATGCGCTTGGTCTCGACAAAGACGAGGATCAAACCGCCAGTCTGCTCGGCAAGGAGCAAATCGAGGAGCAAAGAACGCTTGTCCTGGTCGTCGACATACTCGACACGCTGAGTGATGTTTTCAGAGGTGGAACCGACTCGGCCGACGGTGAGGTAGATGTAGTCCTTGAGGAAAGCCCTGGCAAGGTGCTGGATCTCCCTGGGGAAGGTCGCGGAAAACATCAAAGTCTGACGGTCCTCGACACCGGGCATACCCTCCCGCTCAACAATCTGCCTGATCTGGGGCTCGAAACCCATGTCAAGCATTCGGTCGGCCTCATCGAGAACAAGGTACTTGACGTTGGTAAGAGAGATCTTGCCTCGCTCGATAAGGTCGACAAGACGGCCGGGAGTGGCAGACAAGAGGTCACAGCCTCGCTCGATCTGGCTCATCTGTTGACGGATATCGGCACCACCATAGACGACGGCAGGTCGCACCCAAGATCGGTAGGCGAATTTACGGGCCTCCTCGTGAATCTGAGAGACAAGCTCTCGGGTGGGGGCGAGGATAAGGGCAGTGGGGTAAGCCTTTCGGCCCCTGCCGCCGTAGCCACGGAAGCCAGAGTCGACCTCGGCAGGGGGAGCGACAGGACCGTAGGTGTAGAGGGCAGAAAGAATGGGGAAGAGGAAACCACCCGTCTTACCAGAACCAGTCTGGGCACACGCCATCAAGTCACGGCCTTGGGCGATGGTGGGGATGGAGTACTTTTGGACAGGGGTGGGGGTGGTGTAACGAGAAGACATAATGTTCTCGATAAGGACAGGGTCGATGGGAGGGGAGGTAAACTCGGTGACGGGCTCGGGGGCGCCTTCTCCAGAGATTTCGACGGGGATATCAGCGTATCGGTCAAAGTTGATACCGGTAGACTGAAAAGAGCGTCAGCACGGCGCGTAGATGTTTTTGATCGTGTGACACACCTGGTGCAACCCATCTCCGACTTCACCGTACAACTCCTTTTCTGTCCTGGGGTTTCTAGCTCCGACAATGTGCTTGCCATCTTTCCAGGTACCGAAACCAGGGGGGGCGCCACCGTCAAAAGTCCTCTTGACACGAGCAGCGGGCACATCCCAGCCGCTGGCCCCAGGCGCAGCAGCAGAGGGAGGGGGAATGCTCCTGGTAGGGGGGGTGGTGGCGGGGGTGGGGAGACCGGTAGGGGAAGGTCGGTAAGCAGGGGCGGGGGCGGCAGCGGCAGGGGGGGCGACTGGGGCAGCGGGGCGGTTACGGAGGTGGGGAGGGATGTACGACTTGGCAGCGCCAGAGAGGGTCATTGTTTCTGCAGCAGGTGAGCAGGTGGCTGTGGTTGTAGAAAGGTGCATACTCATTTGGCCTTCGATACCGTTGGACATGATGGAGTGGCGATTTTTGGGGGGGAGAAAGGAGTGGGGCTGCGGTGAGCTGTGGTGTGATTTTGATTCCGGGGGTGGTGGACAGTGCACGGGATGCTTTTCAGTGGGAAGAGCGGCTGGAGGGGGGGAGAGAGGGAAGGGGATGTGAGATCGAATGGATTCATATGGATGGTGAAATATTTCATTCCTTTTTTCTGCCACCCAGAACCCAATGCGTGTTTTGGCTGCATCCCAGAAATGGTCTGTATGTAAAGCGGGCCACTCATCTGGGCTGCCCAAAACTAGCCGGAGAAATGCAGGAAATGGGGGAGGATAATAAACGCGTCGCGAGAGTGTCCGTGCGTGTCTTTCATCGCATCTGTCGACCTCTTCATCAACATTCTCCATCCCACAATGGTAAGCCATCCCCCCTGCCCCATGCTATGTGCTGACCCCCCCTAGTCTGGTAACAACGCCGGTCAGTCCCCCACCTCCTGCCCCCAGCCCCCCCTCCGACTACCCACTAACATCACCACCACCCCTCTGCAGAATACCGCGAAGCCTTTGCCCTCTTCGACAAGAAGGGCACCGGCCAAGTCCCCCGTGAATCCCTCGGCGACCTACTCCGATCTCTCGGCCAGAACCCCACCCAGGCAGACGTTGCCGAGCTCGAAAAGAGCGTCGGCGGCGTTACCTTTAGCTACGACGAGTTTTTGACCATCCTGAACAGGCCGGATGGATGGAAGCCTGCTGGAACTGCCGGTGTGTCTTGCCTCATATATGCTCTTATCACTTGGGGTCCAGAAAGCTGATGGGGAAACTGCTAGACGAGTTTATCAAGGGGTTCCAAGTGTTTGACAAGGCCGGAAACGGCTTTATCGGTGCTGGTGAATTACGATACGTGCTCACCCAGCTCGGCGAGAAGATGACCGACGAGGAGGTGGACGAGCTGCTGAAGGGTTTCCCCGTCCAGTAAGTGTATGCGTTGGGTGGGCGAAAAGAGTGCTAATTTGGCTCGGTAGGGACGGCCAGATCAACTATCACTCTTTCGTCCGATCCATTCTCGCCCAATAGAGCATGACGAGAGGAGTAGGGTGTGGTGATAATGCGGTGTCAGAGCGCTTGGATAGGACTGGGGTTTTTTGACGATTTTCTCTACTTTTACGATGCCATCTCGTGTTTTGAAGCTTTCCTCCCCGACTTGGTCCATTATCCGCCTAATCAGAAACAACAAATTGTCCATGTAATTTCATAACTCATGTATGCTGATTATAACGCTGGAACCAACTAATGCTACAAGATCCAAGATCTACTCTTCCCCCAACACCTCCCGACACACAAAACACCTCCCATCCTCCCTAAACCACCTCCTCACACAACTCTCGTGCCCCGCATGTCCACAGCCGGGCACAAGCACCCCCTTATCGCCGCCTCTGAACTGGCTCAGACATACGGGGCACTTGGCGACTCTGACGCCCAAGAGAGAGAGTTTGAGCTTGACTTTGCCTTGGGGGGTGGTACGGCGGGAATCGACGGATACGATCCCCGGTAAGAGGGTGGCGAGGGCAGCAGGGGAGGCGGCTGTGGGCTTGGAAGGGCCGAGGAAGGTCGTCAAGTGTGAGAAACCCTTCATCTTCTGTCAGCTTCCCACTCCCCAAGAACAAGAGAGACGAGACGTACTTCATATTCTCGCCCACTCCCATCCAACCTAGCCACAAACAACTCCAAATCCGTATACTCTCCCCCCGCCGACCCTTCTATTTCTTCTCGAATCACGCTCGGTCCCGGTCCGGGGCGGCTATGCACCCCGGGCCCGGGGCCATCTTGTACACTCGGCAACCTCCCGAGGCCATCCCCATCCTCGCCCCCACCCCCATTCTCGCCATGGGTGGTTACACTTACATCAACACCAACACCCGCTTGCTCCACACCACCACCGTCCCTCAAGTCGACCGCCGAAGCAGACCGGTTCACGCGGGTATCATCCGCTTCCTCCGCTTCCGCCTCCGCCTCCGAGCGTCGTCCTTGGTGGAGACCCAAGTGGGCTTGAGAGGAGGGGGTGGCATGGGGGGCAGATTGGCCGGGGCTGGGGCTGGGGAGGTGGGCGTGGTGCGGGTGCGGGACGTCGCTCTGCGTCCGGCCTGCTTCGGGACGGAGGGTCAATCTCGGAACCGTCATACCCCCAGCCGCGGGGTCAGACACAGGTGTGGGCGTCGGGAGAGGTGTAAGCCGGAGTACAGGTGCGCGCGCAGGCGCAGCGTTGATCCTACGGATTTTGGGTGGTGAACGCGGCCCCTCGAGAGGCTCTGTCGTCTTTTCACGCTTATCAGGTCTTTCAGGCTCAGGCTCAGGCTCGGGCGCAGGAGAGGACAAGACGGCTCGCGCCCATGGGTTTCGTAACCTCAATGGCCTCGGCGGCGGTGGCGGCCTAGGGCCGAGAGGTCTTTTTGAAGATACCGAGGCTCGGTCCGCAGATACGCGCGGTTCCTCTGCAGGGGCAGCAGTATCTTTCTGCGGGATGCCCTCCGATCCTGCCTCCTCATCCCTCTCGGCCTTGCCATCCCAAAGACCGAGCTGAGAAACAGCAACAGGATGTCTAGGCGGCGGCGGGGGTGGCGGCGGGCGTCTCTTTGGCGCTGGCAGCGGAGACACAGGCGGTGGGTTATCAGATCTCCGCGGGGGGAGAGGAGGAGGCTGGTTGACGATGTAATGGGGACGTGGAGGGACGGGTGGTGGGATTTTGCGTCTTGAAGCTAGAGAGGGAGGGACGGGTGGTGGGATCTTGCTCGAGCTTGCTACTGGGGCAGTGCTGGAGACAGCCTCAGAGGTGTCTCCTGGACCTGGTTTGGAGAATGTAGAAGGCTCGTCCTGATCGCCTCCGGATTCCAGCAACTGCAAGAGATCCGCCGACGAAGCCGCTAGCCTCCACAAACTCTGATTCGATTCTCTCTTCTTCTGAACATCCGCCTTGCCGTTGTCTCCCTGCTCATCATCCCTCATATATTTCTGGGGAGCTTTGATAGATGAGGCCGAGGAGGACGGGCCGGGGTCGGAATCGTCAAGGTTGATGAGAGGGCCAGAGACGCCATATCGGAGCTTCTCAACTTTAGCTGTAGGAGGTTTGGGAGGTGATGCAGGGACAGGCGCCACAACTATTGGAGTAGGCTTCGGGGCCGCCAAATCCCGTCTTCTGAGTGCAGCTTCCCTGCTGGGAGGAAGAACACCCATTTGAGCGTTCTCATCCTTCTTTCCCGATCCCGCGAGGTTTCCCTCGCTTTTCCGTCTCCCCACCGTCAGCTCATCCTCTGCCTTGCGCGCCGCAGCCTCAGCTTGCGTCGTCACGCTAGCCCTGGCACTCCCGAGCACATTCCCACTAGACTTTGATCTGACATGCGCTGGCGTGGGGATTTGGTTCACCTCGGGGGACGAAGCCCATGCCGTCTTTTGAAACAACGGACGTGGCGTCTCTGGCTCATTTCTCCCAGCCTTTTCAGAATGCTTCCCTTCGTCTTTCGGTCTGACAGCAGTCGCCTCCTCCTCCCTCGGCACCAGCGTACCCTTGGGCGGTCCATAAACCCTCGAAGGCGCTTCTTCCACCTCTTCCTCCTCTCTCACCTCTTTCTTGTAGACAGGCGCTTCAGTAGACCAAGGTGTACGCGGGCTGGAAGCAGCTACAGGGCTCTTCTCGCCCATCTCTGTACTCGTCATCCTCTTTCTTTCTTGCGCTGTGTTGGCCCTTTCTTTGCCCTTCTTTCTAGACTTTTTGGGTTTCTTTGGTGAAGGGATAGGGGCTGGGGCTGGATCAAGCTGTACGGGGGCAGGAGGAGGTGTCTGGGGTCGAGGTTCTGTGGGTGTAGATGGAGGGGGGGTATGGGAAGGTGGAGGGGGCGAAGGATTGGGAGGCTCGAAGGCTGGAGAGATGACTTCACCAGCATCCTCTTCCACCGGCGCTACAGTCTCTTGCTCATCTGAAGCGACAGGTGGCTCCTCTATCGCAGGACCCTCAGCGACAGGAAATTGAGGCTGTTCAGCCTCGACCTCCTCCCCACCCTCCCTATCAACCTTCCTCTCCCACTCCCTCTTAACCCTCTCTTCAAGCGTATACCCCGCCAACAAATCCGCATTCCACATCCTCCTATCCTCCCTCTCCTGCTTCGTCATCCCATCACCCCCATCAGTCCCGTTTTCATCCTGTTCAATGATGGGGCTTATACCAGATTGAGATCTACCTGTGGCTGCGGGAGATGGGCCTCTGGGGGGGTTGACGCTTAAAGAGGGAATCGTGAGGTTTGGTGTTGGGGCGTCGGGAGAAGGGGCAAGGAAAGGGGATGAAGGGGCGCTTTCGTATCTCGTCGAAGCCGGTGACGCCGACCGTTCTGTCGAGCTGCCTCTATTAGATCGCCGTGAAGCAGTGGGCGGTATCACAAGCGTGGGCGGAGCTGGTTGGTCTTCTGAGGTAGTCCCAGTACCAGGGGCAGGGGCAGGGGCAGGGGCAGGAGAAGGTGCCAAGCCCACTGCTTGTTCCCACGTCGGCGGTGGCGACCTTGCTCTACCTCCTTCCCCTCCATCGGCTTGTGATCCAGCATCTTCCTGGCTCAAAGGCGAACGGGCAAAAGCTGGTGGAAGACGGGCGGTGGCAGCATTCGGAAAGGGGAACGGCGGTGGCGGTTCTCCCGACTCTTGAGTCATTTGGTCTGGTATTTCTATGCACATGTATCAGCTTCTGGATTACCAAGATAGTACTCGAGGAGGGCTTACCATCCCATACGTTCCTCCGCCGCATACTAGCTCCCCTCGCCACACCCAACGCCCTCCCCTCCTCCCGACTACTCACCGTCACCCTCCTCCTCAACCCCTCTTCTTCCTCCCCTCTCACTATCCTCCTCCTCCTCCTCGCCGGCGCTGGATCTTGTTCCGCCGCAACAGGGTCCGCCCCCAGGATCGTCGCCAAATGACCCAGAGACGTTTGACTAGGGTTTCCAGCAGGAAGATCTTGCAGCCTCGTTTGGCTTGTTGTACCGCCCGCATGCCTTCCGAGCCGATCTTCACCTCGCCGGCGGTCTCGGAGTTGCTGGTGTTGGACTCTAGGCGCTGCTGGGACGCCTCCGGGTACGATACTCGGCGGGGCCAACAATCCTTGAGCATACCGGCTTGCCTTCTTCTTCTTCTGCACCCTCTCCCTCCCTGACCCGCCTGCTCCTACCGCTGCACCCCCCAATATCTGCGCAGAAGGCCCCTCTTGAGGCCTGGTAAAGCTAGACGGGAGCAACATCTCCGCCAGCCTGTTGTGCGGGGTATTCGATATAGGCGACGGTGCTCTGACGAGGTATGGTCTCGGAACCGGGCGGAACTCTTGCAAAGAAGACGGACCTGGGACGGGCGAAGTTGAAGGAGGCAGGGGGGAGGGGGGACGTTTCTTCTTGGGTTTACGAGCAGCTGCGAGGGGTAAGTCTGAGGGAAGCGGTAATGCCAAGGGACTTACGGCCCGCTGGGGTCTGTGGGGTGGTCAGCTAGTGGCGAGGGGATGGGGATGGGGCTTACCCTGGCTCTTGGATTGGACTCCATTGTCTACGCAGAGGGTATAAGAATTCGAGTAATTGTGGCAATTGTAAGAGAAGAGTCGACTTGGTACACTGCCATTTGCGTCATAGAATCCCGCACATGGCCGCCGCCGCCGACAAGCTCTCAACGCCCCTCTCGGCGCTCTCAACGCCGTCCGGGAAGCTCAAGAGATCTATTGACATGGCTAGTGGATGGCAGGGAGAGACAATGTAATGGATGCAAGCACAAAATTCATTCATACTCCTGCTTTTCGGCTACATGGCTTCAAATTTACTTCTTCTCCTGTCCGTCGACAACCTTCTGCTGCTTGTCCTAAACACGCGTTTTGTCAGCGCTGCATTTTACAGGCATTGAGCAAGCCGACATGGGCCGGCTGTCATGGGGTTGGGCACGAATACAAGCCCGAACGGCTGAACCCTCGCCCAAATCATCCACCGACGCCCAAAGAAAATTGCAACTTACAACCTCATCCTGAGCAGCCTTAAGCTTGGCCTGAGCAAGCTTGAGCTTCTCAGCCTCGTGCTGCTGGACGTATTGGGCCTCCTTGGCCTGCTCACGGGTCCTACAAGGCAAAACGGTAAAATGTCAGCTCGGCATCTTTTCACGAGGGGGCAGCTAGCCAGCAACAACCACAAGGGTACGATGGATACATGTGGCGGATGTCCCCAGGCGGAGAGATAGAAGGGAACGTACTTGAAACCGGTAGAGCTGGCGGTGGCACCCTCACCCCTGACGTCGGGAGAGTAGTATCGGGCAAACATGGACTGCGTTGTTACAATTGGGAGAGAGTAATGGTTATTGGTTTACGAGTGGCAATAGACAAGGCAGACGTCAGCACTCATCCTTATACACCGCTCTGCACGCCAAATGACAATGCTCCCACGCCAACGAATCACATGCCCGACTCCCACCCGTCCCCCCTCGCTCTCACCGACGGATACTCACAGCAGGGGCCTTGGAGACGGTGACTCGGGCGGTGGTGGCGGCTCGGACGGCGAACATTGTGGGATGCTGTTGAATTGTAGATGCAAGAGGACAAGAGGGGCTCGCGAGTAACGACGGCCGGAAGCGAGAACTGCATACGTAATCAGTTTGGGTATAGGCCGGGCCGTGTTAGGCGCCCAAGACGCGCACCTACTTGCGCCCATCTCCTCTTACATTCCTGCATTCCACAACAGCGCTATGAAGCGGGCAGCGCAAGATATGGACACAAGAGATCCCAAGAGGCACAAGGCGGAGCATCAGGAGGAGGAGGGGGAGGGGGATAAGCTGGTAGAGCTGGATAAGCGGTATTCTGTGAGTCGTTCCGATTCCGGCTGGGGGCAGCGCTGATATATTATGGCGCAGCAACTGGTCATGCAGGCAGCTTTGGTATTTCAGTATACTGTGTTTGCGCGGAGAATGCAAGTCGACTCATTGGGTATGGTTCTATGCTGACCAGGAGATGCAGAGGACTGCTGAATGCCGAAGCACCGATACGTATGACTCGCCGTCTGGAACAATGCTGGAGATCCTACGAAGGTTTAAGAAGACAAATACAATGGAACCCTGTACGCCCCAACACCCACCGTTCTGAGGCGTGGCTAACAGATAATCAAGGCCATGGGCGAGAAACCGAAATGCCTCCAAGCCATCCCTCCAATCCCTCTCCCTAAATCAGTCACCCTCGCATCCCTCATCCCCGCCCCCGCCCCCATACTCAAAAAGTCCTCTTCCCCAGAACTACCCCAAAAGACCAAGACGGAGGTCGTCCAAGAAGTCAAAGTCAAAGCGGAACCCGCAGGAGGTGAATTGCACGCCCCTTTACCCCTCCCTGCGCACCTCATCTCCGACTCGCCTGCAGGACTCGCCAGTACAGCGTCGCCCGTACCTCTCGGCGCTGCGAGTACGAATGCTTTTCAAGGCCAAGCTTTGCGTGAAGCCGCGCCCATCACCGAACCCCAGGCGCAGGCGGAGGCCGGGGCCGGGGCTGGGAGTCTCGATTACGGTAGTATGGGTTTCAGCGAGCTTTCCTCCTTGATCAACGGAGATCCCTCGGCATTCGGTATCCGCCTAGACGGTGTCGGTGGTGTGGGTCAGACAGACACAAGGCAAAGTCAACAACCCCCAGTCAAGCACGATGTGATAGACCTCACTTCCGATGACGATATCATCCCCATCCAAGCACCCGCCCCGAAACTCTCTCGTGCCACATCACATACCCAACCCCGGGCCTCTCCAAAAGTATCCAACGAAACGTATCAACAACAGCAGCAAGCTGCTAACAACGACCTCCTCGCTTCGTTGGGTCTCAGCGGCCAAGATGCGCCCGAAGCGTCCTCGGGGAATGCAACAGGGGAGAACGTCATGAACTTTGATCTTGGAGGGAGCGGAGAGGACTTTTCGGCTTTGGCTGGGTTGTTCCAAGGGCGCGACGCCGGACCTGGTGGCAGTGGAGGGCAAGAAACCGAGCCCCAGCCCGCACCCATCATCCCCACCCAACCATCCGCCCCTCCCTCTCAGATCCCAACCCAAACCCATCCCATCCCCCACCAAGACCCTCCTCCTCCATCTACGGCGCTGGCAGAGAAAGAAGGTCAGGCTGAAGGAGGCGGCATGGGCGGGTCGTTGGAAGATCTGTTTGCAGAGGCAGACGGGCTTATATCGACTATCCCTGTTGAAGAGGACGTCCTCAAAGCTGAGGAGCAGCCTTCGCAGAGTTCGTATCAGGCTCCTGTCCCTGCGCAAACGCAGCCTCAGGTGCAAGTGCCAAGCCAGCCCTCGCAGACCCAGAACCAGAACCAGACCCAGAACCAAAGCCAGCAAAACGCACCGAGCACGAATCCCTCCAACCAAATCTCACACGACCCCCTCCTCGGCATGTCGCTCGACATATCCAATATGGGCATGGGCAACATGGACATGTCGTCCCTCGGTGGAAACTTTGGTATCGGCCAAAGCACCGGGATGGGCGGAGACAATCTGAATGACATGTCTATGGACACCGGTATAGGCATGGACATGGGTATGGGTATGGGTATGGGGGGTGATTCGGGGTATGGTGAGATGGGCGGGATTGATATGAATGATTTCAATTTCGGGGGAGGCGACGGGGGGGATGGGGGGAATATCGATGGGGAAGAGTTTGAGAGGTTGATGGCAGAGTTCCAGTAGAGTGTGTCGGTTTGAGTTTTGTCTGCTTGCTTTTGTCTTTGTGCGTTTGTCTGCTTTGCTTCAGGTGCTGTTATGCCATTTGTAAGACGTAGAACTGTATCATATAATGTATGTTTTGGCTATTATTCACAACGGTATACAATTGCTCCCACTCCTCACCACACCACACCCCTATCTTCCCTCTCCGCATCATCCCAAGCCCTCCCCTCTCCCTGATCACCCACATACCCTCCCTCCCCTCCTCCTTCCCGCTCACAGAGCCCACATTTCCTCCCCAAACTCATCCTCCCTCCAAACTCTGCCATATGCCCCTGAGCCTGGTGGATATTGTACAGCATGAGCCCGGGTTCGGTCCGCGGGTCGGTAGAGATGAGCAGGATGAAGGTATTACGCGTGAGCGGCTCGAGAACAACGGTGCAGTCTTCGAATTTACACTCGAACCCTTGATACTGCTCATGATTGCGTTGACACACTTTCCGGAAGCCCTTGATGATTTCAGAGATCTTTTCAAACCTCTGCGCATCCAGCTCTTTGACCCCATTCTTCATCTCGACCTGGTCTAAATCGCTCGGATCGCAGTCGAGCGGACTGCCGCTCTTTGCTATGACGAGGAAGGTTTCGGCTTCGAATAGGACGGCTTCGACGGAGAGACAGAGGTCGCGGAGATAAGTTAGGTGGGAGGTTATGAGGGAGATGTTGGGGATGAGGGTGTGGATGATGGAAGACCATGCCTGTATCCTTATTAGCACAGACTAGACAGAAGGCAGGGGACTTGCCTTGTACAACGTCTCATCCCAGATACTTGTCGGATAACACCTCACCCCCCTCGCGCCCTCCCCCGTCTCCTCCCCAACCCTCGCATCCACCCTCCCCAACTCCTCCTTCCTCTGCTCATACCCCCGCCTCTTCGGATCCTCTTTATCCGTCAAATCCATCTTGTTGATCAAACACCACACCCCAGCATCTGGCGAGTTTTCGCGCAGGGCGAGCAGGATCTCTTCGAAATAGGACAGATCGGACTCCCATTCGGGGGTGGTATTGTCGAATACGTAGATGAGGACGGCGACGTTGGAAAAGATGGTGTCTTTTTGGGAGGAGAGGTAGTTGTCGACAAAGGCGGATTGGCCGCCGCAGTCCCATAGGTTCTGGATAGGGTTAGTGCATAGCGCTTGTTGTTGTTGGATGCCGTACCAGGACGAGACCACCGAGGAAGCGGACTGCCGACTGCTCGACATCGATCGTAGCTCCTAATCGTCTCGTGTCTTTTGCGCTGTAGTTTGAGCTTTCCGGGTATGAGCATTGCACTGAGCATCAGCCTGGTCACCTACAAGATGACGGAACGCATGGAAGTCTTGCCGCTCCCTAGGGCCCAGTCAGTAGGTGATAAGACATGGTCAGTAGTGGGCGATGCATACCTGACTTTCCCATGAGCAGGACCTGAGGGGGTCAGCGGGGCCATGGGCATAGGGGACTCACCTTCTTCCTCGCTGCCTGTGCCATGGCTGGTGATTTGAATGGAGATGCAACAGAAGAAGCCGGCCTCCACCATTTCCGCGTCATCTCCTCTATCTTTCAATTCACTTCTTGAATTCGCTATACTTTTCAGGTTTCTCTCCCGACTCGAGAGGCTCACAGGGATCATCCCACAGACGCCCGGGTCTGCTCTCGCCGCCTGGATACCCGTCATGGTCGTCCTCACTACTCGGAATCGCAAGCGTGCATGGTTTCTCCTCACCGCCACTGTCTCAATCCATATTATCCTTCTCACCGTCACCCGCCGGCTGAGCGATAGAAGATTCCCCAAGGGTGGCGGTCTCATCAAGCGGTTCATTGACGACCACGATGCAGTGAGTCCGCATCCACCCCCTCGGCACACGCTGACGACTTCAGTCTGGCCCGCTCGACTTTCCCTATATTGAGTGGTACAACGCCCTCCCCCCCGCATGGCGGCCCTTCTTCATCATCCTCCTCCTCTGCATACTCACCTTTCTTTTCTCCTTTATTGGTATCTCCGCCTCCGACTTCTTCTGTCCAAACCTCGCCACTGCTGCCGCCTACCTCGGCCTGAACGAGAGTACAGCAGGTGTGACGTTTCTGGCCTTTGGAAACGGCAGTCCAGATGTGTTCAGTACATTCTCAGCTATGAGCAATGGGACTGTTGGACTGGCTGTGGGCGAGCTCATCGGTGCCGCTAGCTTCAGTAAGTCTTGTTCCTTTCTCGGAACTCTTCGCTCACACGTCCCAGTCGTATCCATCGTCGTCGGCTCTATAGCCTTCATCGGACCCTTCAAAGTCCCCCGCCACGCCTTTCGCCGCGACGTCGCCTTCTTCACCATCGCCGTCCTCGTCCTCATCATCACCCTCCACGACGGCCAGCTCACCCTCTTTGAATCTGGTGGTATGGTCGGGCTCTATCTGCTGTACGTCGCGGTGGTGGTGAGCGAGAACTGGTGGAAGAAGAGAAAGAGACGGTGGATCTTTCTCGGTAAGAGACGAGGGACACAGTCGAGGGAAGGCAGTGGCGATACGGCAAAGATTCTAGCTTCTCTATCGCCTCATCCAGAGCCTGAACGCCCAGCACCTGTGCCCATCACCAACCATGATTCCACATCCTTGTCTCCCGCCGTTTCTTCCCGCCGTCGTTCGCACTCCAGCCTCACCGCACGCCACCTCGACCCCCTCGACACCCCCACGCCCCGCGCCAACATGTCCCTCCTGGGCGCTATTGAATTCCGAGACGTCGTCAATTCTCTCCGCAAAGAAGGTGGCTCGATTCGTTCTGGCCAGAGCTCGGGGTCGGCGAGTCCCACAGGAACAGTGACGCCGAGAATGACAGGCCGCGAGAGGGGAGATTACTTTGGGAACCTCGGACATCGACGGTCGAGCTCGCATACCTTTGGCCGTGGCGGTCCCGGCACGCCTGGGGGGTCTTCCAAGCGGATACGGTCCAACAGCGTGCGTCGTAGTTCGAGCCAGATGACGGATCAGTCACCAGAGAGGGATAGGAGGATGACCCTGCCGACTCGCCATTCGTACCAAGGTAGATCGCTAGCACCGGTCGGTCTCGGGATATCCAACGCCCCCGAGTCGAATCCGTGGCAAGACCAGCCAGGTCACCCGCCCACGCCTTCGCCCCACCTCGAGCTCCCTCCCACGTCTCCGACCAAACCCAGTCTACCCAAGCTGGTGATACCAAACGACAACATTGCCGCGCGAGAAGTACCCTCCATCTCCGTCCTCGACCCTTCCGGCCAGACCGCATCTCCCATACCCGCTTCTCCACCTCTGACTTCCAAGCGAAAACGCGCTTCAAAACACGTCCGCGCAGCTCTGAAAATCCTCTTCCCCTCCATGCAATCTTTCCGCCACAAATCCATCCTCGGCATGGCACTCGCCATCATCACCGCCCCCCAAATTATGGCGCTGACGTTGACGCTGCCAGTGGTGGATGATGGGCATGAGATGGAGGAGGGGGAGATACAGCTGGATGAAGGGGACGGGATGCCGTTGCATGATTCTTCTGGGTCTGATGGGGAAGGAGAAGGGGAGAGCGATGGGGAGGAAGGGGAGGATGAGGATGATGAAGCCGATAGGCTTCTGAACCCCCATGTCGGGGAAGAACTGCATCATCTGGTCGACCACGGCTTCTCTCCGCTCCATTCGCCTCTCGGCAGGATTCATCACTCTGCCATGCGCAAGATGGGGTATCACCCGGAATCTGGGGGTCTGAGTCCCGTCAGGAGTGAAGAGTATGCTGAGGGAGAGGGCGACGAGCACCTGGATGAGACTTATGACGATGTGGAAGGCAGTGATGGGAGGGGAGAAGGGTGTGAGGGTGCTTTAGAGTTCAACAAGTACCTCACAGCCGTCCAATGCGTCCTGGGACCATTATTCTGCTGCTTTATCACTTTCAGTGCGTTGCTTCTTCTCCCTTTTGCGCCAAGCTGACATTCTGCAAGACGGTCTGTCATCGTTCAAGTGGATCGCCCTGGGTACAACCCTTGCAGGCCTGATCGCCTCCGTCCCCGTCATTCGATACGCCTCGGACGGGACAGCCCAGCCTTGGAGGTTGGTGAGGTGCTTCTGTGGGTTCACGTGTAGTATGGTGTGGATTGCTGCTATTGCGGATATGGTGGTCGATGTTTTGGACGTGAGTCTTCTTGTATCGAAGGTTGGCTTTGTACTGATGAGTATCTAGACGGTGGGCGAGATCCTCGGGTTGAGCGACGCCATTATCGGCCTTACCAGTACGTCCCCTCAACCACCCCCAACGATTCAACTGACCGTCTATAGTCTTCGCCGTGGGCAACTCTCTAGCCGATCTCGTCGCAAACGTCACCGTTGCCCAATTCGCCCCTACCATGGCCTACGGCGCCTGCTTTGGCGGCCCCATGCTCAACCTCCTTCTCGGTATCGGTGGATCCGGATCATACCACATCATCACCTCTACCTCGCACAAGCCCGTCTCTGTCGACTTTTCACCAACACTATGGGTGTCTGCCACGGGGTTGGTGGTAATTCTGCTGGCGACAGCGGTGTGGGTACCGGTGAATGGGTATGTAGTTGATAAGAGGTGGGCGGGGTGTTTGATAGTGGCGTATGTGGTTTTGATGAGTGTGAATGTTGGGGTAGAGCTCAAAACGGGGAGGAGCTAGATTACTGTATCTTTACGAGTTGTAACATAGAATCTTGGCCATCTTGGGCAATCACATGTCAGTGTATCATGCATACATTATCCATCTTCCCATTGTCAAGTATCATACAAATGCAATATACAAGAGTCCCATCGCTACTCTACCGGGGAGGCATCGCAGTAGGTATCATCTTGATACCATACCCAGGCGTTGCACCTCCTCTCGGCGTCCCCACTCCATTCATCTGACTCGGCAAGCTCCAAGCAGCATTCCCTCCTTCCACATATTCCTCCACATCATCATCCGACCCCTCTTGCACCTCATCATGTCTACTCGTATCCTCCACCTCCACCCTCACTCCACCTTCATCCAAAATAACCTCCTTCCCATCATCGCCCCTGCCTTTATTCAGCTGCAGAGCTTCAAGGGCACGTTGGAGGTCTTCAGGGAGGATGTTTCGATTGGGAGCATCTTCTGCTATGGGTTCCCAGCCTTCGGGCGGGGAGCCGGGAGGAGAGATGAGGAAGTTGTGGGGTATCGGTGGAGGGGCGAGGTGGGTGGTGGCGGGGTCTGGATGGAGCTCGGTGTTTGGCAGATAGAGCAATCTAAGCACTAGTCTACAGCCTCGTCAGACAGTGGTACACGTTGCAGACCGAGCATGCTCACTCCTCTTCCTTTCCATGTTGACTGCCTTCGCCACCTACAGGCACCTCCAACTTGAGCCAGTCTCCTTCAGCCTTGGCCGCCTCGGCTTCTTCCTCGCTCTCGAATACTACTATGACTCTGCCGAATCCTCTCACAGGGGCCCAGTGGGCTATACGCCCGAATTGTTCATAGTGGGCGCGCAAGAGGGAGAGGACCGGGGGCGAGAAGAGGTTTGGGTGGGGGAGGAGGAGGGCGAGGGTGTTCGTGGGGTCGTGGGGGATAGTAGAGGGGGCTGGGGGTCGTGCCATCTCTGTAGTGTATGCTGTTGTTCGAGAAAGAAAGACAATCGACACCTTGAGATGCCGAAATGCGATGAAGAGAGGCTCGAGTGCCCTTCGGCCATGTCCGCCGGGAGAGGTGGAGGCGCTTCTATACATCTCATCGTTTTCCTTGTATACCATAGCCATGTCGGACACAGCCCTCATCATCGTCGACGTCCAGAACGACTTTCTGCCTCCGAGTGGCTCGCTCGCAGTCCCAGATGGGCGAGCAGTACTGCCCGTTATCGAAGAGCTGTTGGGTCCCGAATGGGACTGGGGCCTCGTTATAGCTAGCCAGGTCAGTCCCGCTCTGAACCCCCGGAGTAATATCTGATAATTGCTTAGGACTATCACCCACCATCCCATATATCGTTCGTCTCCTCCCATCCACCGCATCAGCCATTCTCTCAGCTCGTGCTGCCAAAACACGATTCCCGCAGCGCAACTTACACCCAAACCCTCTGGCCCGACCATTGCGTGCAAGGAACAACTGGAGCGGAGATAGATGCGTCCTTGGGAGAAGCTCTCAAGAAGAGAGGAGGGGTGAGGGTGGTGAGAAAGGTAAAGTGAGATGTGGAAAACTTTGCGAGCTCTGTGCTGACCCAAGGTGAAGGGTACGGACCCCAGGATTGAAGCATACTCGGCCTTCGAAGGCGATGTCCTTTCCCAATCATACCCCGCACCTCCTGACGCCGAGCCCCCCAAGAGAGTACCCAATGGCCCATCCGCCTTGACCAACTTTCTCAGAGATTCGGATATACAGAGAACGGTCATAGTCGGCCTGGCTACCGACTATTGGTACGTCCCTCTCCAACTGCTGTAAGCTCATGGCTGACACGATCATGCTAGTGTCAACCAAACAGCCATCAGCTCCATCCTCTCCGGCTTTTCGACCGCTCTCCTTACTCCCGCCATGCGGGGCATCTCTCCAGAAGGCACTGCCGCCACCTTGACCGCACTAGAGGGAATGGGTGGGGCCATCATCGGGCGAGACGGTAACGGAGAGGGGTGGCAATTTCAACTGCGCGAATGGCTCAAGTAGCCTCAGTCCATGCAGCACGATATCATTCGACGTGTTGTTAAAAGGGTTGCAATTGCATAGATCCAGATCTACGAATTATCATCCTACGTCCCTACAAGAAACAGTAGTCTTTCCCCGTCCAGCGAGAAAACTTGACCCCAACAAAAAATCGTCCTATGCACCTATGCAAAAAGATGATACGAGCTGCTCTCGCCGTAAACCAGTACGGTAAGCTAATGGAGATGACCCCTCGAAAAGATTAATAAGTCAAGATGAAACCCCATGTGTTTGATTTGTATAAACAGATGATTGTTTTTCAAAAACCCATTACCATTCTCGTTGATCGACAACAGAGCAAAGGCTTCTCTCTTCTTCCGAGTTGTTTCTCTTTCCCTGCTAGCAGGTCCAGCCTCGATCGTCGGGCCTCCTGCTGTGATGTACGCGGTACAAGGACGCAGGAGACGACGAGAGGAATTGAAAGATGAAAACAGGGAAGAGAAGGTAGGTTGAAGAAAAGAGAAAAGATGCTATACGACAATTTATCCACAAAAAATGAGGCGTTCTCAAAACCCTAGTAAAAGAAAATCATGTCAAACAAACAAGGAAAAGTACACCCGAATCGCCTTAGACGGAAACAACACCCCTAGCAGCGTGGGCCATGCCCATACCAGCCCTCCTGGACCTACCTCCATGGCTAGCATGGAGTCGCTTGGTCGTCTGCGCCCGGGGAGCAAAGGGAATGACATTCCTCTTGCTGCTCACGCTGGTAGACCCAGAGGCACCAGCCTTGAATTGGTCGTAGACGCTGGTGTGGGAGGTGGAAGGCATGCTGGACCAGGCGGCGAGGATGGTGTCATAGTCGTCGGTGCCGACGTTGACGTTGAAGGAACCGTGGTTCCAAAGACCCCATCGACCCATGTTGACGGTAGAGTGGGCCCAAGAGAGCCAGGAGAGACCCTGGCCGTTGGCCTGGTTGAGGATGTAGTCGAGGGTGTCACTGCCAAAAAGTCAGCCGTGTACTCTTGGGATTGCAAAAACAACTTACCCGTCGGCCATGAATTCACCAAGAAGAGTGGGGATGTTGTAGCCGGACCAGGTGTCAATGTAACTTTGCACACCGCTGGTCCACTGCTCCTTGTTGGAGTCGAGGTCGGAGCCCATCATGTTGTACTCGTGGATAGAGTAGATGACGTTGGTCCAGCTGTAAGTGGAGGGGTCGGTAGAGATGGACTCGTGCTATGCATCGTCAGCGCTGCCCACACAAAGCTCAAGAGACTTACAATGATGATACGGTCAGAGTCGACCGACCTAACAGCGGTGTAAAGGTCCTGCTGGAGGTAGTCACCGTAAGAACCAGTAGGCTCGTTGATCACATCGTAACCAAAGATGGCAGGCTCATCGATATAGTGCTCGGCGACCTTCTTCCAGATCTCCCCAACAGCCGCACGCTGGCTGGCACCGTCGTCCGAGTTCTCAGAGATGGCAGAGTAAGAAGCCTCCTGTCCGGGCCACATGTGGAAGTCGACAATGGTGTAGATACCACGGGCCTTGGCGTTGGCGATAACCCAGTCCATCCTGGTGAACGCATCGTCCCTCCAAGAGCCGTCGGCGTTCTGTACAGTTCGGAAAGAGAAGGGAAGACGGATGACGTTGAAGCCAATCTCGACGAGCTCGTCAAAGTCGGCGTCAGTGAGCCAAGTGTCGGCCCAAGCCTCAACAAGAACTCGAGCCTTGTCGTTACCGAATCGGTTCTCAAGGGTAGAAAGAGAGAATCGGTCGGAAGATCCAGAGTCGTCGGTGATACCGCACATCCAGTCTTCAAGCACCAAGTAACCACCAATGTTGGTACCCCTGAGGACAACAGTGTTGCCGTCAGAGTCGACAACCTTGTTACCGCTGGTCTGAAGCTTGCCAGAAGACATGCTGCCGACAGAAGCAGTAGCAGAGATGGCAGAGGTGGCAGTGGTAGCGGTGGCAGTGCCGTTGGAAGACCCGTTGGTCGACTGCGTGGCAGAGGCGGTGGCAGACGCCCCCCAAGAGTCGGTAGAAGACGAGTTCCAAGCGTCAGAAGCACTGGCAGTAGCAGTCACGTTCCAGGAATCGCTGGCAGTAGAAGAGGCAGTCTCCCAAGGGTTGGTCGCAGAGGAAGTGGCAGATTCCCAAGCGTCGGAGGAAGAGTTGGAAGCCGTCTCCCAAGCGTTGGAAGAGGACGCGGTGGCAGAGCCCCAAGCATCAGAGGAAGAGTTGGAGGCAGTCTCCCAAGGGTTGGTCGCAGAGGAAGTGGCAGATTCCCAAGCGTCGGAGGAAGAGCTGGAAGCCGTCTCCCAAGGGTTGGTGGCAGAAGCAGTGGCAGAAGCCCAGGCATCGGACGAAGAGTTGCTAGCAGTAGGCTCGGAAGAGTTGAACGACCATCCGACAGACACAGAGGCGGTGGCAGACGCCCAAGCATCGGAAGTGGTAGTAGCCCACCAGTCGTCAGAGCTGGAAGTAGCGCTCTCGGAAGCACCGGGAGCCAAGAGGTTGTCACCAAGAGAGCTGTTGGTAGAAGTCGCGTTGGCAAGGTCAGAAGAGAGGGTGGCGGTAGAGTTGAGCGAGTACGAGGCAGACTCGGTGGCGTAAGACGCGTAAGAGTCGGTCACAGAGGCTGTCTCGTTGACGAAGGACTGGGTGGCAGACGCGGTCTCGTTACCGTAAGACTGTGTGGCAGAAACAGTCTCGTTGGCGTAAGACTCGGTGGCAGAAGCGGTCTGGTAGAGCTCGCCGGCAGAAGCAGTCTCGCTAGCAGATTGGGTGAGAGAGGCAGTCTCGTTCCCGTAAACCTCGCTGGCAGAGACAGACTCGGTGCTGTTGGCAATAGACGCGGTAGAAGTAACAGACTCCTCGGCAGAAACATCAGAGACGGAGGCGGTAGCTGTGGACACGACGGTAGAAGACACCGTGGTCGATTCTGCGGGAAATGTCAGTGGCAAAAGACGCGTCGAGAATGAGCGCACGTACCGGTACACGACTCATCAACCTCCTCTACCTCGGTAAAAGACCATTGCTGGTTGTCATTGTAAGAGTAACAGCTCCAGATCTGAATTTCAGTGCCCGCAGTAGACTTGCCGTCGACCAAGTCGAGACAAAAGTCGTCCCAGTGGATCATGGCGCCCTCGATGGTGTACTGCTGGTTGGTGTTCCAAGAGTAGCACCCCCAGACCTGTGCGTGGTTTCCAGACCACTTGCCGTCATCGGGAATGTCGACACACATGTTGGTGGCGGTGTTCTGGAGGGCAGATCCAGTCCACAGCCATGTGGTGTCGTCCTCGTCACAGTCCTTCAAGACGAGCTTGGCGCCCTCCTTGGTAGACTTGGGCGCGATACACATGCCAGCATGTTGGGCGGGGGAGATGGAGTAGGTGGTGCCAGAGGTGACTGCGGCAAAGGCGGATGGGAGGACGGTGAGGAGGGCGAAGAGGGCGGTGGAGTAGGACATGATGGATGGGTTCGAGTACCAGCCTCGAGGGGTAGAGATGTAAGAGATTTTGTGGGTGTCTATAAAGACGGTGTGGGGAGAATGAATGTGGGTCGTAAACTATGCGTGATGTATCGTGAGCGAATGCCCGGATGATTGATTGATTCGTGCGTGATGTCTAGTCGTGAAAGAGAAAAAATGCTATGGTGATGTGGATGGAAGAGGACAATAGGAGGGGGGGAGGAGGAACGGGGGAGGGGGGACGGGTACGGGACTAGAGAATGGGGTGGAGAGAGAAAGAATGAGAACAATGTAAAACTGACCTGTTTATATCAGTTACAAGGGGGTCGGGGGTTTGAAGGCAAAGGCAGGGGCTCGTGCACGCGGTGCAGCGGAAGGACGGAGTGTTGGCGCAGATGTAGGAGTCGGGAGGAAGAAGGGGGAGGGGGGCGGAGCGAGAGGCGGGGGTGGCGGTGGATGTACGGAATGAAAGAATATAAAGAGATGAAGAAAGAACAGGAATCAGATCGCGCCTTTTGGTCCAACGCCATCTAGCCTCCTTCTCGTTGTTTGTCCGCTGGGCCAGGCTGGGCAGGGAGCTATGATGCATGCTTTTTCTGGGCATCGGTTCTTGTTCTGGAGATCCCACAGTGGCCTCAATCGGCGTGCGGTACCCCTGCAATTCTAATCGGCGGTGATGCATGGTATATAGCTGGGCTGGGCTTTGAACGCGCTTTCGTGTTTATGGGCGGGCGACATATCACACGCGTCGGGCCTCGTTCAGGGAAAACCCTGATCAACGCGCTGCCCTTCCCTGCGGAGCAGCAGCAAGAGAGTTCAGGGTAACGTCACCCCCCCTGCATGGCTTCCACGCGTTTTTCTATTCACCGTTTGTCGCCATTTCTTATTGTCCATGGAACTAGCCCTAACGCCGCGAAGGGTACATACAACAGATCGCAGATTCTATTGTTTCTCAAACGTACCCATGCGTAAGGATACTCGGATGCGCAAGATCATACACTATTCCGCCTAACGCTGCGCCCCAACTTGCTTTGTTGTGTACAGAGGACAACGGGGATAGCGTCAGCTAGACATCGCCTTGCGCGTTGACTGATGTCTGTGGCCTTTCGGCCATCTCTTACTCGCAGGCTATGCAGCTATGCAGCGATGCAAGCTTCCCACCGTCGAGCTATAGCAGACGGTCCTTCGGCCTTCAGCTGACTGTGCATAGCCATTCATCTCCCTCCTCGGGACGCGCGGGACGCGACTCTAGTGTCTTCTCCTTTGATAGAAGCCCTTCATCTTATGATCAACTGACCATCTTCTGCCTCCTTCCACGGCACCCTTTCTCCATACCCAATGCACCCATCTCCTCATCCCCTCGCTTCATCCAACCCCCCCTCACGCACGCACCCTTCCAGGACATTGCCACTACCTGTTCCTTGCGCACAGACAGTCTGTGTACTCTACTGAATCAGGAAATCCCGCCACCCCATGCGGCCCATCCTCAACAACACCCATCCTGAGTTGCCCTTCCACCATACTTCTCTCCCCCAGCGCTATATCCTCTGACGCCCCTACCCGCAGCTGCCCCCGCCCCTCCTTGACATCCGACCCCTCCAATCTTCGCCTGCCTGGACGTGCTAAAACTAAAAGCAGCTTGGCACACAGCTCTGAGAGCTGTATTCACGACACTTGACGACACAGCAACGGACTGCTCTCTATACCCCAGCGACCGCAATCCTCCCAGGGATATCTTAAAGACTCAAGTGTTCGCTCGTCTGTCCCCTTGCGAGCGCAATAATACATCCACCCATCTCTTCGCCTTCAACGGTTAGAACCAGTATCTTTTGAATCAAGATGCCGGACCCGTTTGGATCTTTTCGGTGGATCTGTGCGTCCTCAAGTCATCTATGAGTCTATTGCACTGACCCCCAGCAGGCTCCCACACAGTCCTTCCACAATGCAATCTCTTCTTCTACCAATACCTCCACGACTCGGTACCGCCTCTCACAACCCTCTTCCCCAACTCTTCAGATTTCTTCGACCAGTACAACATTGTGCGTCTCTTCTAGATATATATTGCGCAAGATTTGAACCTAACGACGAGAGACAGACTGGCCAGAATTCGGATGAAGATCCTGTAGTGCAGGCAGCAGTATCCGATGCGGGCACAGGGATCGGCTCGAATTGCGAGATTGCGCGTGTCGGGCACCGAGGGTCCAACGGCGATATCGGTACGCCCCCCCCCCCTCCCCTCCCCCCCCAGCCCCAGGACTGACAATCCCCCCAGCCCTGATAGTCCTCTCCGCCCTCGCCCTCTTTACAGCCTGGTCCCTCGCCCTCCGCGCCACCCGCCGGTGGGCCGCCGTCGGCCGTATCGAGCTCCGCCTCCTCCTCCTCTCCTACGGCCTCTACGCCGCCCTCCAAGCCGTCACCATGTCCTCCGTCCTCGCCCAAGGCGGGAAAGCGCTGGCGATCCTGAGCGCGATCCATGTGGCGGTGGGGGTGGTGACGGCGTGGTTGTTGTTGGGGAATGCGTTGATTGCTACGCAGGTGGTAGAGTGAGTGACCTTTTGGGTTGTCATGGGAGGGGGGCTGATGAAAGGTAGGGATGGGACAGCAGCGGCTATCGTACCTCTCACAGTGTTCAGCATCCTCTTCTTCGTACCCACCCTCTACATCTCTCTCGACACTGCTTTTCACTGGACGAGCACATTCAACATTCCTCTCGCCAAAGTGGCAGAAGTCAAGTCGATCGCCCTTTTCATCTTGACCTTGATCGTTCCAGCCGCGCAAGTCCCATCACCTTTACATTTTAGAGACCTTGAGCTGATGAACGGACTAGGGCGGCAGTGTTGTATCTAGTCATCATGCTGTATATCGTCGTCAGCGTCCTGGACGAAGTCAAACCTGCTTGTGCGCCCCTCGCTCTGCTTTTGCTTTTTTTGCACCGGCAGGAAAAACTGACCAAAGAACACAGTCTTGTACACACTCTCATTCCTCCTCTTCGCCGGCGCCCAAATCATATTCTTCCTCGCCTCCCAACCTCTCTGCAACGTACGTCCCCCCTCCATCTTCTCTCCTCTGTACAAGTTGAAGCCCAGCTGACCCATGGGGGCCAGGCTTCAAACGGCAAAATCAACTCGGCCTTCCTCGCCACGCTACTCCAGACTTTATCCATAGGGTCCTTATACCTGGCGTGGGTGAGTATTACGGAAGATGATTGGGGACAGGATGAGTATGGGATGTACTAGTCAAAAGGGGGGCTTCTTGAAGAGCTGAGGGATTGAGGGAATGGACACGTGAGGGAGAGGGAGATCTGTGTTTTTTAGAGCTTTATCTGTTCGGGACTTTCAACTCGTATTCTTAGAATTACTTATGCTAATATTTCTTGGTTAATTGGCCATCACAATACTGTGGTCTGTGGCACAGAAGCTAGAGACATGGTGGCGAGCAGAGTAGACAAGGATGGGTTATGGGACCAAACAATGGACGCACGGCTTTATTCGGCAAGGCAGGCCAAGGCTGTTGGGATACCAAGCACTATGGGACTGCTGACAGATATATCGTCTCGTGCGCGGGGTTAGTATCAGGCAGCTGCTATTCGATCGAGATTACGGCGGGTGCTAGCAGGTGATAGGGCGATGGGAGGGGGGCCGGGTATTGGATTAAGCAGCGGCGGTGGGGGGGCCGGGAATGGGTGTTGCCGGGCGGGTGCGTGAGCCGGTGTATTGTGGAGGATCTCACTGGCTTATAAGGCGGGAGCTGATCTCTATACTGCTATACTGCCCGTACATCTCCATCCAGAATCATATACTGACCAGTGAGCATTACAAAAACGGCCCATGCCACTACCACTTCGCTAACCGCATCCCCAACGCTTTAGCACAAATTCCCTAACTCGCGTCCAGCCCATTTCACCAACGCATCACATACACCATGGGCAAGACCGAAGTCGCTCCCGGCGTACACCACGTACACCCCCTCCCAGACTCTGTCCCAGAGAGCGAAGACCTCTTTGCCCCCCCTCCCCGTCTCCGCGGCGAGGACAACCGCCCCAAGCCCCACATCGGCCCCAACTACGAGGCCTACCTCAAGGAGTGGGCCAAGACTGTCGGCCCCAACAGCGACGAGTGGTGGGCCGAGAAGGCGAGGACGACCCTCGACTGGTATGAAGACTTCAAGACTGTCCGCGCAGGTGGCTTTGCCGAGGGCGACGTGCAGTGGTTGTGAGTTCTTGCCGCGTTGTGTTCCGCCAGACTCTTTTTGCTGATGATGAGGGTAGCCCCGAGGGTACGCTGAATGCTGCCTACAACTGTGTCGACCGCCACTTTTACGCCAACCCCGACAAGGCCGCCATCATCTACGAGGCCGACGAGCCCAGCGAGTCGCGCGAAATCACCTACAGGGAGCTCATGCAGGAGACTTGCCGACTGGCCAACGTCCTCAAGAGCTATGGTGTCAAGAAGGGCGATGCCGTATCCATCTAGTGCGTGTCTTGTCTTTTTTCCATCCGCCGAATTTTCGATGGGGCGGGACTGATCAGGGACCAAACACATAGTCTCCCCATGACCTGGCAATCCGCCGCCGCCTTCCTCGCCTGTGCCCGTATCGGTGCCATCCACTCTGCCGTCTTTGCCGGTTTCTCCGCCGAGTCTCTGCGTGACAGGGTCAACGACTGCGAGTGTAAAGTCTTGATCACGACCGACGAGGGTCGCCGTGGTGGTAAGAGCATCGCTACCAAGGCCAGTAAGTGCCGTCTCGCGTCTATCTGTGGACACGACTAATCATGTGTGTGTAGTTGTGGATGCCGCCCTGCAACAGTGTCCTCTTGTCGAACACGTTGTCGTCCTCCGAAGGACTGGCAACAAGGTGCCCATGACTGAGGGCCGAGACAAGTGGTGGGACGAAGAATGCGACAAGGTGCCCGCTTATGCTCCCTGCGAGCGAATGGCCTCTGAAGACCCCCTCTTCATCCTCTACGTGAGCCTCCCTATACACTCACGCTGGCATGACACTAACACGACCATAGACTTCCGGATCTACAGGCAAGCCAAAGGGTGTCGTCCACTCTACCGCCGGTTACCTTCTCGGCGCCCACCTTTCCCTGAAATACGTGTTTGACATCCACCCCGACGACCGTTTCGCCTGTATGGCCGATATCGGATGGATCACCGGCCACTCTTACATCATCTACGGTCCCCTCTCAAACGGCATCACCACCACCGTCTTTGAGAGTACGCCCGTGTACCCCACAGCCGCCCGATACTGGGACTTTGTCGACAAGTGGAAGGCTACCCAGCTCTACACTGCGCCCACTGCTATCCGGCTCTTGAGGCGTATGGGCGAGGAGCACGTCAAGAACCATGATCTCTCTTCTCTCAGGGTCTTGGGTTCTGTCGGTGAGCCGATCAACCCCGAGGCGTGGCACTGGTACAACGACTATCCCGGAAAGCAGCAGTGTGCTATCGTTGATACATACTGGATGACCGAGACCGGTTCGTTCGCCGTCGCCCCCATTCCCGGAGCCATCTCTACCAAGCCCGGATCTGCCACCTTCCCCTTCTTCGGTATGGATCTCGACATTATCGACCCTACCTCTGGTGCCGTGTTGGAGGGTAACGATGTGGAGGGTGTGTTGGTTGCCAAGAAGCCCTGGCCGAGTCTGGCGAGGAGCGTGTACAGGGACCACAAGAGGTACTTGGAGACTTATATGAAGCCTTACCCCGGGTATTTCTTCTTTGGTGATGGTGCTGCTCGGGATTACGACGGCTACCTCTGGATCAAGGGACGTGTTGACGGTACGCCCCCCCTCCCCTCCTCCTCTTCTCGTGTATCTCAATGCTGACATTGTACAGATGTCATCAACGTCTCTGGCCACCGTCTCTCCACAGCCGAAGTCGAATCCGCCCTCATCCTCCACAAGGGCGTCGCCGAGACGGCCGTCGTGGGCTGCGCGGACGACCTCACGGGTCAGGCGGTGTATGCGTTTGTGACGATGAAGCCCGAGTTTGACTTGAACACCACCAAGGAGGCGGACTTGAGCAGGGAGCTGGCGATACAGGTTAGGAAGGTCATCGGGCCGTTTGCTGCGCCCAAGAAGATTGTACGTTTCCTTCCAACCCTCACCCTTTTGTCATTTTCACAAGCTAATAAAAGTTGGCAGTTCCTCGTGTCGGATCTCCCCAAGACGCGATCAGGCAAGATCATGCGAAGGGTGTTGAGGAAGATTGTGGCGGGCGAGGCGGACCAGCTTGGAGACCTTTCTTCTGTTGCCGACCCCGAGATTGTGGAGGAGGTCAAGGCCAAGGTTGCCGCCAAGGCCTAAGCCCTCCCCCGTGTCTCCCTCTCTTCATCGTTCTTACTCCTTATAACGTATCAGTTCATTTCCGGGACCCCTGGGACTCTCTCTCTCTCTCTCTCTCTCTCGTTCCATATTTTTTCTTTTGGTTGTTTCTAGGAGAAGGGAAGAAGGAAGCAAGATGTGAAAAAACGTGCCCCAAAACGCAAAAAGACTTGCAATTAGCGTAATAGCATGAAAGTATGAAGACGCTGTAAGAGCTCGACTGTGGCCCTGTTTTGCTGGACATGTGCGACAGGGTATGAGAGCGCAAAGGTGCAAGGGTTGGGTTCGAATCACATGTCCTTTTGATAAAAATATATCAACACCTGTCCGATCATGCTCGGGGCCAATAAGTATAAGCCTATGGAACAAGTCACTCGGGAGGAGATTGAGCAAAATTCGTTGAAAGTGATACCCAGGCGAAAGCCAATGCGGCGTTGTAGTACGATTTCATCATGTCCCTGCCCGATGGCTTGGACACTGAAGTAGGTGGTAAGGGCTCTCAACTGTCGGGCGGCCAGAAACAACGCATCGCCATTGCCCGTGCCCTCATCCGTAACCCCAAGTCCTTCTCCTTTAGATGATAGGAATGCAATCGGTCGGCCGCCGCAATGGAAAAAGGCGGCTGGCGGCTAACGCGCGCTGAGGTGGCTGCTCGGCATCCCCCACCCTTTCGCTACATGGTCGCGACCGTGTCGATTGAGGACGCGCACGCACCCGCCCGGCTTCCCAGCTACGGAAAAGGAGCCCCAAGCATGCATGAGTGTAGAACACATCGAGTGGGGCCATGGAGTCGACGCTTGCTCGTCTTTTCGGCGGCGGCTCTTGATCCCTGAATAGCTGCCGGCCGCCGGGGATGGCCGTGCAGGGCTGCCCGTCTTACGATCCCCGCCGCAGAGAAGGATATAACAGCCCCTGTCTTTTCCATACTCCCACAATCCCCCCCTGCTGTATTTTCCACGCGCGAGCCAAGTGAGCCCCGCCGCAGAGTATTCTTCGACAAGGTGAGTCATCGACACCTTCAGGGACTGTTGTTGATGATCGCCGCGCGCCCGGCCAAAAAGTCAATTCCACGGCCACAACACCACCGCTCCACATCTCATCACTCTTCTCATCGCTCTTCCCATCTTCAATCCCTCAACTGGCATCCAGCAAGGAGACTCCAATTCCACCTCGCTTGCTCCGCCTTTGGTGTGAGCCATGCCCATCGACAATCCCCCAGCCGCGCACGATTCCCAGCGCAGGACAGAGGCCTTGGTCGATTCGGAGAAGGAGGTTGTGGGACACAATGCCCAGGCTCTGAATACTGGCATCCCCTACCCATCGGCTGTAGGCCCTTCCATCGCCCCTCCTGTTGTTCCCCTCGGCATGCCTCAAGATCAGCCGTCCGGGTCGACCCAGGCCAAACCTGCTCTCTCTGAATACAGCGAGAAACCCTTCCGGACGTCTACCGACTCGTCCGATACGCTTCGTCAACCAGCTTTGGAAAAGTCATCCACAAACGCCTCTGCCCCTATCAAAAAGTCCAAGTTTGCCCTTCTCAAGTCGAAAAAGAAGGGCAAGAAGACGGACAAGAAGAAGGACGACGACGAAGCCAATGTTCTTCCTCCCGTCTCGTTTGTCGCCCTCTTCCGGTTCTCTACCTCGTTCGAGCGCGTCGGCATGGTCCTCGGACTCTTTCTCGCCATCTGCGCTGGTGCCGCACAACCCCTCATGACCCTCATCTTTGGTCGACTCACCACATCGTTCACAAACTTTGCCGTCATCGTACAAGGTATCGAGGATAACGGTGCTTCGGTCGATGCTGCTGCGGCTCTCAAAGCTGCCAAGGCCGATTTGAAGCTGAATGCCGGGCACGATGCACTGTATCTTTTGGCCATCGGTGTAGGCATGTTTTTGGCTACTTGGGCGTACATGTTCATCTGGAACGTTACTGGCGAGCTCAGCTCTAAACGGTTGCGCGAAAAGTATCTCGCCGCTGTCCTCCGACAAGAAGTACGTCCCCTTACTCCTATTTTCTTTCCCCGCTGATCTTTGCAGATTGCCTACTTTGACGACCTCGGCGCCGGTGAAGTGGCCACTCGCATCCAGACAGACTGCCACCTCGTCCAAGAAGGCACTTCTGAAAAGATCGGTCTCGTCTTTCAATACCTCGCCCAATTCGTCACCGGTTTCGTCCTCGCCTTTGTAAAGTCCCCGCGTCTCGCCGGAGCGCTCTTCTCCATCTTTCCCGTCATCCTGATGGTCGGCGGAATCATGATGAAGGGCATGTCCAAGTATGGCACTGGGAGTCTGGAGTATATCGCAAAGGCAGGCAATATCGCGGAAGAGGTCATCGGGAGTATCAGGACTGTGCATGCTTTTGGTAAAGAACAGGTCTTGGGCGACAAGTTTAACCATCAGATTGAATTGAGCCGGAAGATGGGCAAGAAAGGGTCCAACTACGAAGGTATCGGCTTGGGCATCATGTGTACGTATCATTCTTCTCGTATACGTATATACCCAGCTGACACTTTGGGTAGTCTTTGCCATCTACGCGGCTTACGCGCTGGCCTTCTTCTATGGTGGTGTGCTTGTCACGCAAGGCCGAGTCGACTCTGGAACAGTTATCACCGTCTTCATGTCCATCCTCATCGGTTCATTCAGTATGGCCATGCTCGTGAGTCCCGTCCCCTCCGCCCAGCTTTGCAGTCCAGCCCTGACATCCCCCGCAGGCTCCCGAGATGGCAGCAGTCACCAAAGCTCGCGGTGCTGCCGCTAAACTGTTCTCTACCATCGACCGTGTCCCGCCTATCGACTCGGCTAGCCCTGACGGCCTGACACCCGACTCTGTCAGGGGAGAGATCAGTCTTGAGGGGGTCAAATTCCATTATCCGTCTAGGCCGGGCGTGCCCATCCTTAAAGGTTTTACAACTACGTTTGAGGCTGGAAAGACTTTTGGTGAGTCGCTTTGATCTGTCTTGCTTGAGAAAAGAAAGTAGGCTGATAGCTCTGTGTAGCGCTGGTCGGTGCGTCAGGAAGCGGCAAAAGTACAGTCATCTCCCTTATCGAACGATTCTACGACCCCATCGCTGGTACCGTCAAGCTCGACGGCACCGACATCAAAACGCTCAACCTCAAATGGCTCCGCCAACAGATCGGTCTCGTCTCCCAAGAACCCACCCTGTTTGGCACCACCGTCCGCGGCAACGTCGAACACGGCCTCATCGGCTCCAAATGGGAACACGCCTCCCCCGAAGAAAAGTACGAGCTCGTCAAGAAGGCTTGTATCGATGCGAATGCGCACGACTTTATCATGCGGCTTCCGGAGGGGTACGAGACGTCTGTGGGGGAGAGGGGGATGCTGTTGTCGGGCGGGCAGAAGCAGAGGGTGGCGATCGCTAGGGCGATTGTATCCGACCCGAGGATCTTGTTGTTGGACGAGGCTACTTCGGCGCTGGATACGCAGAGTGAGGGGATCGTTCAGGATGCCCTGGACAGGGCTTCGCGGGGGAGGACGACCATTACCATCGCTCATCGCTTATCGTGAGTCGCATATTCTGGCAGTGTCACTCTGGCTGACTCGGTGTAGTACAATTCGAGATGCCGATAGGATCTATGTGATGGGTGCCGGAGAGGTCCTCGAGGAAGGTTCTCACAACGTACTGTTGGCTACCGAAGGCAGTGTTGTGAGTCCATTCGTCATACTTCGGTGTACCCTAGCTCACAAATCTGTAGTACGCCCAACTCGTCAACAACCAGAAACTCGCTCAGGAAGCAGCCGTCGAAGCTCTCACCCCTGGAGCAGAGCCCGTAGAAGCCGAGATTGAAGACGTCTTTGAGGACGAGATCCCTCTCAAGCGGGCTGCGACTGGCAGGTCTTTGGCGAGTATCGCCATGGATGGGGAACAGGCAAGGCGCAAGGCAGAGGCTGAAGAGGATGACAAGCTGCCTTCGAGCTACAAGCTCTATGCGAGGTTGCTCAAGATCAACAAGGCTGAGAAGAGGACTTACTTTTATGGTGTGTATCGCGACTTGTTCGATCGTTCAGATGACTGATGAGTGTAGGCTTTTTGGGTGCTGTGTGCTCGGGGATGGTCTACCCTTCGTTGGCTATCCTGTTTGGTAAAACTTTGGCCGATTTCGAGATTACAGACTTTGGAGAGCTGCGACATGCTCTTGACCGGAAAGCGTGGGTCATCTACAAACCCAATAAACATTACTGACACTTGACAGTTTGTATTACTTCATCTCCGCCATCTTTTCCGCACTGGTCATGTTCCTGCAAGCTTCCGGATTCTCGCGTACTGGATGGGATTTGAACGCGACCTTGAGGCAGAAGCTGTTCCAGGCCGTTCTGAGACATGATATCAGATGGTTCGATGAAGAGGAGAACTCTGTATGCCTGACTCACTGGCTGCTGGCTTTGAGCTGACGTGTGGACAGACTGGCGCTGTGACGTCCAACCTTGCCGACCAACCTCAAAAGGTCCAGGGTCTCTTTGGTCCCACACTCGGTACGATAGTGCAATCTTGTACGACCTTGATTGGCGGTTGCATCATCGGTCTCTGCTACGGCCCACGTAAGTACCCTGTCCTCTAGCCGGCCCTGGCTGACTATCCTGCAGTCCTCGCTCTGATTGGTGTCGCCTGTGTCCCGCTGCTCGTATCTGGCGGTTGGCTTCGACTCAAGGTTGTCGTTCTCAAGGATCAACGCATGAAGAAGCTGCACGCTGCCAGTGCTCATCTCGCTAGCGAGGCTGCTGGCGCAGTAAGGACTGTGGCGAGCCTTACGAGGGAAGATGATGTGGGGAGGATTTACTCGGATGCATTGTTGGAGCCCATGAAGGTCAACTTGTGAGTCAAGAGTTGGAATATCGAGTCGATGCTGATGCCGTCTCAGCAAGACGTCCATCTACAGTCAAGCGCTCTATGCGGCAAGTCAAGGTATGACCTTTTTGATTATCGCTTTGGTCTTTTACATCGGCGCGCTCTGGATCATCTCCGGGAGATACAGCACTTCCACGTTCTTCACTATCCTGAACTCTATCGCAAGTCCCTCTCTCTGGAAGGAGCTTTTCTGACCTTGCAAACAGGTCTTTGCGGCCATACAAGCCGGCAACGTCTTTTCCTTTGTCCCCGACGCCTCCAAAGCCAACTCGTCTGCTGCCTCCATCTTCCGCACCATCGATGACCGACCTTCTATCGATTCCAACTCGACCAATGGCCAGTCACTCGGAGAGGGAGAGGTGGACGGTCATGTCAGGATTGAAGGTGTGCACTTCCGGTACCCGACAAGGCCCGGAGTGAGAGTGTTGAGGGATTTGAGTATCGATGTGCCCGCTGGGAGCTAGTGAGTTGCTTGTCTTCCGTGAAGACCAACCTGACCATTGTAGCATTGCGCTTGTTGGGCCATCTGGCTGCGGTAAATCTACTACCATACAGATGTTGGAACGCTTCTACGACCCCCTGGTCGGACGAGTTACTTTGGACGGAGTAGATATTAAGGACATCAACGTTTCCAGTTACCGAAGTCATATCGCACTCGTTTCGCAAGAGCCGGCAAGTAACATGTCCTTCACGGTTTCCAGCTTGTGCTGATTATGCTATAGACCTTGTACGCTGGTACTGTTCGTTTCAACATTCTGCTAGGTGCCAACAAGCCTATGGAACAAGTCACTCAAGAAGAGATCGACGCTGCCTGCCGAGATGCCAACATCGTAAGTCACCTTTCAGAACGGGACCTGCGAAACCTTAGGATGACACGATCACAGTATGACTTTATCATGTCGCTCCCTGACGGTTTCGACACTGAAGTCGGCGGCAAGGGCTCTCAACTTTCCGGTGGACAAAAGCAACGTATTGCTATCGCCCGTGCCCTCATACGCAACCCCAAAGTGCTCCTCCTCGACGAAGCCACCTCTGCCCTGGATAGTCAGTCAGAGAAAGTGGTACAGGAAGCGCTGGATAAAGCTGCAAAGGGAAGGACGACGATTGCCATTGCGCATAGACTGTCGAGTATTCAGCATTCAAATCAGATCTACTACTTTTCGGAGGGGAAGGTGGAGGAGCGGGGGACACATCAGGAGCTCTTGGCTCTCAGAGGTGGATACGTGAGTCTGATGTCCACTAGCATAATGCCAAGCTGACCTCGCCCCATAGTACGAGTTGGTGCAAATGCAAAATCTGAGTAGGCAATAGAGTAGTACATAGTGATTTTTTTCTTGGTGTTCTTCGAGTTCTATCTTGTCTTCTCATTTTCCCTTCTCATCTTGTTTTATTGGGACCCCGCTTGTGTATGAGCGATATGGATAATTAATCATGTACGGTATGTATATAAATCTACATTGCGCACAAGCCCCCGACCGGCCGAAGAAGCGATTCCATAAGGAGGTCGGAGTGCAACGATAAACAAACAGCCAAGCTTGACACCTCGACAAGTCAACACGCTAGCTACAGTGCGGGATCGGAAATGAATGTGGGCATTCGTCGGTTGTCAGGTTGGCTGGGCCCTGGGCGGCCCGGGCAGCCCTGCTTGCTGTGGGCTGTGGGCTATGGGCAATCTGTGTTCGCGAGTACGCAGACATGTTTGCAGCTCGTTTATCGAGCTCTCTCCCGTGTAATGGAGGTGTAAAAGTATTAGAGCGTTGGTGAGCCGGAGACCCGTAGTGCCGGGAAGGTGAATTGGAGCAATTAGCAAGAAAAAAGTGACGTGTGAAACAGGCCACGACGCGTTTCTTCAGGAACACCAGCCCGTGAGGCGCCAAATGGCTGGCTTCGAGAGCTTTGAGAAGGCAAAAGAGCAGCACGAGTCGTATGCATGGAGCTATGCAAGGCTATGGAGATGCACATGTGATCAAGTGTTCTGCGTAGAGCCAAGAACCGGAGCTATAGGTGCCATGTAGCGCAAAAAGGCTCGACGTACAGTACGACTGTGCGACGCTCGACATGGATCAGGAAGCGCTCCCGCTGTCCTTTTTCACAAATTTATGGCCTTCATGTACATACGTCTCTCTTGCGAGACCTGCGAGTAGCGTACCCGGGCAGAGGGGAAAAAGAATACATACGCGTCGAGTCGTCTCCCGTGTATGCTCGGTATGCAGCAAAATGCATGCCTAGGCAGGGAAAGAGAAACCGTAGCAGCAGAAATTTGTAGGTCGGGTCTCCGAAGTCAGGCGCGTAACGAACGCGACGGTTTGCCCGCCCGGAGGTGACTGACGCGCAGGATGTTTGATCTCTTGCGACGATCAAGACACCGCACAAATATAAATGCGAAATTCCATGTATGCCCTGGGCGGGAGAATTCTCCACACGCTAGGTCTCATAATTGTGTATTCAACGGAGATTCCAGCAAACTAGCAGCCGTGACAGAACGACACACACCCCATCAGTTGGTAGTTCCTGTCTCATACGATAGTGTCAATGCCTCTTGCGAGCGTCGACTCGGTGAGTAATTCCTCATGTCCGTGGTGGCCCGTCATCTCCCGCTGTTTACTTCTCTCTCTCGGGGGTCCGTGCGGGAGGCTCTTGGGCTGTATGTTGAACGGCAGGCCTCGGCAGCAACCCCATGCCATCAGCATGGATTTTGTCTATAAAAGGCCCACTGCCCACATCGAATTCTATCTCTCCCATCCAGCAATACTTTCAGCTTCCAGTTCACTCCCTACCACACTCGTTTAACCCACACTCGTTTGAACCAACCTTCTTCCTCCACCTTCTCTTTTACCACCCAACCCACATACACTACACAATCGCGATGTTTGCCGGTAACACTCTCGCCCTCTTGGCCTTTGCTGGCTACGCTTCCGCCAACGGTCTTTCTCTTGCCATCGGCGCCACCGTCAACGTCGGTGCTTCCATCGACGTCTCGGCCAGCGCCTCTGTCGACTTGACCAGCTCTTGTTCCGCCAAGGGTGACTTTATCACCGAGCTCTTGGGCCTCGCCCTCTGTTGCTCTGACGACACCCGTACTACGTGAGTCTTGGTCTTTTCTGGGTGTTGATCATTGCTGACGCGGCTTTTAGTCCTGACGCCAACTTGACCTGTCCCTTCGACTGGAGCATGCACAAGACCGCCAAGTGGTAAGTCAACTTGTCCTTTTGTGCGGCCGTCACTCACACCTGCCTCAGCTGTATCCCCGAGACCGAAGTCTCTCCTTGTGACTGCGGGTACGTCTCCTCTCACTCTCCTTTCTACATACACTAACACCCCTCTCAGTGAAGGCTACACCTACAACGAAGCCACCAAGGTCTGTGACGCCAACACCGGCTCTTGCTCCGACACCCAGTGGTGGCACGAGCGCTCCGACACTTGCTGTGACGACTCTTGGGAGCAGAACCCCCCTACTGGCGACTGCCCCACCGGCGTCACCTGCCCCACCGACTGGTTCTGGCACAAGACTCTCAACAAGTGTTTGCCCACTGGCCCCCGTGCCCCCGAGCCCGACTGTGATGACTGGAACACCAACACCGAGTGCTGCGGTGGTGCTTCTCCCTCTCAGGCTGTCCGAAGGAGTGAGTCTTCCTTCGACTGAGTGCAAATGGTAAAAGCGAAAGCTGACGAGATGGGTTAGCCAACAACGTCAAGCGATCTCACAGGGCCCAGAAGCAGACCGCCCTCTTCCCCCAGTCCGCTCTTGACCGCACCTACTGCCCCAACGGCTTCCACGCTTGTACCGTCGAGGGTCAGACTGGTGGTGCTTGGTCTTTCGAGTGGTACGTCACTTCCTCTTCTTGCAAGTGATCTAACGCTGACTTGGGTATAGCATTGACCCCGTTGTCGAGCTCGAGGCCTGTGGTGGTTGCATTGAGAACGGTGGCCAGGACTGCACCAACATTTCCAACGCTCTCTCTGTCGGCTGTGCGGTCGGCAAGTGCCAGGGTGAGTCTTCTCTTGCGCCTCTTTGGCGATCCAAGAACCAAAGCTGACAAATGACACAGTCTTCTCATGCAAGTACGGCTTCCAGGCCAACTCTGACAACACCGAGTGTATCGTCATCTAAACTCCTTCCCCTCCTCCCCCTCCTACTCTCTACCCTCTCCTCTCCACCCCCACCTTATTCGTTTCCCTCTATTCTTGATTTACTTTACCCCACTGTATCCTCCCACCTCACCAACAACCCCCTGTATTCTCTAGCTCTAGCTCTCATCACGAACGAACGAAAAAAAGGACAATTCTCTTAATACTCTTCTCTTGCTATGCTTTGGTTTCTTTTCGTAACTGTTACGGACAATGTTATTTATTGATGACTGTGTGTCTATGAGCTTGATACCTTTTTGGGAGGTAAAGAACGAAAATGAAATGTATTTCATGCCTTGCTTTGAAGACTTGTTGCTCGACAGCTCGTTGCAAGGATGATGCTCACGATGATACCGTACATGATACCGTTCATTATATTACTGCGATGATACGCAGACGATGATACGCATACTCGAGAAGGGCACTTCGGAGAGACAGATGTCGGATGAGGGGTTTCCATTGTTTCGGACAAGATAAGGGGGCCGTGCATTGCCGTGCCGTGTGCCGTGCCGTGTCGGTCTCTGGGCCTTGCTTTGGGCCTCGTGGCGCGGGGGTCTGTGCTCGATTGAGTGGGTGGCTTGTGTCGTCGCCAAGGTGTACATCTTGGGAGTGGTTATTTCTGTGACCTGCATTGTTTGCAGTACCAGTAAAGAGTAAGTGTGATCCAGTCTTTATATCAGGAGATGCACAAGATAGCCACTTCGGAGCATTCCCCAGGCAGGCGGGGGCGGGTGTGCCTCTGTGCGTGCCTCTCCTCAAATACCGGCAGTGCCTCGTTTGTACCGTCGCCCATAAAGTGCTCCTCTTCTGCCTTGCTGCCATGCAGATGCACGGCGACCTTAGACGCTAGACGCTAGCACCGGGTTGCGCTCGCCCGTGAGATGTATAGGCAAGAGCAAGACCGAGGCCTTGTCTCGTGATAGGGAACAGGGAAGAGGGAGGGTGTGAGTGTGATCTGCAGGACGCAGCGGGTTAGTCCCCTCGCGTTTCATATCTCTCTATTGTGCCTCCACCTCGCCTGCTTTTTCGGGCCAGAGGACAATAGACATCTCCCACCTGGCACGCACTCAGATCTGAACTGGTATCGATGCATGCGATGCGGTGTCATCGCCCTGCACTGTCCGGAGGCTGCACCTGAGTCATCACTGTCCTTCCAAGGAGCTGCCCCTGCCACCTGTCCTTGCAACCGCCCTGCAATCTGTACATCATTGCTCAAGATAGGCCTTCTGACAGGAGCTATGTACAGTTGGTGATGTAGCCATGTGGGCCTGGGGAGAACGGGCTGTTGTGCGGGGTGTTTCACTCGGGATGTGGACAGTGCGGGATGTGACACGCACAGTGTCTTGCGGCGTTTGTATTGTGCAACGATCAAGACAACACATCGAGGGTGCTGCTTGCCCTGGGCTATCCTATGATGTCTTCCCTCGGTCCCCCCTCCCTGCCCCTCTCCCACGTATACATGCATGCCTGTGAGGACAAAAGAGAATGCGTGTCCGTGTCTTATGGTTCCGGCTCGATCCCGTTGAGTGATGCATCTGCCCTGATGGTCCGTGCCCCTCCTTTACATCCAGTCACGCTGTCCCCCATATATAAGCCCCCTCCCTCCTCTTTTCTCTCTCATCTCTCTCATCCATCTCTTTTAATTCACCCACCCTCATCCTCCCCTTCTCCCCTCCTCCACCCCCTGCCCTCCACCATGCTCGCCGCCAACGCCCTCGCCCTCCTCGCCCTCGCCGGCTCCGTCTCTGCCAACGGTATCTCCCTCGCCCTCGGCACCCGCATCAACCTCGGCGCCTCCGCCAACATCAAGGCCAGCGCCTCCGTCAACATAAAGAGCTCCTGCACCGGCAAGGGTGACTTTATCACTGAACTCTTGGGTGCCGCCCTCTGTTGTTCGTCTGAAACCCGTACCACGTGAGTGTTGATCATCCCCACGTGCCTCAGCTGCTTACTCGCTTCTCAGCCCCGACTCGAGCTTGACCTGTCCCTTCAACTGGGGTATGCACAAGACTGCCAAGTGGTACGTGCACTCGCCGTCGTCGTCAACACGCACTGACACCGCTTTGCAGTTGTATCCCTCAACAAGAAAGCTCGGCTTGTGATTGCGGGTACGTACCTTTCCTGTTCACCATCTCTCTCGCTAACATTCTCCGCAGCGAAGGCTACACCTTCAACGAGCAGACCAAAAAGTGCGCCAAAAACTCGGGCTCCTGCTCTTCCTCCCAATGGTGGCACGAGCGATCCAGCTCTTGCTGTGACGACTCGTGGAAGACGTCGCCCCCCAAGGGCACCTGCCCCTCTGGCGTCTCTTGCCCCACCGACTGGTTCTGGCACAAGAATGAGAGCAAGTGCAAGCCCCTCCACCCCCGTGCGCCCGAGCCCGACTGCAGCGACTGGAACAGCAACACCCAGTGCTGTGGTGGTTCCTCTCCTTCCCAGGCTGCTTCCAACGGTAGTGAGTCTTTGATCATCTTTGTGAGAGCTCTAGCTGATGGAAGAGTAGAAGGCCACGGCAAGCGAACATTCAAGGCCCGAGAGCAGACTGCCCTCTTCCCTCAGACTGCTCTTGACAGGACTTATTGCCCCAACGGTCTTCACGCTTGTACCGTCAACGCTAACACTGGCGGCGAGTGGTCTTACGAGTGGTACGTTCTTGCCTTATTCACTGTGCTGCGAGCTAACGTCTGGATAGCATCGACCCTATCGTCGAGCTCGAAGCCTGCGGTGGTTGTCTCGAGAATGGCGGACAAGACTGCACCAACATTGCTCACGCCTTGTCTGTCGGATGCTCTGTCGGCACTTGTGAAGGTGAGCCACCCCCACCTGATGCGGTGTACATGTGCTGATAAATTTAATAGTATTCTCTTGCAAGTACGGCTTCAAGCCTTCTGCCAACGCCACCGAGTGCATCGCCGTCTAACCGCCTTCTTCCTCTGCCCTTTTGCCCCCTCCCCACGCTCTACGATACGCTTCCGTACCGGTGTCTACAAGACCTTCTTTGCTCCACACACATTCATTCAAACGTTCATTCACTCAGCCACCTCATATAAATCTTAGATCCGTCTGATTAGACTTTCAAAAAGGACACTTACAGTATGTGATTTTATGTATATAGTATGATGAGACCTTTATAACTATCTTTATTTCTTTTTTTTCTTCTGGGTGGGTGTGATGACTGATAAGAGGGATGAATAAAATGCCTTGCCCTTATTGAGATTATACGTGCGAGGTCAGGCGCGCAAGAACCATACTCGTGAGAAGAGAGTGTCTCGCGTCAGCATGTTGCGACGTTGGCTGGTATCGCCACTGATCGTGGCGTCGACTTGTTATGTATTCGATTGACTAGAGGCTATCATGTGCTGCATGTGCAACATACATCGGGATGCACGTGGACCGTAAAAGGACGCATGCTGGATTGCCCGGTGGTTTTAAAGGTCGTGGCGTCTCGCGTCAGCTTGTATCGCGACACTGTCACCACCTGTGCCCTTCTTAGCTTCACTCCCTACTAGCTGAAGTAATGTCATGGCAAGGATCGGGCGGGTCATGCAAAACGTCATACATGAAGCTAAGATTTTGCCTTGAGCAATGCAAGTCGAATAGCCATTCCTTCTTGTAAAAGGATGCTTGCTGAATGTCTCGTCAAATTCCGAGCCAGTTCCAACAGATGCCATATCTTATGGTATATTCCATTGATCCCTTTCACATGAGATTTGCAACTCCTGGATCGTCATACATGAAGCCAAGATTTTGCCTTGAGCAATGCAAGTCGAATAGCCATTCCTTCTTGTAAAAGGATGCTTGCAGCAGATGCCATATCTTATGGTATATTCCATTGATCCCTTTCACATGGAATTTGCAACTCCTCGATAGCTTCTTCTTAGAATGTTCCATTGATCCCTTTTACATGAGAATTGCAACTCCTCGATAGCTTCTTCTTAGAATTTTCGTCGTTGGTCGTGAAAAGAAGTCGATTAGGCGGACATGAGTAAGCCGCTGCTGGGCGGTATATAAATACCTAGGCTCCTTCACCTTCCCCCCTGACACAACGTATCTGATAACCAGCATATATCATGGCAGATCAATCAGAGCTCGTCTTGACATCGGTCACCACCTCAACTACCGACCGCACTGACGACCTTCTACCCGGCGCAGAAGTGCACAACTCACAATACAACACCGACCACGCCTGGGAGATCCTTGATGTCACCATTAAGGGAGACGAGGATCAACCGGACAAGGTAGTGACGGATATTCATTTCTGGACAAAGGGTTCGGAGACGGCGGAGGACCACTATGCAGGGTGAGTCTCGGGGGCGACTTCTTCTTACAGACTCGCGTCGTCGAGGGATCTGATCCAGAGACATTAACGGAGAAGCTGACTTGACATACTTGTTCAGATGGTGTGGAGTCAATACATCGCAGATTACTATCAAACGAAAGTCAATCTTTCAGCCCAATAAGAGCATTGGGGGTTGGAATGTGACGGACTCTACAGGTGAGAACATCACCCAGCAGGTAGAGTGGAGTAAGCTCTGTGGATGTGATGATCAGACGTGTGTACTTCGCTGCGTACCCAGGACGATGTGAGCTGCCCTTCTTTTTTCTTGTGCTGGATGTTGGCAAAGGGAAGGTACGGAAGGCTGACATGGTCACTAGCGGTGAGGATATCATCTCGGATCTCAATACCGATGTCGTGCAGGGACGGAGGTGGAGGGATGCACAATACCTTAGAGACAATTGAGGAAGGCGGATCTAGTTGCTAGCTTGGAGTATGCGCAAGGTTAGAGTGGATACTATTAGAGTCCTAGTTCCCAGTATCAGTCTCAGTGTACGTCTATACACACAGATGACCAGAATGGTGGGGAACTAGGGAAATACGCTGTGGGAATATATATGTGAGAAAGAGCGAAAGAAAAAAGGGTGTAACTAGCTAGTGCTTAATGTAGCGTAGAGACTAAGAGAGACAAAGGGAAGATTATGGAAGAACACGTTACTGGACCCTGATAAACCATGGAACCCTATCTCAACAGATACAGAGGGATGGAAGGTCTCACTATAGCTGTTACGTGTAGCTCCTGTAGTTGAATGACGTTCGATGCAATGGGAGTGCTTGATATGTGTTTTATACAAATACAGATAGAGCATTGGTTTGGGGTTGGAAGGTTGATACATATGTGGCGCCCGATGCACTATCTTCGAAGGGTCATGGTGATCTCTTTGCTGTCGGGCCTGATCTGAGAATGGAAGGGTACTACCCGGGTAGCTACCATCGAGGGATTCGAGGTATGTGAATCAAGCCAAAAGTCTCCTATCTGCATGGAATGTCACTAAATACTCGTGAGAAGAGAGTGTCTCGCGTCAGCATGTTGCGACGTTGGCTGGTATCGCCACTGATCGTGGCGTCGACTTTGTATGTATTCGATTGACTAGAGGCTATCATGTGCTGCATGTGCAGCATACATCGGGATGCACGTGGACCGTAAAAGGACGCATGCTGGATTGCCCGGTGGGTTTTTAAAGGTAAAGGTCGTGGCGTCGAGCGTCAGCTTGTATCGCGCGACACTGTCACCACCTGTGACCTTTTTAGCTTCACTCCCTACTAGCTGAAGTAATGTCATGGCAAGGATCGGGCGGGTCATGCAAAACGTCATACATGAAGCTAGGAATTTGCCTTGAGCAATGCAAGTCGAATAGCCATTCCTTCTTGTAAAAGGATGCTTGCTGAATGTCTCGTCAACTTCCGAGCCAGTTCCAACAGATGCCGTATCTTATGGTATATTCCATTGATCCCTTTCACATGAGAATTGCAACTCCTCGATAGCTTCTTCTTACAATTTTCGTCGTTGGTCGTGAAAAGAAGTCGATCAGGCGGAAATGAGTAAGCCGCTGTTGGGCGGTATATAAATTCTAGGCTCCTTCACCTTCCCCCCTGACACAACGTATCTGATAACCAGCATATATCATGGCAGATCAACCAGAGCTCGTCTTGATAACGGTCACCACCTCAACTACCGACCGCACTGACGCCCTTCTACCCGGCACAGATGTGCACAACTCAGAATTCAACACCGCCCACGCCTGGGAGATCCTCGATGTCACCATTAAGGGAGACGAGGATAAACCGGACAAGGTAGTGACGGATCTTCATTTCTGGACAAGGGCTTCGCGGGCGGCGCAGGAGTACTATGCAGGGTGAGTCTCGGGGGCAAACTTCTTATGACAGACTCGCGTCCGACTCGTCGAGCGATCTGATCCAGAGACATCAACGGAGAAGCTGACTTGACATACTTGTTCAGGCTTTACGGAGTGGCTACTTCGCAGATTACTATCAAACGGAAGTCGACCTTTCATCCCGATAAGAGCATTGGGGGTTGGAATGTGATGGACTGTACAGGTGAGAACAGCACCCAGCAGGTAGAGTGGAGTAAGCTTTGTGGATGTGATGATCAGACGTGTGTATTTCGCTGCGTACCCAAGACGATGTGAGCTGCCCTTCTTATTCCTTGTGCTGGATGGTGGCAAAGGGAAGGTACGAAAGGCTAACATGGTCACTAGCGGTGAGGAAATCATCGCGGATCTCAATGACGGTGTCGTGGATGCACAAGACGGAGACAGTTGAGGAAGGGATCTAGTTGCTAGCTTGAAGTGTACGCAAGGTGTAGACTAGATACAGGGGGGTGGAAGGTCTCTAGGATCAGGCGGGTCATGCGAAACGTCATACATGAAGCTCAGATTTTGCCTCGAGCAATGCAAGTCAAATAGCCATTCCTTCTTGTATTCAAGCGACGATGGCCATCTTCCCGTCATGGAAACAACGTATCCAGCGATCTATTCTCAGAAGAGCTATACTTGTAGATATCCCGCTGCGGGGAATTCTATTGAGCCTTTGACGGAGCAAGAATGACCAAGAAGCGATGCCCAAAGCGGATCATCGTCCGTAAAAGGATGCTTGCTGAATGTCTCGTCAATATCCGAGCCAGTTCCAGCGGATGCCGTATCTCATCCATATATTCCATTGATCCCTTTCACAAGAGATTTGCAATTCCCGGATAGCTTCTTCTTGGAATTCTCGTGGTTGGTCGTGAAAAGAAGTCGGTTAGGCGGAAGTGAGTAAGCCGCTGTTGGGCGGTATATAAATACCTAGGCTCCTTCACCTTCCCACCTGACACAACGTATCTGATAACCAGCATATATAATGGCAGATCAATCAGAGCTCGTCTTGATATCGGTCACCACCTCAACTACCGACCGCACTGGCGCCCTTTTTCCCGACGCAGATGTGCACCACTCTGAATACAACACCGACCACGCCTGGGAGATCCTCGATGTCACCATTGAGGGAGACGATGATCAACCGGACGAGGTAGAGACGGATGTTCATTTCTGGACAAAGGGTTCGCAGACGGCGCAGGATTACTATGCAGGGTGAGTCTCGGGGGCGACTTCTTCTTACAGACTCGCGTCGTCGAGCGATCTGATCCAGAGACATTAACGGAGAAGCTGACCTGACATACTTGTTCAGGATGTACGATGTCTATGCATCGCAGATTACTATCAAACAGAAGTCAAGGTGTCAACCCGATAAGAGCATTGGGGGTTGGAATGTGACGGACTATACAGGTGAGAACAGCACCCTGCAGGTAGAGTGGAGTAAGCTCTGTGGATGTGATGATCAGACGTGTGTACTTCGCTGCGTACCCAAGACGATGTGAGCTGCCCTTCTTTTTTCATGTGCTGAATGTTGGCAAAGGGAAGGTACGAAGGCTGACATGGTCACTAGCGGTGAGGAAATCATCGCGGATCTCAATGCCAATGTCGTGGATGCATGGGATGCACAAGACAGAGACAATTGAGGAAGGCGGATCTAGTTGCTAGCTTGAAGTATACGCAAGGTGTAGACTAGATACAGGAGGGTGGAAGGTCTCACTATAGCTGTTACGTGTAGCTCCTGTAGTTGAATGACGTTCGATGCAATGGGAGTGCTTGATATGTGTTTTATACAAATACAGATAGAGCATTGGCTTGGGGTTGGAAGGTTGATACATATGTGGCGCCCGATGCGCTATCTTCGAAGGGTCGTGGTGATTCCTTTGCTGTCGGGCCTGATCTGAGATTGGAAGGGTACTACCCGGGTAGCTACCATCGAGGGATTCGAGGTATGTAAATCAAGCCAAAATTCCCCTTTCTGCATGGAATGTCACTAAACAACTGCTGCGCGTATACAAAATCACTGGCTACTCCTTTTGAAGCTCCATAGGAAGCGTAGAGTGGGGCGGCCGGTGTTGTACAGTGTATCGCCAGTCACTACGGTTGATGAGTGACTCACCGCGCCGCATCCCTTGTATCGTCTATTGTCTCTGCTGTACCGAGCAAGCTGCCAAGACGTGTATCCGATCAACATGATGGCACCCCAGTCCGAGGTGTCCTTGTGGCGTTGATTGTTGATGCAAGAGGGCGATGGAACAAGGGGAAGCGAATAAATCTGAAAGAGGAGAAATGCGCAGCGCTAATCGCCAAGTCGCGTTCCTCCGCGAATTCGCGAACGATCTTTTGGGTTTTGATGCCCTGAGCTTGAACTTCTGCGAGCCATATTCCATCTTTCTCTTTCCATCCATCCACCTGTATCTATATCCCCCGACACCCTCTGAGAGGCAACCTCCCTCGCTTCCCATCCCGGCTCCAGTCATCAAGTTTAAAAAGGCTGCCGTTCTATACCCCTTAATCTCCGGGGGCAGTCAAATCCTGTCAATACATCCACACCCCTCGCCCCCAGCCATGGCCCCGACCCATCTCCCCCCGCCCCTCAGCCCTACTCCCTCTCTCTATGCTGCCGCGGAGAACGGCACCTCAACTTCCACCGGCCCCCTTTCCCCCGGCTTACGACGGACGCCATCCCCTTCCCCGACGCGTTCACGTTTCGGGGATGAAGACGGCAGGGACGGCGAGCATGGGATACATATGGAACGGTCCTCGTCTGGCATGAACCGAGGAGGAGGACGCGGGGAAGCGTCTGGGTGGAGTGGCTTGACGCCGCAGAGGATCGGGAGGGCGATCGGGGCGAGATTCATGAGGGCTGTCAAGAGAGGGAATCTGCCTTTCCTTATCGTCTTCTTTTCGTGAGCCGATCTCTCTAGCGGGATAGTGCCAAGCTGACCGAGAGCAGGTGTACGATTGTCTTCTTTTCAGCACTCGCGGGCGTAGGGTATGTCGAACCTGCCCCATCCGACGCATTGGATATCGTCGCAGCAGCACCCTCGTCAGGAGCAGAAGTACCCGAATATAAATTCGGCGGGCCCGTATTTGACCCTGTAAACGACCGGCAACGATTAGAGAGGAAGATGGCTGAGCAGAGAGCTCTGGAGGAAGCTTGGGCGAGGAAGAAGAGGCCAAAGGATGTGAGTGGGATGATTGCTGCGAGGATTGTCTGGGCACTGACTTGAGGCAGGGCGCGTGGATGAGAAAGCAAAGAGACGACAAGGCGGTCAGACGCGTTCCTACACCAGCATCAACAAAGGCCGCAGAGGCGCTTGAGACGCTCGTTGCAGAGATTGCGGATACAGGGGCTGATGGGGCTGAGGGAATTGACCTTAGACAAGAAGAGGCGAAGAAGGCCTGATCTGATCATAGAGGATGGGCGATATAGATGGACGGTTTCCGAGACTTTCTGGGCGTATTGAGATCTGGCTACATTGCAAAGCATATGGATATATATTGTGTGTTGCAGTCTATCGTTATACATATGCTAGAGAAAGAACAAGAAAAGCCCAATAGTAAGATTCTACATGCAGATACGGTAGGTCACGTATCTTGTCAAAGGTCAGCGTGTATTCAATTGCTACGGGGAGATACTCACCGCCCAGCAGTCTCACTCGCTCGCTCAATCTTCATGACCTGTCCTCGCTTCAACCCGTAGTACCTCGCGACTGGATCTGTGATCATGATCCGCGGTAATTGGGTCTCCTTCAATCGACTATGCCCATGTCAGCTTTGCTCATGCCATCCTGCGGCACACTCACTATCGCTTGATGAGAGCGCTCTTCTCTTCTGGCTTCATGATCACATGCTTGGGGACGAGGAAGTGTTTGGTGATGTTGACAAGGAGGTCGGATTCGGGGAAGTCTTCGAGATGATATTCAGTCTGCATCTCTTGTAATGTCTACGCGGTGTTAGTCTCAATCGCTGTTGTAAAGTAGCTACACACCTTCTTGGCTGCTGGCGACATCTTTTCGCTCCAGATGATGATACCCCGCCTAGCGCCCATCTTATCCATAGATCCAATGAAGCTGAGCTCCCGTCAGCTGCGTTCAGTCTATTGATGAAACAGACTTACGTCTTCATGGACGCTTTGCTGACGTTCTTGTCGGCGCAAAAGTAGACAAAGATCTTATCTGAGGGGTCGTTTTCGTGGATGGCATCAAAGCTCATGTTTGAGCGACTAGAATGAATCGTCAGTCGTGATATATTTCACTTGTCGGGTGGACGCACTCGACCGAACCAGTAGCACCATTTCTGTCCTTGAAGTCTTCGAACGGAACGTTGATTTCATAGTCGGCAAGAAGGTATCCCTGTGACGCATACAGTCAGCAGATGTAAGGGACAGCACATGAAGGGAACATACTCTGTCTTTGACCATCTCGTGGACAGTTCGAGAGACACGCCATAGCCTCGCCAATTCTCTGTTTGCTTCCTGAGACATTTTGAGGGGGATCCGGGGTTGAGGTTGGAGATGGGAGGGCGGAACAGATGGAGTCCAGGGGATTTGATGGACGATTGATAGCGTGGAGAGTATTCTGACCTCGCGGAAGAGCGAAGGGAGCAACATTTTGCTGAAAGGGTAGGCGCGGGGCGGTGACCTCCACTCTCTCGTTAGGCGGGCGGTGTCTTGACGCGTTTGAGGCCGGCCGGCGGTCTGGGCGTGTGTGACGCCGAGATGTGCATCCATCCGCGTTCAAAGTACAGTCACCTTTTCATCTCCATCTTCCCTCCCGCTGTCTCCTGCGGCCATGGACGTCCCCATCCTCGTAAGCCCCCCCCCTCCACCCTTGGCTCCTGCTCATCACACACTCCAGGACCCTCCGCCGCCCTCCCTCATTTCTTCCCTTCGCACCGTCCCCTCTCTCGTAGTACTCTTGCTTCCCCTCATCTTTGCTGTCCCGCCATTCTCCTTGCTGCGCGACTTTTTGTCCCCCTACTTCTCAGACTTTGTCACCCTCCGCTCCCTGGTCCCTGCTGAACCTGCTACAGCTGACCAGAAGTTCGATGAAGCTGTCCGGCAGCCCAGGGGATGGAAGGCAAACGTGTTGACCGTAGTGGCGCTTGTGGAAGCTGTGGCTTGGTCAGGGATCACTGGGTGGAAGATCCTCAACGTGGCCGACGGACAAGGCGGCACTGTGCATGATACTCTTGCCTCGGCTGGTATGATCATCGTATGGGTGAGTAGCGCATCTCAACGGCTAGATCTTCAGGCTGATTTGCCTATAGCTCGCCATTCTTTTCCAATTCACGTTCAGACCCCTCACCACCCCGCCATGGGCAGTGGTCATTGCTACCAGCGTCCTCTGGGTCACCTCTGTCTGGTCTGTCACGCAGGCTTGGTATATTCAAGCTGTCTCGGGGTCTTTGCCATTCTGGGCACCATGGTCTGTCCTTGGACTTGAGCTTGCCAACATTGTCTCGACCTCTCTCGTCCTCGCGATCCTTGCAAGTCTCAAACTCGCTTCTCCGGAGGTCCTTTCTCGACTGGTGAGGTGCTCTTTATAGCCATGTGCTTGGATCGGCACAGCAAGCTAGTCCGAGCGTCATGCTTACTCCGCCGTTATAGCCAATCGTCGCACCAGATGACAATGTCTCCCTCTTCTCATGGATCACCTTCGGCTGGGTCGACTCCTTCATCCAATATGGCAACACACATGAACTCGAGGTCGCCGATCTCCCTCCGCTTTCAATGACCCAACAGACTTTCATTGTGTTTGAGAAGTTCAGACAGGTCAAGGCGAGCAAATTGATCTGGAGGATGATGTTGGCAAACAGGTTGGATCTGGTGATGGATGCGAGTTTGACGCTGGTGTCGGTCATTCTCAATTATGCGGGCCCATACTTCCTGAAAAGGATCTTGTAAGTCTTTATATATACGAAAGGTTTGGGCTGACGAGATAACAGGGAAGGACTGGGCTCCAAGTCAAAGGAAGCAATGTCTAGAGCTTACGTCTACGCCTTTTTCGCGCTTCTCGCATCTGTCTTCAAGGTAGGCCCGTTCATACCACTACCAACATAGGCTGACAACCTTGCAGGCGTTGACTGATCTGCTGCATCTGTGGAATGGCCGCCGAGGAGCTGTCCGTCTCAAGGCCGAATTGACTGCTGCTGTCTACGACAAGGCGCTCCGCCGCAAGGATGCTTCAGGTGTTGTGACCAAGAGTGATGATGAAAAGGACGACAAGAAGGATAGCAAGGAAAGCAAGATGAGCAATGCGGATAGTGGAAAGGTTGTCAACCTCATGTCTGGTGAGTACAATCACAAACGGAAGGGGCATTGTTGACAGTAGACAGGCGACACGACGCGGATCAGCAACACTTTCAGCAGTGCCTATTTCATTTACAGCGCACCCTTTGAGATCGTTGTGGCTTCGTTATTCCTCTACAGGTGAGTGTCATCGTCGGCAGCATCCGCTGACTTGGTAGCCTTCTTGGGTGGTCCGCGTTTGCCGGTATCGTTGTTCTGATTGTCGCTATTCCTCTCAACTCTTTCGTCTCCAAGCGAAGCGTCAAGGTGCGTCTGGATCGTAGCGCTTAGACACTCTTCTAATTACCGCACAGATCACTCAAGACCTCCTGAAAGCAAGAGACAAGCGTATCGGCGTCATGAACGAGCTTATTGGCGCTATCCAATTTATCAAATTCTTCGCCTGGATTGAGCAATGGAAGAACAGGGCGACGACTGCGCGGGCGAATGAAATGAAGCAGATGATTCGATGTGAGTATCCACCTCGAGTAAAAACACACGTGGCTTACACAACTAAGCTCTTGTAAACGGTATCTGGTTTTCTCTGCTGTGGTCTCTTGCGCCCATCCTGGTGACGCTTGTCTCGTTCTTCTGCTTCATTGTTATCGAAAAGCGAGAATTAACTGTCTCTGTGGCTTTCACCGCCATCTCACTTTTCACTATGCTTCGATTGCCCTTGAATATCATTCCTACCTATGTTAGTAATCCGTTACCACAACATGTGCCAAGGCTGACGTCTTTTCAGGTGGTCGTGCTATTGCAAGCGTTGGTGTCAGTCAAGCGCATTGAAGACTTCTTGGAAGAGGATGAAGTGCCAGATTGGGTTTCGTCCCTCAAACGCTCTGGTGATGCCAGGGAGACCCAGGTCACTCGCATCGGATTCGAAAATGCCACCTTCCGATGGAACAGTGGCAAGCAAAGCGAACCTTCCGAGTCCAAGCCTCCTCCTGCTGCCGATTCGCTCGACCGAAGTATCCTCACAGACGAGAGCACCGTTGTCGAAGACTCCTTCTTCACCTTGTCCGACCTCAACATCGACTTTCCCCTCGGCAAACTCAGTGTTGTCACTGGACCTACCGGGTGTGGTAAATCTGCGCTCTTGACGGCTTTGCTAGGTGAGATGGAACTGCTGGATGGAAAGTCGTATCTTCCCAAGTATACCACCCAGGTGGATGCCGAGACGGGCTTGAAGAACTCTATTGCGTATGCCGCTCAGACACCGTGGCTGCAACAGATGTCTATCAAGAACAACATTCTCTTTGGTGAACCTTTCGACGAGGAAAGATATGAGATGGTTTTGGACGCTTGTGCTCTGTGAGTACATCTAGACAAAGGTCAAGACCGCATCCTGATTCTATCTCAGCAACCCCGATCTGGATATCCTTGAGGATGGCGATATGACAGAGATCGGAGCGAAGGGTGTGTCTCTGAGTGGTGGTCAGAAAGCTAGAGTAGCTCTTGCTCGTGCCGTGTACTCTTACACCAAGCATGTTCTCTTGGATGACCCTCTTGCCGCTGTCGACTCGCACACTGCCAAGCACCTCACGGACAAGTGTCTCAATGGACCTATCCTTCAAGACCGTACAGTAGTAAGTACTCATCGCGACACTCATGGAGGCAAAGCTGAAGGTGCTCTAGATCTTGGTTTCGCACCATGTCGAGCTCCTACTTTCCTCTACCGATTACCTAGTCAGGATCCTCGACGGCCGCGTCGACTCACAAGGTTCACCCAAAGAGCTCCGAGAAAGCGGTGATCTGCAGGGTCTTGTGGCCATTAGCGACGCCGAGCTTCACGCCGAGGAGAGCAAGGGCAAGGGCAAGGCGAAGGCTGTGGACGAGCAGGAGATTGTGGAGGGCGAAGATGCCGAGCAAAAGCAGGAGGTCAAAAAGGAAAAGAGGAAGGGTCCAGGGAAGAAGCTTGTGCAAGGTGAGATATCGTTTCACTGATGTGCGCGGTTGCTGACGATGAAGCAGATGAAGAAAGGGCGATCGGCAATGTCAAGTGGGAGACCTACAAACTCTATATCGTTGCCGCTACCTACACTACATGGGCTTGGACTATTGTCGTTCTCTGTTAGTCTTCCTGGAAAGTTGACCTGAAAACCTGACTGATATCGATACAGTATTGGGCCAAATATTCACCGTTCTGGAACGATACTGGCTCAAGGTTTGGGGCGAAGGTGCGTCGTGACGACGTGGAGGAATGCTTTCTGACGAGACGACAGCCTACACATCAGTGTCTTTGCAAACCATTTGGACCATGTACAAGCCCGCCGTTCATGACTACGCCGGTACCTTTTTCAACACCGACCTCCACCAACACGTCCTGCACCATGTTCCGGCAAATGAACTTATCCGAAACACAACTATGGCCGCTGAAGTCGGTGCGATGGGACTAAAGCCCCACTATCCACCTGCCGAAACACATCCCACTTTCTACCTCGTTGTCTATACCGCCATTGTGCTCGGCGCGGCTTTACTCGGTGTTGCGTCTAGTGGTATCGGGGCTTGGAGCTCTTACAGAGCTGCGGTGTAAGCAGCTTTCGCCATCAATGAATCCCCTGAGCCTGAGCTGACGTAGATGGTAGCACTCTCCACGATCGTCTCTTGGACCGGGTCATGCGAGGTGAGACCGCTATCGACAAACACGCTGGGTGCCGTGCTGACGCTCCTTCCAGCAACTGTCCGTTTCTTCAACGTCACCCCTGTCGGCCGCATTATAAACCGTTTCTCCAGAGACGTAGAAGTCGTCGACTCTTATCTGAACGGCGCTCTGAGGACGGTTATGCTATACCTTGCCAGCTTGATTGGAGCTATTGTGAGTGGCATCTGAGGATGATTGACTGCATGAGCTAATCGGGCGGCTAGGGTGTTGTAGCCTTCATTGTTCCTTGGTTCCTGGTCCCAGCGGCTATAATCAGCTACTTGTACTATCAATATTCTCTCCTTTACCTCAGAGTTGGGCGAAGCTTGAGGCGATTGGAAGCGACTGTAAGTCCCAGAGCGAAGAGGCGTATCATACCGGACGCTGATCCACCCTGCAGCTCAAATCTCCAATCTTGTAGGCTTCGGAGCGCGAGCCACGTGATCGATTGCTGACTTGTTCCATAGCTCCGGTTTCGCTGAGCTTTTGGATGGTGTCATCTCAGTCCGAGCATTTTCCGCGGAGGCCCGGTTCATGACTCAGCTTTGTCAACAAGTTGACCAGACCAATCAAGCTTTCTACTACTACTGGGTACGTCTGAGACCTCCAAGACTGTCCAAGCTGACGATGTGCGCAGATGATGAACCGATGGGTATCGTACTTCTCGCTTCCATCTGTCGATACTTGCTGACCTGGTGTAGCTTCTTCTTCGTTTTGACTTCCTCGGCGCTATCTCTGTCGCATTGACCACTCTTCTCGCTCTGAGCGGAGCTGTACCCGCTGGATCTGCTGGTATGGCCATCGTGTCTGCCCAATCATTCGTCTCTGCGTGTTACTGGGTTTCGCGCTTCTGGGGCCAGCTGGAGATGGATTTCAACTCTGTTGAGCGGGTTCAGGAATATCTCTCGCTCCCTCAAGAACCCCCAGGGGTGATCGAGAACAGCCGACCACCAGCATATTGGCCCTCCAATAGCGGCTCGTCCGACTTTATTAGCGTACGAGACGTTGAAATCAAGTACGCTCCCGACCTTCCTACGGTGTTCAAAGGGTCTTTCGATGTCAAGGCTGGGGAGAAGATCGGACTAATTGGACGTACTGGGAGTGGAAAGTCAACACTGGGGATGAGTCTTTTGAGATTTACCGATCCTACTTCGGGAAGCATCTGGCTAGACGGCATTGATATCACTAAGATTGGAGTGGACGATTTGGTAAGTCGCAAAAAATTAACACTGTGCAAAGCTGACAAGGCCGCCCCACATAGCGTTCTCGCATCACCTATATTCCACAAGGTAAGCAGGTTCACTCTTCATACCAGAATGTAACTCACCGTATAAATCAGACGCAGTCCTCTTCTCCGGCACTGTACGCGAAAACCTCGATCCGTTCGAGGAGCACACCGACTCCGCCCTCTACGATGCACTCGCCCGAGTCAACCTTGCTCAGGATGCCACTCCTTTGGCAAGTAGGGCCCCTAGCCGGGTCCCATCAAGTCGACGGCTTGACGCTATTGCTGCCGAAGAGACTGGGGCTCCGTCATCTGCCGCTTCAGCTCTGGGCTCAGCGGTCAGCTCTACAGGCGGCAGCAAGACTTCCATCACTCTCACTACAGCAGTGTCCGCCGGCGGTAGTAACTTCTCCCAGGGGCAAAGGCAGTTGATAGCCATGGCCAGAGCGCTCTTGAGACGTTCGAACCTCATCGTGAGTCGATATACATCCATCTGCTTACATGGTATTGACAACGACCTAGATCATGGACGAAGCGACTGCCTCCGTGGATTTTGCAACCGACGAGGCGATACAGACTGCCATTCGCTCCGAATTCAAGCAATCGACTTTGATTACTATTGCGCATCGTCTTTCATCCGTCATCGACTACGATAGACTATTGGTCCTCTCTGATGGTAGTATCGCCGAGTTTGATACGCCGATCGTGAGTATAGACTTTGTCTTTCGTCTGCGAACGGTGGCTGATGCCAGCACCATCTCCAGAATCTTTTGCGCAAAGACGATTCGCTGTTCAAGTCACTTTGCGAAAAGTCAGGTAAATATAAAGAGCTCTACAGCGCGGCTGAGAAGAAGGAGGCGGAACTCAACGCATAGATTGACGAGCGAAAGCCGAGGGGCCTGTCTGTATCAAAAAGCTACCACCTGGACTACAAGTAGCCTGGAGTTCTGCTGAAACTCAAGTAATTTGAGCACAATCATAACTGGTTGCAACAGTATGCGTCGTACCATACAATCACTCACTGCATAGCCCATGTATACATACAATACTGCGTCCCAACCGAGAAATGGCTTTTCGTACTTGATATTGATCAAGCGTATCTACTCAGGCGTACCTAGCGTTTTGGTACATCCTCGCAGAATGTGAACCAAAGAGACACAAAGTATATTGGTACTTTTCGAGTACATACAGTACGCGAGGAGTACGAGTACTCTACAAGTACAATGGATCACGTAAAGATGCGACGAGCGAGCTGACAAGGGCGGCCGCCGGCGGCCGCCGAACTCAGTTCAAGGGGAGGACGAATTTTCTTGGATTGAGCATCAACTAACCAATTGCGGTGGCTTTGGACTTGAACCGGTCGAGCCGGCCACCGGGGCCACCGGCCGTACTGCAAAGTATAATGTGCCAGCACTCTGCCATCGAGAGAAAAAGCTGCAACGACGACAAGTTGACGCAGAAGAATGCTTATCATCTATCATCTATTATCACCATCCGGGTGAAGATCCTTATTTGTGCCATCTGTACATGATCTACAATCAGGCGCATACTGATCGGCGGGAGTCTCGGTGTGCTGCAACAGGACCAAGGGAAGCGAGGAGAGAAGAGAGAAGGGAGGAAAACGTTGTCATTGCTTATCATCGCCGACGACGTTGACGCAAGTCGTGCACACTAGTCATAGATATGTGGCCAGTTCTCTGCTGAGAGGCAGTCGGGTTTCCCCATATGTGGATGTTACTTTTGTGATTGAGTGCTACTTTACAATGTGATCACGGGGTGAATCAAACAGGTGGCAACGGAGGGGAGACCGAAGATCACAGAGGACAGAAGGAAGCACTTGGTTACTGACGAGTCCTATGCTTTGTTACTTTTGGTCATTGACACTCGTTATCGGTGTGGCTCCATGACTTGATTCCACAACATGTATGAGAGGTCCTGGAGGAGGGAGGTAAATCATCAACTGAAACGCACGTTGGTTGGTACTAGATATGTTCGGTTCGTGAGGGTAAGAAGGCTTGAAGTGATTTGTGGTCGATGGGAATAAGTTGAGACAGAGAAGACATGGCCTTTTTGAGTGACTGCAAGGGTCACGACTCACGTCGCGTCGCGTCGTCCGTCGAGATCTCCAAGAACTGCATTTTGAGGATTAATGAGAATCGCATTTTCACAGGCACATCCCGGCGTTTGAGTGATGGGCAGAAAAGTGGTGATGAGGAAGGTCCGGAAAGGTTTCTTTGGTGGGGATGAAGAGAAAGAAGGGAAAAGGAATTGTTTTCCAGTGGGGACACGACTTGGTGCCTGCAGTAAATAAATCCACGTGTGGTGGAGGACGCGTCGCGCTCTCGGCCGCCGAAGCGCGACGACGCTCGAGATGCGTCCTTAACGATTTTCTCCCCAACACGCCAACATGGTTCGCCGCAAGATCAAAACACCTCAAGAATGGCTGAATCATGGTTGGTTATGTCTCGTTCTGCTCGTGCCTCGCAGTAGCTGACACAGACGGATCAGGTTACACTTTGCAGCCCCACGACAAAGTCATCTGCAATACCTGTCGAGGTTCTCAGTCAATCGCTTTCGCCTCCACAAGTACTCACGAGAAAGGCAAGGGGCACATTGCCGCGGCGGCTGCTAAGGCTGCGAGGGCAGCCACAATCGCGGAATATAACCGGCAATTCGACGCAGCCATTCCAATCAAACTGCCTTCCAACTCCATGCCACGACCCCTACGCCCCGCTCCCAACCCGCACCCCGCTGACCGTACGACTTCCGGCACATTCGACATGGCACACGAGGCAGCCATTGCGCGTAACGAGCGCATCCAGGCCCCCACCCTGTACACACGTGAGCAGATCATGGCAGACGCGGAGGTGGAAATGGAGCAAATGAGGAGGGAAAGAGAGGAACGCGCCCAGGGGATCTGGGGCCATGATGGTGAGATTCAGCTGGTTGTTGAGGATGGCTGCTAATGCGCAACCCATTCAGACCGTGATCTAGAAGAAATGCGAAGGGTAATACGGCGACCTTGACGCGTGGCGAGAGAAAAGCTGCTGAACGGCGACGAGAGAACGAGATCGCGTTTGAGAGGGCGGGAAGCGCGGATGCAGATGGAGAGGATGAGGATGCCTTCATGGGCACCGGTGAAGTGTACACGGAGGATGGAGGGGACGAGGACGCTGAGGGAGAGGATGAGTTTCCGGAGGAGCAACCATCTGAGGACGAGTTTGAAGCTGATGAAGAGGAACTGGCCGCTCGATTGCGAGCGTTATGAGCGAAAGTGATGCATAGGATATGTAAACATCATTTGCAAGCCAGTTGGGCGGCTATAAGGGCGTATACATTAAGTTGAGTGATACGTATGAGTTTGCATTCACGAGACACCAAAGTGAAGTACGTAGGCGTTGCGCCGTGTCCAAAGTACGAGCCCACAGATAAATTGAAAACCGCAGCACGATCGCCTGCTTCTTTATTGCATTGTCGCATCCAGCTTTTCCATCACTGCAATTTTTTGCCTCTCCATCCATACTGGCTATACAAAGCAGCTGCTAGGAGACCATTCTTCACCAATCAGACACTGGGCTCTTAGACTCAGGTGTGACACACCACCCTCTACCAACCCTGCTACCATCTCCTCGTCGTACTCGCCCGTCAAGACCTCCATTCATTCGCTCTGAACACATGGCCTCGTCACCACACGCTTCTTCGTCGTCATCACCCCGTACATCAAGTCCTGTTCCGCGACAGAGAACAGTCCATATTGTTCTTGAGATCATTGGTTGGCGGCGTTGTCGTACAGGCCGCCGGACGGTTGGCGGGCGCATGGCGGGAAGCCAAGACACACCGAATTAAAAAAAAACGGATCTGGCGGAGTAGTCAGTGGTGGCTGATTGTCAACACTGCGCAACAGACATCTACCGGCCACTGGATTGAATACGAGCTGCTGCTTCCTCGTGTGAGTCTGATACCACTCTCTACTCTCTATCGCTTCTGTCTAGCCGCGCTTAATTTGCGCCGGCGTGGGAGCTGCAGATGGCTTGTCCCAACTCGCAACCGCACGCACTCACCGCTTGTTTTCTGTCTCTCTCAATTGTGATCAGTGACCCGTTCCCGCTGACAATCATTCAGGTGTCTACATCATTACATCACCGCTACTTCTTGCACTTAGCATACGTCGTTCAACAACTGCTCGCCCTTCCATCCGATCATATCTTATGCTCCACCGTTACAGCAGCATGGCATTTCCCGGAATACGGCCAGCGACATGTCTTATCGGTCTTTACACTCGTCCCACCACCATCTTTATCACTTCCCCCCTGCGGCAGCGGGTATCACCCGCAACAAGGTCCCACTTTTTCATGACGCTCGTGGATGCCGGGCCTATGAGAGCTGCTATCGAATGTCTGTCGAGGGCGAAAGTCAAGCATGTCTGTTACTGGAGGCTGGATCATTTTCGTCCCAGCCCTTTACGGGTGATTGGCTTTGGGGTTCGAGCGGGCCGTGGCTTTGTTATCCAAAGTTCGGAGCGGTGCCAGACTTCAGGTGAGTGGCAAAGGTGAAGCTCCGTGGATTGTTTCGGGAGATCAGCGAGGCATATCGATGGTCGGCCTTGTATCAACGTCTGAGTCAGCTGAGGGGAGTAGCCCAGAATGTCACCAGGAGCATGATAGGGTTGCTTCAAATTCACCAATCCTTCTTACTCTCAGCATGTCTTTTCTACCACAACACCATCACGTCAGACGCGGGCCTATCTCCAGCACTGACATTATCTTTCCCTGGCTAGTCGACGAATGCTGTATGAAGGCCATGACGGCGCTATCGATTGAGATGTGCGATTTGAAGGTGTAAGGATGGCTCGAAGAAAAAGACAAGAGAATTATGGAGACGCTCACCACATTGCTTTGGGAACTCACTTGTACAACGAGACAGGAAATGCAAATACCAATGATTGAGGACGCAAAGAGATTAAGTCTAGGGTGGGGTAGCAGTTTTAGCGATGACTGAGAAACACCGTACAAGAAGCTATGCCTTTAAAGGACGTTGTGTACATCCTCTGGATACGGTATGTTTTTGGCGTCGCGTGAACGATTGTCGTCCGCCCGGGGCTTGGTAAATGCCAGACGTGAACGCAGCTCTTCCAGTTCCATACCGGTTCGAGATTAGAGCGGCTGGGAGACCAAGTCTGGCTGATCATCGCAAAACAAGATTAGAAGAGGCACTATAGGCCTGGGAGATCGCCACGCGCCATGGCGCATTCTTGAATGATTCTCTGTGGTGGAGCGTCAAGCGAGGTGCTTGAAAGTCGGAATGATAAGCAGCAGTGAGCCCAGTAGGGTGGTCTTTGATTCCAACAGGCCCAACTCGGCATTCGGCACCAATTGCCCTAGTCGGCTGCTGCCGTCGTCGCTCAACTTTGTGATATCTTCATGCCCCTTAATTACTACATATCCTTCCTGTGGCTCTCTGAGCTTCAAAGACGCCACTCACTGTCCACCTCCGTCTCGTTGGCGAGCGAAGCCGACAGGGCCAGCAGGATCAGCAGATGACTACTGACTTTTGCCCTTCGGAGAATGAACTTGCCAGCAGATCAGGGAACTCTATCGGATCGCGTTCAAACACCGACGCCCACATCACGAGACGCCCACATCACGAGAATCGAGATTCAACAGCGGGGAACCGAACAGTCAAACGAGAGATAAAGAGAGAGATAAAGAGACCTGTCCAAGCCATGCGCCACAGCGTGCAGCGTGCCGTGCATGCCGTGCACTCCGCCGCTTGCCGCTGCCGCATGTCCACATGGCTCACAATAAAACGCAAATCCCTTCTTCTCGCCCCTTGGACGACCACTTGGCGACATGATCAAGGATTTATATTCAAGCGCTGTTCCAGTATAGACCACAAGGGACACGCCCCATGGCCCAGTGCCCAGTATGCATCGAGCCTTGACGGTTGCTCAACATGCAAGGCTGCACGAAACACCATGTGCTGCCTGCTGCTAATTGCTATAGCTACACACTGCCCACTGCCCATCATCGCCGGCCTCGCCGGCTCGGCCCGGGTGGATGCATGGCGTGTACATGTCTCTTTCCGTGCCCCCGAGCTCCTATAAAATTGCATTCCTTCCTCCTCCCGCTTTTTCTGCTGCTGCGTATGCACGATCCGAAGTCGAACGACCTACGTCCAAACGGCGGCCGAGCCCGAGGGTGATTCCCTCTCTACGTCCACTTCTTTGCTCTGTTTGTCTATCCCCGCATTCGTGCCGCCTGTACATACATTTGCCGTGTTATCGGGTTCGAGTTGAGAGCGAGAACTCGGGGCTGCGAGGAAGAATGTTGTTGGTATTTATTCTCGTAGCGTAGGCTAAAAGGCGTTTCGACTTTTTGAGACACGATCTGATAATTATCACCTGCGCGCCCTGCACCCTCCCACATGTCAACGATCGCATGCCATGTTAACGTAAAAAGTGTGAAAGACCGGGGCACTAAACGAAGACTGAAGACTGAAGGCTGTGACGACACGTTGAACTTGCGATCTGTGGCCTGCGGGGATCTGCGATTTCCGGCGGCAAGTATGTTGTCGATAAAGCCAGGAGGGTTTCATGCGGATTTTACGTATCTGGGGATAATAAAGCAGTCGCCGACCGGTCTCTCTTCTTGAGCAAAGATCTGTAATCTGAAGGTCTTTAATTCATGGACGATGGCGTACAGTGGGCAGTGGGTACGGAGGAACGATGGCCTTGCTCGGACGATTCAGGTAATTAGTACCAGACTCCCAGCCCCAGCTCCCAGCTCCCAGGCGCGCTCAGGGCTGGCAAGAAAGAAAGCGAGGGTGGCATCAGGCCTTGCACGATGCACAGGATGGTGGCTGGCAAAATGCTCCTGTACCACCGGCCGGCCAATGGGCCACTCTACACTCACTGGGGCGGCATGTCGCGGCAAGGAAAGAAATAAATATCGCAGGGCAGCAGGCGGAATCTTTTGAACGGCCGCACTAAAACACGGTTTATACAAAGGTACGAGAGCCGAAAGAGGGGTAAGAGGGCGGACATCCGTTTCGTAATGGCTGTTGTAATTGACTGGTGACCTGAGTAATGAGGGGCAATTGAGGAACAAATGATCCAGGATCTGGGGCGGAATCTAAAGGCCGCCGAGGGCTCCGAGAGGGAGCGATTACAGAGTGGGTGGCAATGCTCGCTTTCTGCTCTGCTCGGGATCGACGCAACCCATTCGATGGCCCCGTCCGATCGTAGTCGAGCATAACGTGGCCATGGCTTGCACGAGGATAATGCATGCATACCGCCAACGTACAGCATCGTGCCGGGTGCATGAGCCCCTGCAAGCTGAGCGAGAACTCGGCAAGTATGAGGCGGTAGACGGGCTCGTCGGCTGGCCGATTCTGATATACGTTATGCACCCTCGTGGTTTAGTGTTATTTGCCATAAGCAGGCAAAACAAAATAGACTCGGAAAACCAGTTTCATGTCCGCATTGTTCTTTCGGCAATGGGATACACTTTATTTCTTTCTCTCTTTCTCTTCGTCTGCCCAAGTGTTGGTGACCTATACCCCCCCGCCCGTCCTGCTGTTTGAGCACTCTACGACGCACACCATTCGCAACGCCTCAGCGCTTAAAAACGGGTCGACTGAAACACGGATCTCAACTTGAACACGCAACAACGACCACTTCCCGCATTGGGTAAATCTGTCCCCGCCAGACTTCGTTGCCCGAGCATACGCATACGCCTCAAGCCGCTGCTGTTCGTCCAGAGCCAAGACTTTCTACCGCTGGGAAACCATTACTGCTTTGAGAGGTACGGTGCTCGGAATGAGCGCAGAGTGAGGCAAGTGTTGACGTTCTTTGTCTCCGCGTCGTTCGCTTCAACGTACTCTCCGATTCCCACTCTTTCCCACCGCCTGCTCCTCCAGATCGAACTCCTTTTAGCTGGCTGCTGCGCAGAGTCGACAATCTCCTCGCCGCGCTCCAAGTCGGGCGTACAGGTATTACCCAACTGCGACCCCGGGCGGTCTCTGGCGCTCGTCGCGTCGCGTACCAGGTAAGCATTTGTTGTGTTGTGGCGGTGGACGTTGGCTGAGGGGGTGTGCCTGTTAGGTCACTGCCGGGAGCCGGGCTGCCCCGAAGAGCAGCGGTCGCTGGAATCAACGAGAGAGTGTCGACGCGCGAGAGTACGACGCGTGGATAAGCAACATCACTCGCGTCATTTACGTGACTGTTTGTACCGCGGTGTCAACAGGTGGAGCGATCGCATCGCACGGGGAAAGGAGTGCAGGTGGCCCCGCAGTGTGTGGAGGAGCGTGCAGTGGCTGGCTGCCAAACACGGGCTGATCGACATCCAGCGTTCCTTGGCTTATTCCCCGGAGGATCGTCGCCCCCCGTAACTGGCTCTCGGAAGGCGACACCATCAATCACGGGCACACCACCCCGCCCTTCCCAGCCCCCCACTTTTCTCCTTTCTCTCTTCTCCCAGATCCAGTGCCCCTCCACAAAGGAGACGCGAGCGAGGGCCCCAGAGTATCAAGGACCCCTTTGCCGTGGGTGACGCCTCGCTGAGCACAATGGATTAGATCGACAGCTGATCTACATCTCAGCCAGCTGCCATACACTCCCTCTATCCCCGCCAGATCTCGCCCCCGCGACACGTTGCATACACGAGACGGTCGCTGCTCTTACCACGCACAGCCAACACCCCTGCCTATCCTCCGGCCACGGCACTGTGAGCCACACGCCCGTCGTCGAGAGTGCCGCTCACCAGTCGTGTTGACCGCCGACAGCGTGTTCTAGTTCCGACCCGGCCCTCGATACACACTCTGCACCATCAGCGAGGCGTGGTCTTTCTTCTCCCAGTCCCCTGCGCCCGCTACCCACGCCAATCCTCAGACACGGCTTTACAGAGAACAACACAGGCACACCACCCCTCCTTGAACCTGCAGCGTTTGATTTTTATCTGTTCCAGCCCTTTGTCTCTTGTATACACGTTTCGCATCTGGCAAGAGGTCGTATCGGCGACAAGCACTCCTCTCACGCTTTCCGGCCAGCTCTGGCGTGTCTGATCACATTCTGCCCAGCGCATGGACAATTAAAGTCGCCATCTCTTGACTCTGCCTTTTGTTCCACGAAACCTACCCATCTTCTACTCGCCACTTCTGGCACGACACTGCGCCTTTCTGACTCTGCTCAAGCAGAACATGGCTGCATCAATATCGCTACCAAGAATGCCATTCTCAAATTCAGACCCCTATCATGCCCGTGGCTATCCTCCACGAATGCATTCGCCGTCTCCGTCCTCTATGGGCCGAGCCTCTTCCCCTCACTCGTCTTCTCATCGCCCACATCCGTATCGCCGGTCTCCCAATCCGCACTCTACCACTGCGACCCCCCAACCAGAACAACAACACCCGCGTATAACCCTTCCCCCGCCCAACCCCGGCGGCGGCGCGTTCAAGTTCTCCTCCACCTACGACGCCTCCTCTCCACGCGAGCGCGAGTATCCTCCCCTCACGCACGACCAATCCTGGCGGTCGCCAGTGACGACGGCAGGACGTCCCGCATCGAGTGGGAGTGTAGGTGATCGTTCGCGCACACCTAGTCAGCGACTAGCAGGTGAAGGGCGGGCTCCGCTGCATTTACCGCCACTGCATTCGATATCGGGCGGTACGAGTCGTTCAGGGGAAACATCACCAAACTCTGTGGCGCCTACAATGTATCTTCCCCCGCGGGAAGCTGCATCATCATCATCCACCCGCATCAGCCCGCGATCGCGCCCACCGCCGCCGCCACCTTCCTATGTCGACTACGAACCGGCCTATCCTCCCCGCCCGCAGCATGCGCACGCGCACGAACTACATCATCGGCATGAGCCCGGCTCGATCTATCGCGCCGAAGAACGGTATCGCGATGAAATGTATGAGCGCGGTAACCCGCCGCCTGCTTTCCCTCAACATCCTCACGCGAGTCGAACGCACATGTATGACCCCCCGTCGCCTCTCCGCCAAGTCCACCACGCGCTACCGGGCATGACACCACTGCAGTTCCCACCCCCGGGATATTATGGCGGGCCGCCGCCGGATGCGGCTATGAGCATGGGCATGGGGAGACAGAGAAGTCATTCGTCCGCACCGGGCTTCTCGAGGCCGACGACGGGGGATGAGGAAGGGGGCAGGGAGAATGCAGCAGGACAGAGCAGGCGTGTGGCGCATCTCATGTCTGAACAAAAACGGAGAGAGTGCGTTTTTTTTTTCTCCTCATTCCATCTAGTGCTAGTGTCCATGGTACGAGTTGGCTGACGTTTCCTTCTCATACGTATAGATCGATCAACTCTGGTTTCCAGGCGCTGCGGACGACAGTCCCGACGACGAGCGCTACAGATTCCAAAGCCATCATCCTCAAAAAAGCTGTAGCGCACATCAACCACCTGGAGGGGCTGCTCAAGCGCCACAATATCGAGTTCACGCCCGGCGAGGCGTGGGAGGATGCGGAGGGTAAAAAAGATCAGTGAGGGGGAGATCTGGGAAAACGAGGGTAAGGCGAGAGGTGGGTGGAAGATCTGTGTTTCAATCGGAAGAAGAAGAAGAAGAAGAGGGTAAGGCGAGAGGTGGGTGGAAGATCTGTGTTTCAATCGGAAGAAGAAGAAGAAGAAGAGGGGAGATTGCAATGTGGGAAAAGACAGGCAGCAGGGCAGGAAAGGGGGCGTGCTACAACGACTTCAAAAATCGTGGCGTTTGATCTCTTGGTGCACAAAATTTACAATGATCTTTTTGGACAATTGCTTCTCTTTCCTCCATACGTGTAAATCGGTATCATAGCATATAGACAGGGTACAAGGTATTTGTGGACATTCAAAGTATATTTGTAGACTACATGCAAGATGGTCATGTTTATTTAATTTTTTTCGCGGCCATTCATGCTAGTGCGGCGGCTGATCAGCTCCTCCAAGCAAGCTGCTCTTCACTCTGCCTCCCCTCACGCTCTTCCGACAACAGCCTCACCCCCTCTCTCGCTACTGTGCCCCCCGCCCCATCAAGATCGAAATCCTCAAAAGCATCGGGATCGGCGCGAGGCGCCAAAGGAAGGTGGCACTGACGGTGCGTGAGGCGGGGGTAGTAGGTGCGGTAAGAGACCCAGGCGACAAACAGGCCAAGGAGGGAGCCGATGAGGACGTCTTGCCAGTGGTCTGTGTGATTTTTTCGTTAGATTGCTCGGCAGAAAGGGGAGAAGGACGTACGTCTGTTGTCGGCTGTACGGCTGATGGCGACCATGGCGCCGCCGAGGAGAGGGGACAAGGCTGCCCAAGCTCTCGTCTGGAAATATTGTGAGTGATGATCGTGGGTGAGAAGAAAGACTTACTCGGTGGCCCCTGATATCCCACAAGTGCATCTTACCAGCCAGGTACAGACTCAAGAATCCGAGACCGGCAAAGGACACTATGGGCTGTCAGTATGACTCCTGGTACGGTGGACATATGCTTACATGAACTGTGCCCGCTGGGGAAGCTCTGTACACACATCAGCCTACCGTCGTCAATCACCCGTGAGCGAACGCACCTTGAAACCATCATTCAGGATGAAAAGATCAGTATTCGTGCAAATGTCTACAGTCGAGAGACCAAAGACGGGGCTGTCGGTAGCGCCAGCAACAGGGAGACATCGGGAGATGAGGTCGGGGCGAGGGCGACCGACCGACATTTTGATAATCTGAGTTACAACACCAGCCATCGTATAGGACATCAAGACACCTGATGCCAGTCAGCAAGACTTTGATATACGAGGCGTTGGAGCTCACCGACAACAGCATTATGCGTGTCCCATGCATTACGTGCGATAAAGACACTGATGGGGACCAAGACAATAAGGGGTATGCCGATGGAGACAAAGGCGAGCAGACTTTACATATGAGCACACATGTGGGCATAGGTAAAGAAACACTCACTGAGGCGGTACCCGCTCATGCTCGGCAAACGAATGTTGTATACTAATATCGTTGAGAGAAAACTCTCTCTTGTGTCCGCCAGATCTATTCAGAACGACCAATAGGCCCCTGCGTAATCATCGCCCAATCAGTCCTCTTGTGATACAGTAGATCCGCAGCCGATTGAACCCACCACAGAGCAAAGATGAATATCCAGTCGATAGCATAGCTCGCGAAGACGGTCTTGTAGGTCGCCTTGACAGTAGCAGCCACACTCTCTTCCTCCTCGTTTCTAACCTTGCCCCTGCCTTTAGGGATGGTGCTGTCGTTGCGGGTGTAGAGAGGGAGGTCGGGGTTGGCCGCTGAGCCGATGGGAGCTGCTGGGAAGCAGAAGCGGACTGCCTCTGGGATTATGGACATGTCGATGGAATTGTATCTCGGATCAAGATAAAAGCATGCACGCATCTACAATCACATCTCCGCGATGACGAGGGGTGGAGGTCACCGACGGCGACCCGGCGGCAGGCCCAAAGAGGAAATTCAGTCCTCCTCTTGTTGAACGACTCTTCGACGGTCAACGGGCGCTCTCCACCCTGCTCCCGGCTCGCCCAGCCCCCGTACAATGTGCCAAGCACCCGCAGAGGTCCCGGTCTCGAAATGACCAGGTCCGCGCAATATGAACATCAGTCAAAGACAACGCGAGCCACGAGAGCGTTCCCGGCATTCTCCGACCCGCCTCCAACTCTTGCTGGACCGCGTGAAGCTCCGTATATGTACCGTGTATCCCCGCCCGTCAGGGAGATCTCATAGATAACCATCTGTGTCTGTTTATTGTCCGGCTATGAAAGCTTATCATTTGTATACGTGTTGGGGACATGACTTTGAGCTGAGGTTATCTCGTATAGCCGCGAGGCGTGCTTCGGGCCTTCGTCCGACAGTGCTCGTTCTCCTTTCAATGGCCACAGGCTCCTTGTGCTATCGCATAGTAGACACGACACGTACACTGTATACTCTCCATGGATGCATAGCGCCCAGTCACCGGGTGTAACTCCGGATGAACGGGGATATCTGGATCCCGGTTGAGCGGTGTGGTCTCGGCTAGGCAGCCTCTAGCTGGCGAGGGATACTAATCGAAGATAGGTGGGACCAATTTTTGTAATCGCCCGGGCCCAAATTGTAGAGCGATTAGTGGTTTGCCGCGGCCGATTCGCTGTTTTTTTACGACTGTCAATCTCTGCCCTTCCTCGTTTCCCTCTCATCCTCAGCCACCCCCATTCCCCAAAAATGGCTTTCCGTCAGTTCGGTACGTCCTGCCCCTCCCACCCCCTCCTCATTCCCTCCTCCCGCTCACGCTCACCACGTCCCATAGCTCGCGCGCAGCCCACCTCGGCTCGCCTGGCTCTTGCCCCTCGGTCTGCGCTCGCTATCTCTCGAGCGCCTCTCTTCCAGGCTGCTGCCTTCTCCACTACCCCCAGGAGATTCGCTGCTCTCCCCCCCAAGCCTGAAGAGGCCGCCCTTCCCAAGGGCGCCGAGGTCGTTGCCCCCAAGGTGAGTTTCGGCCGTGATAGTAGTGCACGCGTCTGACATCTGTGGCTTGTCTTAGCCTTACGTGCTCACGCGCGGGCGAAGGTACTTGCAGAACTTTGGTCGAATCACCCTCGTCGCTGTTCTCGGTGCCGTTGGTGCCTTCAGTTACGGTAAGCGCTTTTTCAGAGACCGCGTCGCCAACCTTTTATCTGACTCTCGACGCAGTGACTCATGCCGCCAAGAACCCTGCCAACCAGCTTCCTGCCGACCCCAAGAAGAAGACTGTCGTCGTTCTTGGTTCCGGTTGGGGTGCCACTTCTTTCTTGAAGTCCCTCGACACCGACGAGTTCAACGTCGTCGTTATCTCTCCTCGAAACTACTTCCTGTTTACCCCTCTCTTGCCCTCTGTTACCGTCGGTACCTTGGAGAACAGGTCCATCATTCAGCCCACCAGGTACATCACTCGACACAAGAAGAGGCAGGTGTCTGTCTACGAGGCTGAGGCCCAGACTGTCGACCCCGAGAAGAAGACTGTCACTTTCGAGGGTAAGTGACTGACCACCTTTCGAGTAGCTGATTGCTGATGTGTAATGTAGACATCTCCGACATCAAGGGAACGGCCGGTTCCGTCACCATCCCTTACGACTACCTCGTCTACGCTGTTGGATGTGAAAACCAGACTTTCGGTATCAAGGGTGTCCCCGAGCACGCTTGCTTCTTGAAGGAGCTTTCTGATGCCGACAAGATCAGGACCAAGCTCATGGACTGTATCGAGACTGCTGCCTTCAAGGACCAGCCCCAGGAGGAGGTTGACCGACTCATGCACATGGTCGTCGTCGGTGGTGGTCCCACTGGTGTCGAGTACGCCGGTGAACTCCACGACTTTTTGATTGCAAGTCTACCTTACCATCATCACCTACATGTCGCTGACAAGAATTGTGCAGGATGACCTCAAGAAGTGGTACCCCGAGGTTGCCGACAAGCTCAAGATTACCCTTATCGAGGCTCTCCCCAACGTGCTCCCCATGTTCTCCAAGCAGCTCATCGAGTTCACCGAGTCCAACTTCAAGGACAACCGTATCGACGTCCTCACCCGAACCATGGTCAAGGACGTCAAGCCTCAGTCCGTCGTCGTCCAGGACGCCAACAAGGAGATCAAGGAGATCCCCTACGGTCTCCTCGTCTGGGCTACCGGTAACACCTCCAGGAACATCACACGAGACCTTATGGGCAAGCTTCCCCACACCCAGACCCAGCGAAGGGGTCTCCTCGTCGACGACCAGATGTCTTTGCTCGGTGCCGACGGCGTGTACGCCCTTGGTGACTGTACCGCCACCTCTTACGCACCCACTGCCCAGGTTGCCAGCCAGCAGGGTCTCTACCTCGCCAGCGTCTTCCAGAAGCTCGGCCAGGTCGCCAAGCTCGAGAGGGAGATCCTCGAGCTCAAGGCTTCCGGCGTCGCCGACCCTTCCACCATCGAGGCTGCTACCAAGAAGCTCATCAGGCACTCCAAGGTCACCCCCTTCCAATACTCTCACCAGGGTTCGCTTGCCTACATTGGTTCCGAGAAGGCTATTGCCGACGTCCGAATCTTTGGCATGAACATTGCTTCCGGTGGTAACGCTGCTTTCCTCTTCTGGCGATCTGCCTACGTTGTAAGTGCAGTTTGATTGTGGTCCATCGGTGGTTTATTGACGTTTCTGCTCAGTCTACTCTTTTCTCCGTCAGGAACAGGACCCTCGTCTTGGCCGACTGGATGAAGGTCAAGGTCTTTGGCCGTGATGTCTCTCGAGAGTAGATGTCGCGTGGACGTGAAGAAGAAGCATGGTGGCCCTATTAGAGAATGAGGTGAAGGCGGTTGGTAGCGTCAGGGGACACTGCATTAGACATGGCGTTTTGTTTCGGCTTTTATTTTCCCTGCTATTCGTAATCTTTCTTCTTGCTATAGATCTTCGACTTCAGGTTGTTTCGGAATATTTAAACTATAGCATAGACAAGGATGATGCGACACATGATATACATTAGATGATTGCATTTATAAGTCTAGTTTTGGTACATCAAGACATACACACACCACTCAAGCGTTCATCAACCCCAGCTCCTGTCCAATGAGCTCCAAAGATCTCGTAGCCAGGTCTCTTGCAGTCACTTCTATCAATCCTTCGCCATCTCCTACATTGTCACTCCCATCTCCCTCATCCTCTCTTGTCTCGACCGCACCATCCTCCACCTCTGAGGATTTCTCGAACAGTATCGCATGCTCTGACGGCAAAAGCCAAATAGACGGCGTATGGTCAACATTAGAGGAAAGCTCAAGGAGGGGTGCGTAGAATTGGAAAAGATGGGCGCGAGAGGAGTCTTCGTAGACGAGTGCTAGCTTTGTAGCCACTATGCAGATCGTCAGCTTCAGTAATCCGTGATCGTTGAGGGCTGTACCATGAGCACTGTCTACGGCGCTGCCCTTCCACACCTTGGTAGTAGCCAAGTGTCGCAGGACGTATAGCAGCTCATCCTCCCTTGCCCTGCCGTCGCTGTTAGCACCATTGGATAATTCTGGGTCACATTGTACGCACCTCCCCAACGGTAGATTGCCTCTGATCTTTCTGTCTTCCAAAAATCGACGAATGGACACGTTGAAGCGTTTCAACAAAGATGGGAGAGTCAACTTGGCTATCCTCTGACGACCTTGTATATCTTGCTCCTTCTCGGCCCTTTGTACCGACAACGTCACCAGCAGGTCGAATGCCCAATATCGCAATTCTTCTTGCGTTGTCGGTAGCGCAGGAGCAGTCGTCCCACCACTGACTCGGACATCATACTGATATAGATGACTGGCTCTGCTGAGAACATCGGCGAAATGCGAGATGACTCTGTCCGGGACGAAAGAGTGTCCCAGACGAGGGATCACAATGTCCCGCATTCGGGTAAGGTGGTCAACAACAAAGGCTTCATCATCAGATGCAACATCGCCAGAGCTACTAGACATGAGCTTGTACCAGTGTATACCAATTGCACTTACGAGTCGGCCGAAAGCATGCCACCAAACACCTCCATGATCTGAGCCCACAACCTTTCCATTTTTTCGCTCTCGATGTCTTCTGCAAGGTCAGGATGATCACCCCAATCGGCATGTCAAGCACACACCTTCAATGTCCAGTGTTGCTATGACCCATCCCAATATTGATGAGAAGGCAAGTGTTGCCTGTGTCAAGTCAGTGAGATTACTCAAGGCCGGGTGTAGACTCACACTTCGCCAAAGGGGCGGGTCATCGCCGAATCTATTGGCTGGTGGGCAGTCATACTTTAGCTTGATTGGTATGGAGTACATCTTCATCATTCACGGTCAGCTCATTATAATCACTAGAAGAAGATGTAGAGACTTACGCCAACCACGCTCTCGACCGTCCCGTCCTCATACAACTCCTTGTTCTTTGAAGACTCCTCAAATACGTCCTCGATCTTTCTCATTGACCACTTGGACAGAGCGACGTAGGTCAGTTTTGTTCCCGCGTCCCGCTGCCCTACAGCTCCCACATACGCCAAAGCTGCAAACTCGGCCAGGCTCGAAAGTACGAGATGTGGACCCAGCAGCTTCGAGTTGGCTATAATCTCGCATATGCTAGTCTGCAAAGGCGACATGACATCGTTATCCGGACGCAAATCGGGGGACCGGATATATGTCATGATCGATCGAAGAATAGAAGCGAATTGGGTCAGGCGTTCGGTATCGTGAGGAGCGAGATTGTCGTGCAGCAGGGAGCCAACGCGTGTGAGGGCGATCAAGTTCTCTTGAGTATAAGGCTCGCCGTCGGTGAAGGCATTGCCCATATCCACAAAGGTCAACCAAGACGCATCGACGATCTTTTGAATCGTGTCGCCAAGGGGTATGCGGCTGGCATCTGCGGCCATGAGGACCTTCTCCAACGCCTTGAGGCCGGCCGTACAACAAGCACGGGCCTGACTCGTGAAGGCATGTCTAACACGATCCAAAAATCGTTCAAGTGCCTCATCAAACGAATCGAGATCGGCGATCAAAGTCAAGAAGGAGCCGAATACCGATCCCACAGAAGTCAAGGCGAGTACTTGCGTCTCTTCGCCTTCTGCTGCCTCGATCAGAGGAAAGATCACTTTCCAAAGCACATCTTGCCAGAGAGCCAAAGTCAAGCCTGACCCATAAATCTCTATACAGCGGAAGAGCGTCTGGATAGCGCTATTCCGCACATCCAGTCGACCATCGTGTCCAAGGGCCAGTAATTGCGTGAGGAGATATAACCACAGCTCTTTCGAGTCTCTTTGCACAGCATCAGACACATTCCACAAGAGACCAATCGCCGCAAGTGCAATATTGACGTCTTCCTTCTGGGCCCCAAAGTAGCCCAGACTGACAATGCACTGCCGCAAGGAATCGTCGTCCAACGAGGAAAGGAAGTCGGTGCAGATGATAGTGAGGGAAGGGAAAGCGATGCGGACGAGGTTGGAATTTCCTTTGCTAGAGACTGTGGCTGGGCGTCGAGCTTCAGAGGATGTATCACCGGGGTATAGCTGTTCCTCGTTGACTTTGTCGTCTCTGCAAACGCCATCCAACATGTCAAAGATCATTCCCCACCCGACTTGCAGGGAATGCCCCGAAGACTCCAACAAATGATTCAGTGTTTGGTATCCGGACGACCGCACGTCAAAGTCGGTAGCCAAAGAGTTACTGATAGGCTGTGCGTCAACCTGACGCACGAGAACATCGAATACCTGATGTTGTGTCCTCGACTCTTTGCCAACTCTGACCGCTGCAAGTAACAGCTCACCAAGAGTCTCGGACGCCTGTACTCTGATTGTAGACGGAGCAGTAGGATGTCTCGCTACAGCGAGAAGGTGCTGGGTAATAGCATCCCATCCCACAGCCGGCTCCTTCGTGACGATCCGTTTCAGATTCCGGGTTGACACGCTTTTCAGTTTGGTTAAGCTGTATGACCTTTCGACCGACTTGATCCCATGAGAAACGTTGATGCCACTCGTCCGACGCCTGTTGTCTAGAGGAGGACTGAACATGGCGGAAGACGAGGGCGTCGGTGGAAGAGACACTTCTGAGGCATTGTCGGGAAAAAAGCTCGTCTGAGAAGTCTCCATACCAATCATTTCCGAGCTCAACTGACACAGAGCCGTCACAAATGTCGTGAACGCCTCATCCGGTAGATCCTTTGAAGAGTCAAAGAGACCATTTATCAATTGCTGGATTGATTCAGGCTCGAGATCTTGCAGGATTGGAGGTTTCGGCTCCACGGTCTCACCAACTCTCCCCAGCGTAGGTGGGGGAGCCTTTTTTGGAGAACCGCCCAAGCCCCCATATCGCCTGGGAGCAGATTGTTTAGAGACAGACATCATGAAATTGGCGTTTTGCAGGATTTCCAAGACATCATGCCACGCCTTTCCCAGTGTCGGGCCCAAGACTCGCGCCGTGTTGATTGCGCTCCTCAGGCATGCCAAATTCCTGTCCGACAAGCTCGGTGGGCCAACAGGCGGCGCATTACCAGCAAGGGACGACGCGAACCCAAGAGCATCGGCTGCTATACCTCCTGCATTCCTATGCCCAGGCGCCTCAATATACGTCTGCATTGCCGATACTGCAGGGGGCGGAACCGCATATTTGCCCAGCGTATTCAAGAAGGCATCTCTCGGTGTGCCAAGTTTGAGCAAGCCGCATGCGACTGTAAAGTCCTGTAGGGCCGTGAGGACCTCGGCAAAGAGCGTATCCGAGAGGTCGGTGCCGATAGAATACGATAAGGCAGCGAGAAGAGCAGGCCAGGCGGAGGAGGCCATGCCTTGAAGGCAAGTTGGAGGAGGATTCTTGGAGGCGACGACAGTGTAGATGCCTTGTGCGATGGTATTGAGGGATTGGAACGCGAGAAGGTAGATGTAGGTCTCGGGAAATATGGGGGCGTCTGACTTGTCATGCTGCTCTATTCTATATGGACATCAGCTTGCGTCCAAAGGATCTAGAACAAGACTGACAGTTTCAACTTCATCCCGGAATGCTGTCCTAATCCTCCTCCACTGGGTCCCGCCATCATAGCGTTCATCGTCGACACCCCCGCGCTCGCCGCCGACCCCAACATCCCTAGACCCATGTCCAGATACCCACCATGTAGACTCGGGTTCGATCCGGAGGCATCAGCTTGCACACCTGTAGGGACACCGAGACCATGCATTTGGGATCCCATTCCGAGGAGGGCGGGTTTTTCGTTGATCAGGCGGCCGAGGGCATTGATGATCTTGGCGAAGAGGACTGAACCGCCGGCTTCGTCAAAGTGGGTGTAAATGCTTTGAAGCAGGGCGTGATCGCCGCATATTCTATGTCATATCAGTGATATACCCAATAAACGACGAGATAGGGAACTTGCCCTCTCAAGATCTCCAACGCTAGAACCCGTAACCACGGCGGTGTGTTCTCCTTCACTTTGACATCATCCCCCTCGTGCTCTCCTGCGCCAATCTTGATCAGCGAAGCAAGATAGATCTCTATCTCGCCCGGTAACTGGTCGATGAATGACCGGATTAGAAGAAAGATCAATCTGCACACTCGGAGTGCAATGGGAAATGTTGGCTTCTCGGAGAGGAGTCTGAGCAGGAGCGGGTGGAGTGAATGCTGAAGAAGGAACAAGAGTTCAGGGCGCTATACCCTCGTCAGCTCCCATTACCGTCCAGCCTTGAAAGCGCACCTTTTTGACCCCACTCTCATATCCGCTCAATATACTCTCAATCAACTCGAGAGCGAACGTCCTCTGCAGATTATGGAGCTTCAGGAGCTTTGGCTTCTCCGCATCCCCGCCTTTCCACAGCCCCCCAAATGTCGACCCATGTGCCCCTGCCGAGGCCGCCAGTATACACAGGTCGGAGAAGATGCTATAAGCGTCCATAGCAGATGGTGTGACTTGGAGTGTTTGTGGTGGTTCTGATGGGAGGGTAAGGGATACAGTGGAGGGCGTTGGGGGCTCGGAGGGCGTCAAGCTCGGGGACAGGTGGGTTGAAGAGAGGCGGTCGAAGATGAGCATGACTGCTTGGCGGAGGGTGGCGGCGGCTGTTGAAGAGACCACAGACACCCGGGAGTCTTGTAGCTTGAAACACAGTAGTAGTGTCTGGAAGACATGTCAGCTTGTGAGAGGTTTGTGGAACGTGGTACTCACATTGCCGAGTACTTCGTCGTGAACATCCTTATTGAACGTCAAGATAGATAACAACGTTTGTAATATCTTGAGCTGAATGTCCACGGCTTGGTTGGCCACGCTGCTCAATGTTCCCAAGACTTCTGGGAGTTTCAACTGTATATCTCATCAGATAATCTTTCATGATTGTGACAATATGGCTTACTGTTGGTACTCCTCCCAGAGCCACGAGCCTCTGCAGCGCAGCAATGCTGATACCGATGACCTTGGCAGTCTTGGTCTTGCACCCGAGGGTTACAGGGCTCAGCAATGTGTCGGCATTGTCTACCAGAGTCAGCACCATGTTACTCGGAATTCGTAGGGTGAGACTTACCTAGCAAAGTGTGTCGTGGTAATGGCCCATCCTTGAGAACGACCAGCGCAGCTTCACTCGCCTTGACTTGTGATCAGCTCGAATCTTCCATTCTCCTTCTTAGCGACGTACATCTTTGACTTCGGGATTTCGCCGTTTGGTTTCTACTGCCAGAGCTTGAAGCTCTGAGATGAGAAGGTGATGGTCCTGTCATGGCAGTGAGTAAAGTCGGTCATGTGGTGGAGGTCGGGACGTACCATATTTTGTCTATGAGCTTCCGGGGAACTCGATACAGCTCAGGATGTTTGAGGAGCAGCCGATATCAGATCTCGTGGTCCTTAACAAGCTGATAGTTGGAGAAGGCTAAGCATCACACAGTCAGTGTTACCTGCATGCCGAGGTCATCCGAGTGGACGCGTTGACCTGGCGTTTACCGTAGGCGGAGATCGCCGAACGTAAGCACGCATCCATTCGGACAGCCAAGTTTCGGAATGAGTTCAGCGATATATCTACTTGAGCGACGTAGATACTCCCTTCTTCCCTTCCACACTCATTGCCACAGAGAATATCCAAGTCATGGGCGGCGCAAATCGTCAGTACCTCCTTATCACTGTGCCAAATAGTTGCTGACTTTTACCTCTTCATGTGTCTAGTGGAAATCTTCAAATTCGGTTTCTATCTCTTCACGCCTATCTATGTCATGGTCAAATTTGCCGATCCTGATTGGTATGTCTGTTTTATCACTTTCGCAAGACGTAAACTGATTCAACGGTTCAGGTATGCCGCCTATGTTACGCCTGTAAGTACTTTTGTGCGATCGTAATCAGTGTTCGATTATGCTTTGGCATCAGATGATATACAAAGAGGTAACCGACTGACGAAGAATGACAGCTGAAAGAACAGTTCTGGCCACCGTATGAGGAAACACACGTACGTCGCCCTATCCCATAACGACTCCCTTCGCTGACCTTATGCCTCTTCCACTTTCGTCTCATCAACTCCTTCCAACCAACTCCAATCCGTCTCTTAATTACAATAGCAACCTCCCAAAACCCACGACGCTGTCCGTTCAGAATTAGACCGTATGAAGGCCGAAAGACTAGCCGGCGCCAAGAGACGCCAGGTCGACCAGGCCGCCCTTGGAGAGGATGGCGTTGTACCAGAGGGACAGGCCGGGCAGGGTACAGGAACCAGATGGAAGGTCTCTGGTGGGGGTAGATTGGTCTAGATATTGCAGACCGAGCGACAGAGTATCGCACATATATTGCATTGGGTATAATCTAGTGCCACACTCATCTCATTTCGGTTCATGGCATGTATTTTGTACTCTATCACCCTGTGTGTACATGCACCTGCCTACGTCGGCATGGATGCCCATCGTTAGACCCCAGAGGGGACAAGCTGGCAACAGGTGACGAACACATGCACCGAGAGTTGACCAAAGACCGCACGGATAGATATCTCGAATGAAGTGGTAAGTAACTGCAGCACTACAGGAGTCATCTTCATCTGCAAATTCAACGACTTGAGCGGTTCGGGGACGAGGACTGTTGCGTGCCCTTAGAGTGAGAGCGGTGATGTGGGGTGGTGATGACTGAACTTGATGATCCCCGGTCGACATCTTGCACCAAAATTGATCACGCGTCGAGCCCAAGGCCATTCCGAAAAGTTTCTGCACCTGCAACCTTGCAACCCGAACCAGACAATTCTTGGTAGTCATGCAATGTAGTCGATCGGCATGCTAGCGACCTAGATACACCAAATCCCAACACCCTCCGCAAATCCACCTAGTTGCTTAGAATCGCAACTTGGAGAAGACTGCCGCAATGTCAGCTTGCATTTGGGATCGACAAGACGATACACTTACACCACCTGTTCTGACCCTTCTGGTACCTCTCCTCAAGAGCCTTCTTGATGGCCTTCTTGGAGTCCTCCCTCTGGGTGGGCTCCTTGAAGGTCTCGGCGGAGACGGAGCCCTTGAGGGACTCGAGCTCGAGCTGGTATCGGGTGGGGAGGAGGTGGGCGTAGTTGATGACCTTGATGAAAGGCTTAACCTTGGATCGTCGCGCAATTCGCTTCTTGCCCATGTTCTTGGAGACCTTGAGGGGGTACCTGCGCCGGGCGTCAATTCTTCATCCTCGGCCAAAAAGCTGAAGCCACACACCTCTCAATACCGGCAACGACGGCGTGGGGGTAAGGTCGGTCCTTGGTTCCGTCATCCTGCTGCTTGATGACAACAACCTTCTTACCGGCCTGTCGGCCAGAAAGGACAACGGCAACTTTTCCGGGCTTGTAGACTGGAGCAAGGTTAGTTATCTGTTCTTGATGTTGAAAGCGCTGTCTGCAGTCTGGGTGTCGGGGGAGTGGTATCGAAATTTCGCCCTCTCAAATCCTCCTCAGTATTCTCCCTCCTCCTATTCTCTTCTCTTTCTACGTCCCCTTGCCCGCACGGCTATCCCCTGCGTTCCCCAACATTGGCTCCATCCATCCCAGACCCAGACCTGACTTTGACTGTAGATTGTACTCACCTAAAGAGACAAGTTAGCATCAACCCCTTCGTGTAGTTCGGGCAGCGACTCACTCTTGACCATCTGGATGAACGGGACAGACAGAACGCACTCGGTCAGCTATGCCCCGCAGTATGGCTGCTAGTACTCACTGTGACTTGCCGGGTTTTTGCTTGAAGTGTGAGAGTCCTCTGAGAGACGGTCGAGTATGCAAAAAAACCCGACAGTTTCGTGAGCGGGACTATCCACTGTGGCACTTTTGCTTCCGTCCTCAGCAATTTAAATGAGCGGTCCATGGGCTGCGGGACTCGCCGCCGTCGCTTACGTATGCATGGCGCGCTTCGGGCGGGGTGGAGGCCGGCTATGGATGGCGAGATGGGAATGGAAGTGCATCACGCTGGCTGTCCCCCGCGGTGACCATGCAAGGACGCCCCTCCTAACATGTCCTCCTCCCCCAACCCCCTCAGGCCCCTCCAACACCCCCAGTACCACCGCACAGACACACAACCGCCCCCCTCTACCCCCTCCTCCGCGTCCTCCTCCCAGACCGCGCCCAACACCGCCGCCAGGGCAGACCAGGTCCTCTACCGCTTCTACTTGAAGACCGTCGCCGTCCTCGTAGACGCCCGCCTCACCCATTATGGGAGTCAGACGGCCGATAAGAAGGACCGATGGGTGAGTGATCGTTCACACTGATTGTCTCAGGCCGCGTCATGTCTGACCCATGCACAGTTCAATCTCATCCTTCCCGAGATCGATCTTCACAAGACCGACCTACAAGTGTACCGGTCTATATCAACATACCAGCCGTTCGCCCCTCCCGAGCTCCCATCGGTATCTGCAGACTCTTGCAGTATCCCGCCACTCCTGATAGCGTTCATCCTCGATACAAGTGATGTTCCACACGGACAAGCTCTACTATGGAACAGAAGTGGGGGCAAGGTCGCTCTGGATATCGGGTCGCAGTCTGCGAAAGGAAAAGGAAAGGAGAAGGAGGAGCGATTGGGCATCGTACTGGAGAGATGGACCGTACGCGCCGAGTGAGTGTGCTTTGTCGAGCTGATGGAGGGCGCTATACTAACACTCTACAGAACGATCGCGCAAGCCCCGTCCGGATCTCAAATAGCTCCTCATACAGCATACCGCCTGGGCATCATCCACTTTCGCGCCCTCCACTCTCTCGTCCGCCTCCTTCCCGCCTACCGACTATATCGACGCTTACGTCGGTCGAATACTGGGCTGCGTATGGGGATCAAACTCTGGGGCGCAGAGGGGTACAACAACTCCCCACAAGGGCTTAAAGAAGCCTGGGAAGTTATGGAGAGCGACCTGACCAGCCTAGACAAGGGCCTGGAAGAGCTCGTCCTTGGGGGAGAAGAGGTTGAGCCCGAGTCGGTCGAAAAGTACGACTTCCCCCGGATAGATCTCTTCGGCAATGGATATACTGTGCAAGCAGAGTATAGACCTGAAGCGGATTTTACGACGGGAGATTTGGAGGCGGTGCTGAGTGAGAAGTTCGTGGATATGGATGAGGACTGGTTTACGCCAACTGTGGCTGCACGACGGCGATCCGACAGTGTTGCTTCCTCTACTCCAGAGAACCCTCGTACTATCCGCAAGTCTAGTCTCCCCGCGCCTATACCCTCAAGTGTTCCCACCACATCTCCGATACCACAGAGACAGCCTGCCGCGACAGTGGGCAGCTTTGCGTCTGGTGGGTCGTACACTAGAAGTAGGCAAGTCTCTGCAGCGGCTACAGCACCGGCAAGCCAGAAGAAGGACAAGTGGGGTGCGCTCGGTGAAGGACTAGCATTTGCAGGAAGGTCACCGGCGGCTAGTCAAGTTGAGGGTCAAGTATGTCCTTCTTCCCTGTCTTGCCGCATTCGCTGATACAATGTAGGTGCCACCGTCACCTAATCCAGGTGGTATTGTAGCAGCCCGCCGTCTGTCTGGGCACTCCATTCAGCCCTTTGGCTCTTCTTCCCCTTCGGCGTCTCTCCTCCGCGGCACTCCTCCCCATCCCAATACCTCCGGCGGCGCCCCCATCCCTACAACTTCCGCCCGTCCCTCTATAACGACCGCTCGCCAATCGACCTCTGTAGGCCGCACATCCTCCTTCTTATCCCAATCCGGCCGGTCATTCACACACGCGCAAGTTGCAAACATGTATTCTGGGTCGGCCTCGCCGCCAGTGACGGGTGCAATGTCGGGCATCCATCAGCCGCCTTCGCCTACTGCTCACCAGGGGCTGTGGAAAGGCGATTCGCCAATCTCGCCGTCCAGTTTGACCTTTGCAAAGCAGCCTGTGCCTCGACGGGTGTCCAATTCTCGAGCGGGCTTTACGCCAGGCTCGATGGGATCGCCGTTCGTACCGGGCTCAATCGAGAAAGATGGCAGCCTGTCCACATCCGCCAACGCTCCTCACCTCATCAAACGCTACTCTTCCTCCATCTCCTCACGCCCTTCTTCTGTCAACCAGCGGACGGCGCTTTCAGTATCTCACGGTTCAGGTGACAGCGCTTCCGGCTCATATGGAGCAGGTGGAGGGCTAAGGAGGACCAATACGCGGGAAAGTGGGCTGAGACATAGTGTTGAGCCAAAGAGGGAAGCGGCAATCAAGGTAGCAGATGCGGACGATATCCAGGCGTTCTTGCGCACGCTGGATAGTGCCCCTGCTCCTAGTTCAAGAAGTCAATTCGGGCTGCCTGGCGGATCGGCATACACCTCGATGGGATCATCTAATTCCCGTGGTGAGATTCCCACGTCACCTCTTGCAAGGTCACACCGACAATCCCCATCGCAACCTCATACCAACGGCCAAGTACCCAAAACCCGTGCATGGGTTGACGAGGAACTCAAAAGATTTGCGGGGAGGTTTGATTCTCCTGGCGATCTCCCTATCAGACCCGGTCTCAGTAAGAATACAAGCCAGAGCGCGACAGCAATGAGCTCGGCAAGGGGATCGTTCTCCCAAGGGCCAGGGACGCCGGGATTGTTGAGTGCTAGCAGGCCGAGCAGTGCTGCGATCAAGATAGCTAGCGGGAGAGGTCAAGGAGAACGGGATGCCGAGTTGGTCTTTGGGAGCAGAAGGAGATCGTCTGGTGGGCCATCGCCCCTCTCTCAGGGTCTCGTGGCGCCTGGAAAGAGTCCCCTCGGGAGCCCGAGGCGGACTCTTGGCTCTGTGGAGGAGCATGGGGCCTTGAACAGACCCGCACTTGACAAGGAAGAAGTTCATGGAGGTCAAGGGGCCAGGAGCTTACCGGGTAGCTCTCTGGGGGTTACTACTGCTCGAGACCGGTCGTCAGATCCACCTCTCAGGTCTGCTGCACCCTACGGCTATCCCTATCCCACGCCCTACCCGCCCGTATCCTCTCGGCCCTCAGACTTGTCCCCTCAGACCACGGGCAGTGCTTCCACCGACTCTTATACCACCGCCAGTCCGGCAGCTGGAGCCGGGAGGACTCAACGCCGTGGGCCGGTTATACTGAAGGGCGGCTTCGGAGGCACATCAGCCAGTAACACGCCCAGCCATAGTCCAGTGAGAGATCGCTCAAGGGCGGGGATGCCTTCGAACTCTGGGAGTGCTGGATTGGGAATTGTGTATGGGCATGGGAAGGAGGCAAGAGCGGGTTCTGTTCCTTTGGATAAAGAAGATAAAGTGGACATTGGCAGGAGAGGAAGCACCTCCATTGCCCAAGTTCACGCATACAATTCGGGTCTACCCTCCCCAGCCATCTCCGAACGATTGACATCGACTCTTGATGGGTTAGGGGGGCTCCGTTCGGCCAGCGGTTCGGGTAGAGCCCGTATCGTAGGACAGAGGACTGCACCGAGCTCTCTAGGCCCTGAAGACCATACTAGGCGAGGTGGGGCCGAGGCGAGGAGAGGACAAAGCGATGAGCAGAGCACGGAAGGACAGGAAGAAGATGAGGGAGTTGAGGGGATTGTGGGAGATATGAGTGGTCTGGGTTTTAACGAAGCTTAGCATGTTAGATCAAGTAGAGTCATCTGTATCTTGTAAGTTGTCATATATAGGAAGAGAAGTGGTATGTCTAGTGGACGTCTATTGTCGCAGTGTGGCTGTATAGTAGATATACATTCCGACTGGACATGAAGGACGTCTCTCATCTATCATCATTCTTGTTCATACCTGACGCCTAATGACGCGCGAGTTGTAGAGCCGCATGAACGTCGAGACTCTGCCAGTGCGCTTCGCTTCATACACTGGTACCTGGGGCAACCAGCTCGTTGCCATGATGACCGAAAGTCTCCTAAAGAACCGTTGTTATGGGTTTGTCCGCCGCTGCCAGGGTCAGCTTCGTAATTATCGCACAGACGTTTCAGCCACACGACCACCCTGTCAGTCGTTGCCTCGACCAAGACATTTGACGACACAAACACTTGGAGACCATGTTCAGATGCTTCTTCCCCTGCGGTCCCGTTCTCAAAGCAATGGTCCAAGCTTTCTAAGTGGCCTGGCGAGTGGCTACGGGTGCATCAAGTCCTTGGAACGTCTGCTCTTGATCTCTTGTACCAAAAGTAATTATTTGGAGCTCATCGGATCGAGGAGGAGGGGTTATTCGGCATAACAGCACCCCCCGGCACTCGTATCGTGGCGGATCTCTCTACACTCTTTTACAACAGTCTCCTGGCTCTGGAAGTCAAGCTATATTCCCGCCGCCGCTGGTCGGCAGCCGACTATCAACAACGACCATTCAGAGACCGGTTCTCGAGGTCAAAACCTACGTGCAAACAAGGGACGGGGAGAACAGGTCGAAGAAAGTAATGGACGTCCGGTTCCCGGAGCCTGGGGAGCTGTTTTGCTTCTCTGCAATCTCCGAATCGAGATGCCAGGGCTTAACAGGGATACAATACGTCAGTGAGTGGTGATATCTGTGACGACTGTCAGAATAGAGCTGATGAGACCAGTGGCGTACATCCCCAGTGCTTTGGGGATCCTCCTCATACCAACCCTTTTGACGGTAGCGTACACTCGTCCTCGGTCGTCAGTCAAGCTTCGTGACCAGGCGAAGATGGCCGCTGACATGTCTGCAGCACTCTGATACTATTGTCAATCGAGGTCCTCTTGACGATTGCTCTCTCAACATGGGATTTTGCGGTCCACATAGACGCGCCCAAAGCCCAAAACATCGCCGTCAACGACACCGCCCTAGCCATCATATCAGCCCTCCCGAACCTCTTCTTCCTCTTATTCTGCACGTCCCACATAATCACCGACCTTCGTCCTCTTCTGCCTTCCGTCCTGCGAGCCGACACCACAACTCACGGTTTCGTATTACTCATCGCGCCGCTGGTACCGATAGCGTTTGTCGTCGAGCTGCTGTCGACATTCTTGCTCTTGAACTATGCTCAGCAGCTGAGGACGACCCTCGTGGGCTTCGAAACCTCATCTGACTTGGGCCTCCATAACATCTTGACCTGGATCGCTGCGGGCACCTCAATGGGGTTTATAGCCTTCACGATCCTGATAGGCATCCTCATCTTGACGAATAGCAAGACCCGATACAGTCGCAAAATCAAAGACATCACTCGATGGGGTGAGCGTGCTATTCTGTTCGGATTGCTCATCGCTGCTGTCGATATTGGCCTTTCTTTGGTACCCGTTGTGTACCCACTCATTGTCGCCAGACACGCCATCCGATTTGTCTCGAGAATCTTCATAGCATTCGGTCTGCTGGGAATCTACCGCTATGAGAAGAAAGGCTGGGGTGAGATTGGAGACAGCTATACAGCGTTCACCGACGATAAGAGACGTCCCGCATCTATCGCTTCTGTCTCCACTTTCGGCACACCTCCCATCTACCCTCTCCCTACTGGTCAGAGACCCGGCATGTACGTCTTACCTGGTGAGGCGGGATCCCCCACAAAACCGCAAGCTGGGACGTACGTTTTGCCCGGTGCTTCCTTTGCCGCTCGGAGAAAGGCCTCTCAGAAACGAAAAGGCAACAAATCACGAGGAGCTCCTTCAAAACTCGTGATTGGAGGTCCAATTCCGGGGACGTTCCAGAGACTTGCTGGCGGCGAAACAAGAGACTTTTACATGCTGAATAGTGCCAAGTTTGGAGGAATGGCGGGAGCCCAAGCGGGTGGCATTGGGAGAGGTCTGGCAGCTGCCGGAACCACAGGGATGATGGGGGCTGTCTCGAGATTAGGCATGGAGCGGGTGACTTTGAGAACAGTGAGTACTGTGTTCCAAGCATCACGAAATACGACTGACAAGCTCAAAGCCTGCTGGGAGAGGGCCAATGCTTTCGATCGTTTCCTCTACGTTCTCGGCGCTTGAGCCCATGACTCGAACTCGCTCGGAGCAACCTGCCATTGAGCCTGGACCCGGGACCGCCATTTCCTCCACAGCACTCACTGTCAAAAAGTTTACGGGTTCCATCTACGCCCCTTCTGCCATCTCTGTCGAAGCCAGCGAGCTCCACCGATGGCCGCCCGAAGGTTTGGCGAGGCTGAAGGGTCTGGAAGAAGAAAAGGAGCGGGCCTTTGAGGGGATTGACATGGAGGAGAAGGCGATTGAGGGTGTTGGGACAGGAGTGCTCAGAGCAAGTAGGATGGCGAGCGAGATGGACATGGTAGAGAAGGCCTGGATGGCCGGAGACCTTGCCCGCGCGAGCCCCGCACTGGATGACCGCGATATCCAGCTTCGGCAGACGGCCCGCTTTCTCACCTCCGAGTCACTCACGCCCACCGGACAGGTCGGTTCCCCTGCTCCCATTGCTCGAGAGCTCCCCACCGCGGTGCTGATACAAGAGCCACTGATACCGGTCAAGTCGTACTTTACGTCCAAGAACCCCAGGGCATCTGTGATGGCTTCGGTGTTTTCTGGGCATACACGCAATGGGTCCGGTGGAAGTGGGACATCGCTGATGGCGGACGAGGCAGTCCGAATGCCTCAGCCTGCCATGGTGACGGGGAGGGAGGAAGTGCAGCAGCTGGCCATGCGTCCCCGGCCACCTATACCTCTGGCGATGAGGCAGCCATCGATACCACAACGCCAAATCTCAGACCCACTAAAAGCTATCCGCGCCAACGCTCGGGCAAACTCCTCTTCGCCCACTCTGGGCGAGACTTCACCCACCCTAGGCACTTGGGAGAAGAACAATCGACGGACATTTGCGTCGTCCATTTCAGCCTACTCCAATCGGTCAGCAGTGTCACCCCCAGACGAAGAAGACTTCAATATCTTCTATGCCGCGCCCACCGAAACGCCCGACAACAGCCCTCCTAGAGATAGTGCTCTAGCGACCGCAGCCGCAGCCGCCGAGATTGTCAATTCAGACATGTCCCAGTACCAAAAATATTCGCAAACCCTCCGAGGGTCGCAGGTGAAGAGCGTGATGCGGTTACAAAAGGAGGCCGGGCTGGACGAGTTTGATTTCGATAGACTGGAGGAAAGCGATAGCGAAGATAGGCAGGACAAAGAGTGGCGCATGAGCCTGAATTCGTTAGACAGTGAGGATCTGACCCCGAGAGCAGAGGCGCCGAGTTTTGCAGCTTCGCAGAGGAAAGGGAGGAGACCAGATAGAGAGGGCGGTAACATGATCTAAGTTAGATGTATCAT